>JAQJVL010000856.1:0-338605 GCA_035578905.1 Stictocephala bisonia
CGATAAGGCTCTGACAGCATTTGCCACTGCAATCACTTGGGCTGAGGAGAACGGTGTGTCAACATTCGATATGCTAGTTTTAAAGAGACTGCAGGAAAATGTCTTAAAGACCTCTCTGTCTACCAAGAAACAAAAACCAATAACAAGTTTTTTCCAATGTCTTACGACCAATTAAATTACGACAAAGCACATTAAAAATTCCAGTTATTTTTTACATACAGCACCATGATTTTTATTATGTAAAATAAAGTTCATACGTACGTAGTTAAAATAAGTTTGTCATTTGTATTTTTTTTCCGTAGGTGCAATGCACTTTCCTATTTAGTTTTATACATTCTTTTTAACCTTTATTGTCATCATATGTGTTTTATAGCTATTAGAACTTCTTTGATGTAATAATAAAGTTCATTTATATTATAAACGTTCGCAAATTTTACTTCCTTTGCTCAACCTCCACTAATCCGGCAATTTTGGTAATCAGGCAATGCCAATCCCGATATAGGGCCGGATTACTGAGACTACTGTAGTAAAAATTAAAAAATGTGCTATAGATTTGAATAAAACAAACTAATGATTTGATTTTAAAATCCGAGGCAATCTAAAATAAAAAGGAAAACACCTTTAAAATAAAAATTATGGCACATAAAAATACAAGGTAAGCTTAGTTTGTTATTTAGTACATTTTATTTATCTATGTTATTTATGTTAAATAAAACTTAATTTTAATTTTTATTTCAGTCAACTTATTATCAGTTACATAATAAACAGTCATATACTGTATGGCTGTCAGAATTTTTCAACAATGACAGTGAATAACAATAATTAAGTTGTTTTCCATTATTTTATACATTCTTCTTTTTGCCTGTGAAATATTATTTTAACTGCAACAAATTAAATTTGTATAATTTTGACCAGTTACTATCCCACAACAACAGTAAAGTACAACTATTGGCATTTAAATTTAATGAATTTAATGCAGAGCCCCTTCAATGAATATTATTGAAACTCTGCCCCTTCTTAAACTTAAAAACTATGAATTCTGTATGTGCGTATCAAATCAAATCGCATTGAAATTCTTTGAATCACATTGCTGCATCAAATTGAAAAAAATTTGCTGCACTGCACGCCCCTAACCAATACATTACCATTTTGCTTAGTACAGTTTAACCACTAGGCCTAATATTTGTAGTCAAAAGTCAAATGCCAAGCCTGAAGTCCGAAATAACACAAGCGCAGCAAGTGACAGGGTTGGCGTGCGTGAAGGGATAACTTCTAGTTATTTATAGGAATTTTAAAGCTTAACCTTGAAATTTCCAAGTAGATATTAGGTAAATGATAAGAAGACGTAAAACTTCAGCTATACAAAACCAAAAACACTATAATGCATTAAATAAATTCCATGCATTAAGGTTTATTCCACAAGAATATGATAAAAATTGTGATTAAGAAGTATTGTGAGACTGGTATAAAACCAAATTCCAGGTCCCAGTTTATTAACCTTTTTACAAAATATTTCAAACTCCATTGTGTTTTAACCCCTTGTGCTCGAATGGCCAGTAGTACTGGCCATGCAAAGTTTTAGACGGCTTGTTATTAGTCTCGTCATTGCTTGTCCTCACTGCTCGAATGGCCAGTGGTACTGGCCGCGCTAGTTCCACTTCCAGCTAGCGGCCATGTTTGTTTATACTTCTCAGCCAGCGCGTAATTCTTTTTAAATAGCCTTTGTATTTTTGACATGGGTATTTAAAAATGACGTAAAAACCATTAATAGATAATTAAAGAAAAACTTTAATGGAACTAACTTATTCTAAGATAAACAAACTGTTTGATAATGTTAGTTTTAAACATACATTTGTAAATTGAATAATTAATATAAATTATTGAAATTACAACTTGATTTTAACATATGACATAGTCATGAAACATTTTGCAAAATCTTTAGTGTGAATTTTTTTACAGAATGGTATTGTTCAAAACACAATCCCATGTGAAGTCCTGGATTGTTCGAACACGTTTTGCAGTAAAATTTTCTGCGTTTTCTTTCTTTACCAGGTCTTCTATCGCTGCATACTACGCAGTCCTTAGTCTTGCTGCCATCAAGTGGATAGGGGGTATGCAGTTTTCCGTTCAGTCTCTCTTCTTCGTGTACAGTGGAAGGCCTTCCTCTTTTCTTTGAATTTCTTACATGTCCCACTAATTCTGTAATCAAAATTTTTCTGAATTTTCTTTGCCGTATCTTATTTTGGCCTTGGTTCAGATTGTAAAGTATGAATGCATTTACAACTGCAGTCTCAAGTAGCCAGAAGAAAATTTTTCTCCACCACTTAATGGACTTTCTTGTAAAGCTATAACTGGAGATGTATTGATCTGCGAGATCTACCCCGCCCATTGATTCGTTGTACTTACAAACCACAGTCGGTTTTTCAACGTCTTCTTCTTGTCCGTTTTTCTTTGTGCGGTGTACTGTTTGGGTTGAGTTATCATAAAGGGTACTCAACATAGCTACCAACTTGGTGTCCTGCCACAGGAGCACTGCAAACTTGTCTTCTTTTCTATAGCATTTAATGTCACCTTTTTTTAAGTTTAATTTTGCCTGCTTTGTTCTTCTTTTGACTCTTTATTTGATCTGGTAGACCTTTTCGGTTTGTCATAATAGTTCCTGTGATATGTATTTTCATATCAAAAAGTACTTTAGCGAGATCTAGGTTCGTGTAAAACCTATCTGTGAACACATGAAGTCTTTCTATGTTTCTATATGACCGTTTTAGTTTGGTAACCAGATGGATAACTATTCGGCTGGTAACGCCCAAGTCTTGCCGTGGCATTCTATCAGTGGTACATTTGCCAAAATATGGCTCCATTGCACATATATAGCCTGTGCTTGACTCTGAAAGTACAAATACTTTAATTCCCCATTTGATTGGCTTGTCTTTGTTATAGACTTTAAAGACAACCCTGCCTTTGTAGCCGACGGTGCTCTCATCAACACTCACCATGTTCTGTAGTACATAGAATTCTCTAAAATTTTTATCCATGCATGCCACCACATTTCGTATCTTTCCTGAGCGAGTTAGCCTACCACCTACAGGTCCAGTGGGGAGTGGACTGACATGAAGATTCCAAAACAACTGTAAGAATCTCTCTTTGCTAAATATGTCCTTAAAAAAAGGTTGGTAATCAACCCATTCAGTTGAAAAGTAATCGTCCAGCTCTGGTTTCTCGTTCATTCCCATGTTAAGAACTACACCCAAGAAAGCTTTTATTTCTGATAATGACACGTCATGCCAAGACCGCCACATTGACCTTTTTTGGAGGGGTGTTTTCATCTGAATTTTTTCAGAAGCGTAGTGGTTAGTCTCATTGATGATTTCTTATAACAAAGTATCATCAAAAAACAGCTGGAAAAATTCTAGGGGGGTCTTTGTTGTGTGTGTTAGTGGAGGTTTATAGCCACTGTTACCTGCCCAGTTAAACCTTTTAAATTTAGCATTACCTGTTTTCCATTCTTGCCATTCATCTGGATTCACATCTTCTTCGTTGCCATCTGTATCCTCTTCTGATAACTCACCACTGTCCTCTTCCACACTGTTTTCAAATGTTATATTTTGAATAGCCTCGTCATGTATGGTTTGTTCAATTATAAGAGAATCTGCGTCTTCACCAAATTCTTCACGAAGTTCATCTTCAAATTGTTCATTGAAATTGGAATCCAAATTACTATTATGTTCAGAACCACTGTCTTCATCAATGTCACATTCATTGGCTAATATATTTCTAACATCATCAGAACGTAAACAGTCATCCATATTGTAAATATTTACAAATAATAATTTACAAATAATATTTACAAATAATAATTCACAGCTGAATAACATCAAACAGTATAGATCACAAGTCAAATGTACACACAACAAGTAGTTATGGGCGAGGGTGACTGTCTGACTGAGATGCTAAACGTCAGCTGTCAGAATCTACTGAACAATAAATGTAATTGGCGGAAACCAATGTCAACAGACGTCATATTTAGTTTACAAGTTCCTTGATAGGTTACAGCACTCACCGGACATATAAGTATAAAATAAAATAATAAAAATAAAATGTTTGCATAGTGTCCAGTAGTACTGGCCATACGAGCAATAGTCGTATTCTATACTGGCCAGTACAGGTGGACAATCGAGCAATCAGGACATCGCGTTAACAAATAGACCGGGCTGACGCGGAAATGTCTGCGGCCAGTACAGCTGGCCATTCGAGCAACGAGGACAAACTACAAATATTGTTTCGGGTCCATAGGGTTAACTTGTTGATTTAATAAATGTAATACATTATGCGACCCTAATTTTCATTTTAAGAACCATTGCAATGTTAAGATTTTTTATAAATAACGTTTTAAGCATTTTACAAAAACTATATTCATTGGTATACAAAATTTATATTTAAAGACGCAATAAATAAACATACAAAATTAATTAATATGTTAATAGAACTGAAATTAGTCACTCCAGGCTTAGTGTACAGTTAATTAAGTAAGGTTTATTTAAAATACAGACAATGTATGTATGTTATTGTATATATATATAACTCTAGTAAGTAATGTTAGTTAGCTGTAATAATTGAAAGTTATAGAAGCAATGTAAAAACACGTTTACAATGCAAGAACATAATACTTCTTGATAAAAAAGAAGGGAACAATAAAGAATGATATATCAGTTCATGCAATGTTAGTTACATTTGTAGTAAATATTCTAGTTTTAAACATTTTTATATCACTCTGTTACACTAACATGTGTTATTTACTTACTCCATTAACCATGTGACATAACTAAGAAGCTAATCACACGATGAGTGATTACAACTGGGAAGTGTCAATAAGTGCCACAAATAATACTAAATGACATTTCACTAACAAATTGTTTAACAGATCACTAATCAGCTTTACAGATTTGTAGTAAATTGGTGTTTCCATTGAAACAAATACAAGGTCTGTACTTTCACTATAGAGCAATGCAAGATTGAACTCTATGACCAAATATATAGGGTGGAAAAAAAATATGGAAACGCTTTCACAACTTTTGTATGACTTTATTTGTCAAAGTGAAATCATGTACATCACCATGGTTACAAAGAACACACTTTTTGACACCATTAGCGAAACCACCTTTCATTTTTTCAGGGGGACAGCCCACGAGGAATTGAACGAAAATCTTCAACGATAGGCTAGGTCGAGTTTGGTATCAAGTGAAAGGTCTATTCAAGAGAAATTAATTGCCGCAAACTGGACTTCGAAAGGTTGTTATTTCCAGAGTAGCAATCATTTGAATTTCTAAGTAACTAATTTGAACATTATTATTTCTCCACTATTTAACGGTTTCAAGTAAATTATTCTGATCAGAATTATACTTTATGGGACACAATTATTACAAAATTAAACCATCTATGGAAAAAAATAACATTGTTGTGAAAGTGTTTCCATATTTTTTTTCCAGCCTATATGTGAAAAAATTTCCACGGCCCTACATACAATAATGAACATAAAAATACGCTAAATTGTTATGTTTAAATTCAACCAGAACTTAAGAGGTTATCCCTTAATTACGTAACAGTAAAATCGGCCTTTTTCAGACCCCCCTTATACTTATAATACTTATCATCCCTTAAAAATGATGTAACACTGTCACTAAGTGGGGGGGAGGTTAATATACCACTCGTTTTATGTCATCCCCTTTCATGCAAATTGTTATTCATGATAAAGTCATTGTTTAGACTTTCTTCCGTTTGTCTTCCAATGGGGGGAGAATATATTACTAAATAAAAAATCTTCAACTCATCTTCAAATTAAAAAGTGTGTAAATGAATTCAAAAAATTGCTGAGGTTAAGTAGTTATATAACACTTTTTAGAACCTCCCCACTCCTCCTCTGTAACGGTACATAACGTTGCCAAAAAAAAACCCCTTACCCCTTCAGACATTATGCAATTTAGAGACGGCCCCTAGTAAGAGATGATAAAGTTGTCCAACTTATGCTTTGATTCTAACTTTTGTGAGTAATCACTCAGTCTACAATAAAATACAGTAAATCTAACTTTCGAGTTGGTATCAAAATTTTACTTATATTGTATTCAATGTAGAATATTAAAAAATTCTATGACCAGCAAAAAGGCTTTGAAATCTTACTATAAACCCTTTCCTTACAATCAACCTATTAACAGCTTTCTATGATACAATATAAATAAAACCTAACAATGGTATTAATACTTTCTCAATCCACTAGCAGTGATAGTTGTTGAACAGTCTATCTATCTTTGGTGGCGATAAACCTATTAACAGCTTTCTATGATACAATATAAATAAAACCTAACAATGGTATTAATACTTTCTCAATCCACTAGCAGTGATAGTTGTTGAACAGTCTATCTATCTTTGGTGGCGGAGATGTAGATACTGATGGCAACCACGAGACAAAACACAATGCCGATGAGCAGCAAGACAAACCTGTGCTGGAGTGAGCGAGCAATCATAGCTTGGATGAGCCGAGAACTGCGACTTAGCTCAGCATCTGTTTCTCTCAACTGTAACAGACCCACAGGTGTCCATCATCAGATTATTATGATGGCGATTGACAATATATGATATTGATGGCCTTATATGACAATATATGATATTGATAACCAATTTTTATTTACTGTATCATTATCACATCTTGGACTAAAACAACTTTTCTTTCCTTACCAATGATCAAATTTTTAATGATACACACTTTAGTCTAACAAAACCAAACCTTATGGCATTTAATTTCCAAACAAATTCCAAATATATTTTTATTTCCATGATTTCAGATTAAAAACTATCATGACCCTTTGGAAACAAACTTTCAATAAATCGTGGCCCAAAGGTTCGTAATTGTAAAAAATAAGGCAAACTTCCATTTCATAAAACACTATGCAATATTTTTAATATTTTTTCTTATAACATACTTACGTCAAATGTTCAAGAATAACATAGTTAAATAACTAAGTTAATAAAATATAGTTAATTTCATAATAATATTATTTCTGTATAATGTACGTCTATATTCATTCATTGCCAAGTCATTACTACCTCTTTGTATAAAAAACATATAGCGATTCACGTCGAAAAGCATAATTTATGATGATCTTGTACAACCATGACATGTTGACCACTTTGTGCATACCAGATGAAAACAACATGGTACACAATATACAACAATTACATTTTGATTCGTCACAGACCTATGCTCTTAAAAAAGAGAATGCTTTATAAGTTAGAAAAAGGAATAAAAAAACCATTTACATAATAACCCTTAGCTTGAAAATAGTGCATTTGTGAATAAATAGCTCCTTAGGGAACAATGACTTCTTAAGGAACCCATCTATAGTTATATAAAGTTCTTCGGTTAAATAAACAAAGAAAAAAAAGAAACAATTATTTTACAGTTGTATTTACATACACACATATTGTGCGCTGAAAAAACTCTATAAAACGGTTCATTAATTCTTTATTATCAGTTACAAATAAATCTTTAGCAATTACAACAATTCTCTCAGTCTTCTAATGAGTTTTATAAAACAGACTTACACGGGCTCGCGTCTTCTGTATGGTCTCTCGTTGCTGCCCCAAGTCCCGCAATACCTGGGAGCCCAATTCTTCAGTCTCCAAAAGGATTTGATAGCCGGTAGTCAAGTGGTTTCCTGCTCGCTCAAGCTGTTCTGAGTTGTCAAGGAGTCGCTGTTTCTGCTCTTCATTAAGACTCAAGCCATCCGAAAAGTGGTCGGAGTGATCATGATACCCTATTACAACATAAAGGCTATTAGTTTTTTAAAAATCATCTACGTTTTTAAAGAATACAATTAAAAAATTATTTAAGCCTAGTACAACAATTCTTACAATTCTTAGATATGAGAAGCCAACAAATATTTGTGCGGATCTTAAGGTGAATATGAATGATTAAATGAGTGTAGGATGAGTGTGGATGACCTTTGTAGTCTGGTTAATAACTGAGTTCCACTGTTCCTCAGAAAGGGCCATGTATTAATATCCCAATAGCCAGGGCAAATTCAAATATGCCCTAATTGATAACCTATCAAATTGTATTTTCATACATTTCCAACAAAAATTCCAGCTTACAAAGAGAAAACAAAATCTGCACAGGCTATGAAATGAATTAAAATAATGTTAAAATAAATTACAGTAATGCCTTCATTTATTTTGTTTTGGAAATAATTCTTGACGAATCAATATTTTCATTATTTTTTCAACCACCACGACAATTCTGCAACTAACTTAAAAATGTTCTCCAGATGTAACTCATTATACCAATTCAATATGACTTATACTCAATGGTTGCCATCAATGTGGACAACATTAGAGAAGTCTGGGGTGTCCATGTTGGATGGTAGTCAAGGTTCAGATGCTGTGTAGGAAGGGGAACTGAGTGTCAGGCTTGTCAGTTAGCTGAAAACAGTCAGACCAACACTACTTGGTTCGGATTCCACGTAATACAGAAAACTTTATTCATATTCATCAAGATCAGAATGGTGTCAGTTAAACGAAAAGCTGTAGGTCCCTTAGTTGCCCTGGCTATTGGGCTATTAATAAATAGCTCTCCTCAGAAACAGTCGACCTTAGTTAGTAACAATGACTACACTTGTTCATCTACTCATTGCCCCCTCATATTTGCCCATATCTTAACGATCGGCGTCTTAATAATGAATATTTTGTAATAAAGTGGTACTGTCTGATTTTTTACGTAATTTCAATAAATGAAGTAACTATTATTGATAAAGCAGGTGTTAGACTAACAAAAAACATGATCTCAATATACTAGTGAAGATTTATTTATGTTTTACGACCAAATTAGATTCAACCTGAAAGTAAAATAATGAAAATTATAAAATTAACTTTGTACATGAAATAAGTGAACAAGTTAGACATTTTTTTATACTAAATTCATCGATAATGTAGATAATTCTTGATATAATAAAGACGCCTACAGAGAGAAATATGATTATCGCAAAACATTCATTAACCTCAATCAATAGTGATCCATTAACCTCTCGTTTTTTTTTTTTTTCTATCTGCAGGGCCAAAAAAGTGAGTCAATTACTTAAATATTGAAGGTCTTTATTTTATCCTCTTGTTAGATTTTAAAAAAATTATGTAATTTATATAATTATGAAAATACAGGGTGGAAAACATATCAAAACGATTTCACAACGTTATATTTTCCATATATAATTTGATAGTTTAATTTTTTTAATAATTATTGTGTTCCATAAAGTATATTTTTTGATCAGAATAATTTATTTAAAACTGTTAAAAAGCGGAGAAATAATATTGTTCAAATTAGTTAAACTTTTAAAATCTTTCAAAATGGTAACGGTTTAAAATCTTTTAAACCCAACCATTTTGTAATGCATAAAGCTTTTAAAGTGCAGTTTACGGTATTCCTCTTTGATTGACCATCCCTTTAGAATGATGTGCAAGTCAACCTATGCTTACATTGAAATTTTTCTAATGACTGCTCGTGGACCGTTCCCATAAAGGAATAGCTGGGCACTGAATACATTTTAAAGTAGGTGTTTGTCTACAGTAATAATGTGTGAATTTTTGTGGCTTCATCTGTTATGATTACAATAAAATTAAGCCATTCTTGAACTTGCACATAAGATCAGTATTGAAACTTTCAAGTGCCGCCATTTTGTTTAAGACTAACCTTTTGAGGTCTAATTTGCGGCATAATGTTCTACTAATTAAGACCTTTAAAATGGTATGCACAGACCTATGCTTACATTTAAGACTTTTATGATTTCCTCTATGGGCTGTCCCCCCATGGTAGGCGTGTCACGGTAATAGCAAGAAAAAAAAGTGTATATAGCCATATAACACTGAGCAAAGTTTATAGAAGTTATCTGCTATGGTTTATTAAATATTAAGACACCCTATATATTAATTGTTATACATATATTATATAAAATCTGCATTTAGATATTACTTGTTAATCACTTCACTATTAACTTTTTGCAATATGCCATTATGTAAAATGAAAATATGTTATAAATTGACATATCAAACTATTTGCAATAACCTATGACCACGAAATAACACTAAGAATAAAACTATTATTAGACATAAAAGCAAACACTGGTTACTAGATTGACTGAGAACGACAGTGACCAAGATCGTCTGGAACAGTGAACAGACAGTCGACATAACAATTCTTCTGCTTCTGCAACTTAGTGGACACTTTTGAAACTAAAAACAGTCTACAGGTCTCTTGACAGTCTACAAGTCTCGAATTACTACTTATATGCGACCATATTAATCTAGAATTTAAAGACAATTTCCCCTTCTCTGTTTATTCCAAATGTTTTCAGGTAAAAGTATTTACCGATTTATTGACATAATACATCTTCCAAATAGTTGTTTCTACATCATATATCCTCCTAAAGACCTTTCTCACTGCTTTTCCCTTTCTCCAAATTGTCTCTCCGAGAGACTTTCCATATAGTATATGTTCAAATCATCTCAGCTTATTTATTTTCACTTCAACATTAGCTCCTTTCAACATTATTTCTTATACCTACATTTTTCTCTAACTCAAAATAATTCTGTAATATTTCATCTCATTTTCTATACATTTAAGTTGTTGCTTACTATCTACTGTTGATTTACAAACTGCTCGGTTGTTATCACCTGGGTTATATGTCCTATTTTAATACTAACACAGTAAGCACTGAAATACCTTTTTAAAGTTTGGAGTGCTTACCATCTTGTGTCGTTCCTGAACGAGCACGCTTGAATTCTTGCTGCAATCTGCCCAACTCTGCCCGGTAACTTGCCATCTTAGTTCGTTGCCTCGTTTGTTCTGTTGGCTTCATTTCCCTTACTTCTAACTCCATCTGTTCCAGCTGCATTGAGATACTTATGCGAATTTAATGTTTTCCAATTTATTTTTAATACATCAAAAGTAATAAAAATAAATCAACAAATATTAAATATATTAGAATAATTGAACAAAAATTGTTCTATTAATTTTGTGTAATTTATGATACACATTTTTGAAAATACATTTTCTTATGTAGAAATTTTAATGTATTAAATTAAATTAATTGATTAATTACAATAAAACCTATAATATGGTGGCTGGGTATGCCGGATATGGAATTATCATAAGAAAGACGTAATATTATTGTAGTAAAAGCATTGAGATTACTTTTTGAAGGCACCACGTAATTAATAAATCGTTTGATACTAGTTGAGTTAGAATTTTTCACAAAATATTCTGTTATCTATATATACATAAGCCAAATACCACTCACTCACCGATCCTGTTTTTCGAAAACCACTAAACCTTCGAGGCTGAAATTTTGTAGGATGGTTGCTCTTATATTGTAGGTGTGCAAAAAGAAGGGATTTTGAAAAATTCTTTATAGTTCCGAAATGACAGCCTTTTTTTACCCCCAAAACTGCCCCAATGTATTTCTTATGGGAAAATTACAAAAAGTAGTATTTCTGACCTAACTTGAGGAAAATCTCAAGTAAAAGTTTCAAACCTTCACAGTTCTACACATGTAACAAACGTGCACCTTATCCATGAATTTCAGCTTAAATACTTAAAAATTTGGGGTACCAAGGGCCCAAAAACTGAATTTTTTGGAAATATAACATTTTTTAAAAAACTGAACTTATCTACTCAAGTTGGATATTAAATTAAGGCTAGTTTTCTTCTGAATCCAAATATACTATAAGATTTTTAAAAGGGCAATTAATAAGAGGTGTATGAAAAAAAAAAATTAAAACAAAAAAAGGGTAATACTAAAATAGAACGCCCAAGTGGGGTATCAAACTGTAGGTATTTGTCTCCCAAATAAAATCATATCATTGTATTTCGGAAGAGACAAAGTTTAAGGGCTCTGCCCCCTCACCAAAAAAATATGCTCAAAAACCCAAAATTGGGTAATGTTAAACTAATACCCAAGTGGGGTGTCAAATTATATTAAGGTATTCTTCTCTTTATTACTAATTTAACATCAGATTTTTAGAAAGCCCTATGTTTAGGGGCTCCACTGATCCAAAAACCAAAATTCATGGTCAAACTGGTTAACAGGCCTGGCGATCAGTAAGCCGATCTTCCTCACGAGGCTACATGTTGAGATCCAAAAATGGGGCTGTAGCAGGGTGCCTTGGTGAGGTCGCAGGCCGAGTTCCACAAAGGGCCTAAAAATAGAAAGTTCCCAGGCGAGTCCGAAGGCCGAGCTTACCTCACAAGCGTAGCGAGTAATGACGAGGTTGGCACGCGAAGCGTGCAGGGGTCTCCCCTAGTAATTTTATAAAATGATATATAAAAATAAAAACTAATAATACACAAGAAATGATGAAGCAATAGCAACTGATGTCGTGAAGCAATAACATGCTACGTTCCTAAAATAGCATAAGGCAACAACTGTTGAATGAGAAAAACCGCTGTATACTCCTCACCCCTCTAGACGCTTCTTAGCCTGGATTTGCATTCCTTTGTCTTCATTATCAGGCCGGTTATCAAATGTTTTGAATATCACAGGGCTGGATATAAAAGGTTTTCCTATAGTACACCAAAGAAATTTTGTGAGAACTACTAGTTTTTTAGATAGGTACTAAATTATTATTTTTGTAATGCCTACTACAATTATTTTATTAAATTTTTCTTGCCTGTGTCATTATTGGCCAAATATAGACAACAAAGATGCTGCTTTTGACTAAATTTTAAAGTGAGTGAATTGTAACTAAAGTTATCCAATGGTAACCTAAGTTGTAATCCTTATCAGTACTATGATACCCCCTGGACTGAGTTTATTTTGATCTGAACAATAAAATTCTAGTAAACAATTATTTTATAATTAATAACTTAACACTTGAAGTATTCTTGGGAAATTCTTTTGTAATACATGTTTACTAAATTATTTTTCTTAAATGAATGTTTTCTGTTAGGTTTTGGTATTCATTAGTACACACTATGAACAGAATACTTGTCGTCACTAGTATCCCACTCATAATTTAATAATCATAATTTTTCATTGACCTAATTCATGGTATAAGTAGGGTGTGCTACTGAGCATCCGACCGTCTGCCCGCTGTGGCCACATGACGTCAGCAAAGGGTATCCGCTCCACAGATCTTGAAGACTTTCCTTCCCACTGTCTTTTGAACCATTTCCCATAGGTTTAAGATGAAATTATTGTTAAGAATACAATTTACTTCAATATGGTACCCTTTTAAAACGAAACAAAAGAATAATATTTAATATAATAACCAAACAAAGATAAATATTACCATGACTTAAAAATTTGACATTGCTAGGAATTTTTTTATTTTTGAGTTCGTGAGGTCTCATCAGTGGGAAAGTTGTAGATAACGAAATTACTTTAAAGTTTTGTTTCAAGCTTTTTTTCTGTAAAATGAACCGTTTTCTGTGTAGCTAATTAAAAACAAATGCTGCCAGTGTCGGTGCGGTACCGACCGGGAGGCCGGATGTGCTTGGATTGGAGGTAATTTAAGATTTAATTTTTAATTTAAGATTTTAAGAGAGTTCTATAATACCTATCGTCTTATTTAACAATAAGACAATTTTTAATCGGTAATTTGAGAACCATGTACACAACAAGTTTCTTACACATATAGTTAACATAATTTATAAACCTTTTTCTTTTCTTTCGTCACCTTTTGTAGAAGTTAAGCGTAGCTTTTGATTAGTTGGTTTTTACTGTAATATGATCTAACTGATTGATTGATTACTTCTTATTACCTCACGTTTTATGCTGCATGTTGAAATTCTAAGGTATTTTTCACCAATTATGATTATTCTTGTTTTATATTTGCTTAAATATAATTGCCATATGGTTCGCATGTTGATTCAAAACTATTAAAATAGCATATAGCAGGAGTTATGAAGGCCTATTATTTTATAATAAAACAATTGTTAATTTTGAGAGCTAAGAATTTATTTATCGTAGGCAAATTAAAATACAATATAAATATTTTAACAGTAAACGGCATATAACATTACCAGTTTGATCCCAACTGAAGAAATTGAGTACAGGAGTTGTCATAGAAATATTAAATTACGCTATATAGTAGCTCATTGAAAGTAAAAAATGACAGTGTGAAACAATATGACATGAAAGTAAATAAAAAATTAATAATTTCTATGATGAATATAAAAAGAAAAATTAAACACTGCAAATAAGATTAACAAACTTGTACATACTAATGAGATAAATAAATGTTAAATGTATTTTATTCCTTTGAATAATTTACCCAGTCTAGATATAAATGTTAAAATCTTACTAGCTCTATTTTTTAGTTTGAAAATTACAGTGACTACTATATTTAAAACAATTTAAACTACTCTATTTAAAACAATGTCATGTATAATACTTTAAAATAAAATTAAATCATTTTCTAAGAACTGACAAGGGACAGATGTTACTAATATATTACTAATATAGTAATTATATACAATAATATATACAGTACAAGTAAACGTATATCCAACTACACCCTCAAAATGTTAAGCTTTGTAACTACTATGTAAAATACAGGAGCAAGTTAAATTCTGAGATAAGAGAACTGAAACATGATTATTATAGGAAGTTGTTTAAGGACTGTGCAGGAGACAGCAGTCCTTAAACAACCGCAGGAGCATGCGGTGGACAGCGAAACAAACTGACAGACAGAATTCTTAATATCGTTTATGTATATTTTTGGCTGCAACCAACAAAATTATCCCAAACTACCACACATTAAAGTTTTCCCAAACCAGGAGAATAATTAAAGCAAATTACCTGAAAATAATAAATGTTTATAAAAATAACAATAATTAGGTGTATTACTTCACTTCTTTAGAAGATTTCGCATAAAATATCCAATCAGGTAATTTTTGCACTTACAGGAAATTACCATTTTAACTAGAATATTTTAATAGCAGCAGAACTATCAATTTAATTTTAAAATATCAAATTTAATCTAAAATACACAGAAAATTGGGTTAATTTTCCATATTGGCAACCCATCTCACTGCATGGCCGACTGGCCTGGCGGAAATGTGCATTCCTTCACGCTGTAAAAGTTTTTTATTAAAATACGAAAACACCACAGAAATTTGCTTGAAACAAAAGTTGTAGCTTGTACGATTCTCTAAAAGTTTGCCACTGAAGAAACTTCGTAACTCAAAAGATGAAAAATGTCCCCGCTTACTATAATTTTCAAGTCACTGTTTTAAGAAGTGTTAAGTATTTATATTTGTTTAAAAAGTAATATTATCTGATTTTACTGATTCTTGATCCGTACTAAAGATCACTTTTTTGTCCTCGGAACAACGTTAAATAATAATTGTTTTGGTACGAACAACCTGTACAGTTGCAGGTTGAGTGAGTAAAA
Source organism: Stictocephala bisonia (assembly GCA_035578905.1). Lineage (NCBI taxonomy): Eukaryota > Metazoa > Arthropoda > Insecta > Hemiptera > Membracidae > Stictocephala > Stictocephala bisonia. Next base: position 15,436 of record JAQJVL010000856.1, read on the forward strand.
GACTACAAAACCGTGAAGCGGTATACCCTAAGCTGACGTCATGCGCGGACTGGTTTCAAACTTTTCCTCCTGAATAGCACACCTTACTTACTTACATCATGACCTAATTTAAACCACCATTATTAAATCATTTCAAAACATTATTACCTTATGACCGAACTAAGATAAACGGCCACTATATAACATGCTTATATGTGAACGGTTAAATGTCAATGCATCCTGTTAAAAACATTAGATTTGTCTCATTGGCAAAGCCTTGGATGTCTGCTATTAGACTGTATTTCCATTCATAAATATAATTACAGCAAATAAAGGAAACTAAAAGTAAGTCATATTTTTAAAAGCTTGAACAGTTTGTATTATTATTTCAAAATAAAATGATACACTTACCAACTCATTGCATTCTTCTAAATGTTTGTCAAGCTCAGATATCAGGGATCGTTTTTCAGCTAAAGTAAACAAAACATGAATCAGTTTAATTCTCACTAACTAGGCATTTCAAATATCAGATAACAACGAAATCCTGCTGTATACTTTATGAAGAAGAAATAAGATTGTATTTTTTCAACTAAATTTTTGACGACCTAAAAACTGCTGAAAGTATACATAAATTAGAGTCGTGTTCCCAAAACTATTTTTATAAGTATTTCTAATTCCTAAATCTAAGATTCAACAAATTCATTCTTTTTATTACTTGAATTGCCACAAATACGAGGTGTGGCTAGAAAAAAACCGGACTGAGGCTGAAAATAAAATTTACAAATATTTACAATTTGATGTTATCTCCTTCTATGTACTCCCCTCCTCGTTCTCTTCACCGCTCCATGTGAGCTTTCCACTAGATGTAGCACTGCTAGAAATCATTTTCCGTAAGGCCTTTCATGACTTCCGTCGCCTTTTCTTTTACTGCTTCAACAGTCTCAAATATCATTCCTTTCAATGCTGACGACTTTAAGAAATAAAAAAAGCCATAGGGGGCCAAAGTCATGTGAGCATAGTAGAACCATAATTCAGAACTAAATAAAAAAGTAAATTACCATATATTACGTGAAGCTTCTTTATTATTTATGATCGAACAACCATTTCTTTTCTAAGTAATATCAGTTGGTAATGATATATATATAAAAAAAGTAAAAAATAATCGAAGGACAACTGAAATTATCATACTGTACACACATTTCCAAATTAACAATAAACATCCTATTGTTTTGGATCTAATTTTCTTTGAGCAATGAAAGCTAAACTAATGTAGCTGATTAGGAGCATAAATCACATTGTTCAGCAGTTTATAAGGAGAGAAGACATACTGAAGGTTACTTTGAAAACTGGGAGGAAGAAGTGAAAGTACTAATGTAACGTACCCCAACGTTGTATGAACAGCCAACTTCACCATCAATGGGGAGAAGTCTATGTATGACTCACCTTGTCGAAAGCTAAGTGTACTTTTAAAATTAAAAATGAAGTACAATTAGATCTTTTTTAAGAAAACTTCACTCGCCAGTTCACATGGGCCTGTAGGACTGTGCATACTTTATTCAACAAGTGAAGTATAGACTGTTGGCTCAGTGGGGATACGAATCTTGGAAGTTGCCCTGCACAGTCTGCAGGCTGAGCCACTGAGCCACAACGCCAGCAATTAGTAGATTATAAAATGGTAGGTAATAAGATAATTTTTGGACAATTGATTAGTCCGGCTACTTCTGTTTTTTTCAAAAAAATTATTTTCTAAAGGGTTTAGACCCTTATGCCTTAATAACATTTGAGTACTCTCGTAAAAAATATCACTGACGTATAAAGAAAAAAAACCTTAAAAACTCCTTAATTGTGAAGGGACTTCTTTCCATCCACCTACCCCATTTTTATTTTTCCAGCCAAACCTCACATTGCCAATCTCAATGGTACCGTACTATCAGTTATTTTAGCTGCATTGATTAGGTTACTTAATGAATATCCAATATGCTCATATATCTTGCTTTACTGCCAACATTATTATATTGTACCACATTCCTATTTTTATCATCTTTTGGAGTTAGCTTGTGAATAACTGTTGGTTTTGAAACTGGATGATCTCTATTGGTTGCTAGTTTTGTTACCACGGACATGATAATGTAACAGTAGATTAGTTTAGATAGCAGTTTGTAGGCAGAACGTAATCATTTATTGTAAAGTAGTTCGCCTTAATTATGTTACAAACATTATTAGAATTCGTAAACTATTTCATCCACTGAAATTTGATTATTTAACCTTGTTAGATCATCTTACTTTTATATAAAAATCTAATAATATCTGTCTGTGTGTGTTATAATTAAGCAAAAACTACTGGACCCAATCAGCTGAAAATTGCATGGACATTCTTAGGGCTCTGGTTAACACACAAGCCTATCTTTATTTTGAAATACCATCTGGGCACCGCGCCAGGTACTCTAAGAAGTATCGATGAAAGCCCTATGGCAATAACAATTTGACAAATTGTTTGTAATAGTTTCATTAATCAACTGTTGGAATAAACATGCATGGAATAATATTTCAAAGTTGTAAAGTATTATTTATAAATCTTTTTTATAAAACTTACTTTCTTACAAACATGATCATATTAAAAATCGTTTAAACAACCTAGTTAGCTTTTTCATCCATATTTTACAGTATATTACTGAATGTAATAAGCACAATATAAATCAATGTAAACCCCGTACGAAGGACTGGTACTCTGCTAGTTTTAAACAATTTTACTTTGGAAACTTGAATAAATCATAATACGTAGTGCTTCTAAATAATAACCAGCCTTTGCATGAATGAAAATTAATTGTGGGTACCTAATAATTGATTCTAAGTCATTAGTGGGCACTTATTCCTGTTTATAGCTGGAATTGTTCATATAAAATTGATAATTTTGTATATTTCCGCCAGTGGTACCTACTTTTAAATTATTCAACAAATTTTGTTCATTTAAACATACTTAACATCATATTCATGTTATACAAAAGAAGAATTCTTTAATATAGACATGAACATATAAAATAACAGAAACTAAATATTGATTATAAGCTATTCTACCCAACTATAGACTTGACCAATCCTGGGCTATGTCCGAAGAGATCTGACATGTCCTCTGTCTTGAGGAGAGTGGTGGCGAAGAGAAAGGTAAAGATGTTCATATATTTATTATTATTCCAACGGTACATCACATTTATATACAACTCAAACAATACATCCATTTATCAAGATGGCAAATGAAGAAAATACTATAAATCTTATAACAATAATAACATCAACATCTGCATGAGAAGCTACAGTAACTAATCATACACTATAATAAATAACAAAACAAAACGATAACAGTGATAATATACAACATAAAAATATATGACAACAATAGGTTTTTTAATAGCTAGATTTTAATAAATAATTCTATAGGGCAATATGAAAGATTCTTATAGGTAACATGCATATAAGAATTAATAGTAACTGGACAACACCACTAACACAAGTCAGCCAGACATCATCTAAGTTGTCTCCTTCTTGAAGGATGGTAATGTTTGAAAGAAAAAATCAATCCTTGATGCTGCCTCACTTGCAGTTCGCTGCAGTCTAGCCAAACGACAGTTATAGGCCTATAAGGTGGGTTGATATGTTAGACCAAACACTGTCCTGGATCTAGTTCCTTCAATTGCCTTGAAGTTGAAAATCAGGAAAGTTCATAGTATCATTAACTAGCTACGGTCAATGGTACTCAATTCGCATTTAGAAACGTTCCAAGCCATCAAGAAAATTTTTAGTAGACCTTAAATGATTTGAATTCATTACTTGTTGATTGATATTCATTATGTTTTAACTTGATCCTATATTATAATAATTGAAAACTAATCAACATTCAATAGTCTAGAACTCCGTAAAACCCTATGGTAAGCAAGCTTTCCTAGAAGTAAAAAAACTATGGTTGAACAATGATCACTAGAATTAATTAATTAACTTACTTCCATAAGAAGATGTCAGTTTTCCAATTTTCGATGTAATATCAGCAGTCAAAACTCCATATTGTTGTTCGTACATTTCAATTAATAATGCCATTTTGTTAGGTTATAATATTTTTCCTTTATTATAAAATCCTACCCACTTAAACAATCTAAACTTCACAAAATACGATATGATAATATTTATCAACAATCATTAACTTCTTGATTAACATAATTAAATGACACGCGAAGTGACACTAGTAAATATAAACAAAAATCGTTGCATCTGCCCGACAAATATAGAAAAATAACTAAACATTTGGCAGTCTTTGAGACACTGCTTTCTAGATCTTGCTAATTTAATCTACATTGAAACTGTTCATAAAAAATGCTCCTTTTCTTATGGCCGAGCTCAGCAGTTTAAAAATAAGCGTAGAAATATTAGTAATTTACGCTTCACCTGCAATGACTTAACTATGTAAATTTAACTGTACGTATCATGTAAATAGGGCCGCCGAGAGGAGGGACCCTGGGGCAGAGTGTCTCAGGCCCCCGATCTCCTGGGGTACCGCAGGGGCCTCACAAACCTAAGGAAATATTTGAGGCCCCATGAATTTCATAATGAACATAACAATTATTAATTCATTCTTTAAATGGGAGCACTTGTATTTATTTGATCAAATTTGTTTAAGCAGACATTAAAAAAGTCTGATCTGAATTAGGAAATTGAACTCCCGTAACGTTCTCTTTTACAGTAGGCCTACTGTAGACACTCTTCTCCGGGCCTACGGCACCTTATATACCCACACCGTCACGTCCACGCCAAACCACCATGTATGATAGACAGTGACAAGCCTACCCCATCTGGTGACACATTCGTTAGTCTGAAAGCACTTTGTCCGTATGTTGGATGTTGTGTGCTGTGGGAAGTTAGATTCGACTGAATATCATCTTATTTTATAGTGTTATGTTGCTTTAGATAGTTATCAAGTTTTCTGTATAATGTTCAGTGGCGGCGCGTCCACTAGGCAAACTAGGCGGCCGCCTAGGGCGGCAACCTGGGGAGGGCGGCAAAAAGAGAAAAAATTAAAAAAAAATGATTTCATAATAAAACTTTATGAATATTAGCTTGATTTAATTTTACAGGTCAGCTTACTGATTCATTCTGTATGACAGACGACACTCGACAGTAGTCGACAGTGTCGGTTGTGCGCTGAGGAAGGTGAAGAGGCGCGGGTCGGTAGTGTGCTGTGTGCGGGGGTTGGGGAGCGGGGAGGGGGCGCAGCCGCCGCCGCGTACTCTCTGAGTAGCCGCGTGACCTTGAATGAAAGTTTCATGTCTCTACATGAATCAGCGTGGTTGCCATCCCTGCTCTGCTCATAACGACAGTTGTGTTGTGACAGGTGATCAGATCAGTCAAGATTTGGCGGTTTGTTGTTACACTGTGCTGTGTAGTGTGTTGTCTATATAATTTCAATAATACCTTATCTAAGGTAGATTAGTTATTAGTAAACACCCTCCTTTTCCCGTATTTAAAAGTTTGACCTCATACAGCCTTGTGTCGGATGTGTCCTACAATGTACGAAGTGGAAAAACTGTATACAACATACAACTTGATATAGGTAAGTGAAGTAGTTAATAGTTTTAATCAGCTGTTACAGTGCTGCCTACAGCATACGTTCTGTATAAATTAGCTGATACACATTCTGTATTATGCTTGGTCTGATACAAATTTACCTTTTCCAAGTATAAAACCATCATCAAAAAGATGTACAGTACCAAGTTACCAAAGTCTTGGTAACTTGGTACTATTTCAAATGTCAAAATATGAAGTTTAAAATAATATTCTTGCAACTTTTGAGCTTTTACACTCAAGAAATATACTTTGAAAAATGTAGATGTAGGTATCTTTATAAATTTCTACATTGTGTAGTAAACTTCTACATATAATGTCTTAAATTTCAGGTAGATATTGTTCGTTATAATGGCTGAAAGAAAAAGACTATCTGGCTTCCAATACCGGAGAAGGAAAGCTGAGAAGGACAAGTTTATTTCAGAACAAAAAGGGTCATTTTTAAAGTATTTACGCCACGAACAAATTAGCCCTTTCGATGCCGCGGTCCGATATATCGGACCGCGGTAGTTACGCTAAAAATGCCGCGGTCCGATATATCGGACCGCTCGTAATTTTTTTTTTCGAAAAGGCATTTTCGTTAATATGCAACATATACGGTACCAATCTGTTGAGAATTGATTATAGTACCCAGAAAAAGTGTTTTAAACATCTTTGAATTATGCGTTTGTTTACCTTAGAATTTTAACTTTTGTGGTCTGTTATTGTTTACTCCCGGTTACTGTTGCTAGGAGTTGTTTGTGTCAAGTTGTGTTCGTGCCGTTCGAGGTTAAGTTTCGTTGTTTTTTCTTGCTTTTTGTAGTTTATTTATTATAAATAACTGTAAAATGAGTAAGAGACGTCGAGATACATCTCCAGTGAGTGAAAACACTCTTATGAACAATGTGACTGCTAGTGGGATTATGCTCATAGACAATGACGTGAGTGATAGTGTTGAACTTCCCGGCAGATAAAAGTGTAAACAATTTTTTTTTGTAAATTGTTTTTTATAATCCTTTATAGATAGTGTTATCTTTCATAATTTTACATTAGAACTCATAAGTGCAATTTATATCAGTGTTATTTATTCATGTTTTATGTAATAATCGCTCAGAAGTGACAAATATGTGATTTTGTACTGTCGAACAAAAATGACGATAAATCCTGGGATTTTCAAGGTAAGACTTTGAAACTTGGTATGCATGTTAGTAATTAAATGTTCTTTCAAATAAAGTCACTTTTATAGCCCTAGTATTTTTTTTGTATGGTCTGAAAAGTTTCAAAATTGAAAAATTAAAAAAAAATGTTTTTAATTTTTTAAAAAAGTTGATTTTACAAATTAAAACCAATATTTTATTTAAGAAAATATATAAGTAGTAAAAAGAGCATTTCAAAACAAGAAAAACCAAAAAATAATTATGAAAATATATTGAAATATAACAAAGTTAGAACAAAATATCGTAAACTATGCATATTCACTAAAAATACCCCCGGCATTTCTAGTATACCAAGGGAAAAAATGCCCGGCATCGAAAGGGTTAAACAACAAAACACAGCGGATCAAGAGGAAGCGGGACCGGGACCCTCATCAGAAGCAGATTATCTACTTGAAAATAGTTATAATAATTATGATGTTGAGGAGAACGTCAGTGAAATTCGAACAGAGGAAGTTAATGATGAAAGTGTAGGTACCGTACTGAAGAAGAGTTGAATGTGTCTACGCTAGAAAATCAAGACAATTTAGAATCAGAATCAGCTCTTGATTTTAATGACCCAGCTACTTGGCCTGACAGGTGCGATGACACTCTTAGGGTATCTCTTGTTCAACATGGTCCTCATCAGGAAAAGGATATTGATTTTCCACTCGATATCGGTCGTAGGAGGTTTTCAAAGAATCATTACAAAAGGCAACTAGCCAATGGTGAATATGTCTGTCGTACGTGGTTACTATACTCAAAATATAATGATTTGGTTTTCTGATTTTGTTGTAAACTGTTCTTTAAATCAACTTCACCGCCAAGTTTATGTTCAAAAGGAACCAATGATTGGAAAAATATAGCTAAAATTCTGAGTAATCATGAAAAGAGCGACGGTCACATAACTTGCTTTCATGAATGGAAGGAACTTGAGCTATGATTAAATAAAACTATAGATGATCAAAATTTACGTCTGATGAAACAAGAAGAAAAATATTGGAAAAGTGTCTTGGAAAGAATAATTGCTCTTGTGCGAGTTTTAGGAGCTCAAAATCTGGCACTTCGAGAAAAACATGAGAAACTCTTCACAGCGGGTAATGGAAACTTCTTGAAATTTCTGGAATACTTAGCGCTATTTGACCCCTTGATGCATGAACATCTTCGCAAAATTCAAGACAATGAGACAAAGGTACATTACTTGAGCAAAGATGTTCAGAATGAAATGATCAAACTGTTAGCAAACGCCGTGCAGGCTAAAATTATTTCTCTAGTACATGCTGCAAAGTATTACTCTATAATTCTTGATTGCACTCCAGATGTCAGCCATACAGAACAAATGACTGTGATTGTAAGATTTGTGGCTATCACGGAAACTACAAGTGAAATTCGAGAGCACTTTTTAGGTTTCATACCCTTGACTGAGACAACTGGTGCTAGTTTAACTGAAGCAATTGTTGAAAAGTTGAAAGAACTCGAACTTTGCATCGACGATTTACGCGGTCAAGGCCATGATAACGGAAGTAATATGAAAGGCAAACACTCCGGAGTACAAAAGAGAATCAAAGAGATTAACCCGAGAGCGATTTATGTGCCTTGTAGCTCACATTCATTGAATCTTGTTGTTAATGATGCAGCGCATTGTTGCTTGGAGGCTACGAAGTTTTTTGCTTCGGTTCAAGAAATTTATATTTATTTTTCTGCTTCAACACAACGTTGGAATACTCTAAAAAAACATGTAACTAACTTGACGCTTAAGCCCCTTAGTGAAACCAGATGGGAAAGTCGAATAGATGCTCTCGTACCTCTTCGATATCAACTGGGTGATGTTCATAACGCTTTAATGGACATTTATGAAGATCGCTCCTTAAATGGGCCAACAGGTAACAACTTGCGAGTGCAAGCTTTAGGTCTGGCAAAAAACATTGAAAATTACAATTTTGTTGTAAGTGTAGTTTTATGGCACAGTATACTTTTTGAAATCAACACAAGTAAGCAGTTACAATCCAAACAATTCGATTTGGCTGCTGCCAAAGATCAACTAAGCAAAACTAAATCGTACTTACAAAAGTTACGTTGCGACGATGGCTTTGGAAGTATTCTAGTTGATTCCAGAGGAGTGGCAGAAGAGCTAAATATTCAACCAACATTTGAAACAGAAACCCTGCCAACTCGGTTGAAAAAGAAGAAAAAACAGTTTGATTACGAAGCGGATGATGAACCTTTGGTATCCCCTCAAGAACATTTCAAAGTCAATTTCCATTTTGCCATTCTCGATACTGCAATCTCTTCTCTGGATGAAAGATTTCAACAGTTAGAAGAGGTTACTTCTATATTCGGATTTCTCTACAACATCTCCAAGGTGAATGCCGCAACCGCAACAACAAAGTCCCTGATGGACGATTGTATGAATTTAGAACATTTCCTCTCAAACAATGAGGCTAAAGATATTGAAGGCCACGAACTAAGCCATTGCTAGGAGAGTACCCAAGAACGCAAATCCACAAGATGTCCTTAACTTCATCATAAGCAATGACCTTAAAGATTGTGCCCCAAATTTGTCCGTGGCTTTACGGATTTTGCTGACTCTGCCTGTGTCTGTTGCCAGTGGTGAGCATAGTTTTTCAAAATTAAAATTAATTAAAACTTATATTCGATCTACCATGACGCAAGAAAGGCTTCAAGGACTGGCCACTCTATCAATTGAACAAGACTTGGCAAAAAACATCGACTTGAACGAACTGGTGACTTCTTTCACGAAGATGAAATTAAGAAAAATTAAATTGTAAAATGTAGACCTTCTCTCTGTTAACTTTTCACTTTTAACTTTTCCCTATAATGTATGTAAACTTTTAGAATTAAAGTTATTTCTTCTGTAAAATGATCGGTTTTTATTTTTATTTGATAAGTTCCTATTATGTACCTAATGAAATAAATACTCTGACACTAAGGGTTTCGCGTATAATTATCTATCATAATTATAGTAGTACTAGTAGCCACACAGGTTAGATTTTCCTCGTTAAGTATTCTTTATATTGTTTGTATTTGTATATGTAATTTGTGATTGTGTGTGAGGGTTAATGTAAAAGTCTTGTTAAGTGCAAAAACAAAACAAAAGGCATAAGAAGTGGTGATTTCGGGTAAGGGGTTCAATTGAAGAGGAAAATGGAAACAAAAAAATCTAATTGTGGGGGGGGGGCAAAAAAATATCTTGCCTAGGGCAGCAGAATAGCTTGGGCCGGCCCTGAAATGTTTAATATTTATTTATATATTATATAAATTCTTCTGATTCTTTGTTGTTACAATCTCACAATTGATTAGGATTAAGTAGACCTAAGGACACAATTAGATTTAATAAGATTGGGGTTTTTTGTTAAGAAATTCTCTTATTTAAACTACAACTGCAATCGTTGCTAACGAAGAGTGAATCATTATCCATCGTTATCTCTTTTGATGCTGTTGATTATTTTACACCTGTTCCTGGTTATTTTGAATGAAACTCCGCTTATACCAATGTTGACAATAATAGTCCTGCTCTTTGGGAACATTTAGACATTACATTTCTAGGTCTTTCAATGTTATAAGGACCTCATTGTAAAACGGATAATTTACCGAGATTCTGCATTGGCAGGCTTTTCCAATGCCAATATTTTCTAGAAAGCTGGCCAATGGGAAAACCACTGACAGGGACTGGATGATATGGAGTAGGGAAACGATAGCCCCATTTTACATGTTGTCTTTTTGTGACTTAAAATAGCCACCACTCCAAATTTGGCAATGAGGGTGTAAAAAAGCAATTGGGGAAATATGTATCTCAAAGTAAAAAGTAATGAAACATTAGCCATATTGCAAATTACATTAAAAAGGAAAATCTGCTGAACACATTATTCTTAGAGCACTTGTTGATGTTGACAGTGGCATAAACAAGAGGTTACAAAAGCAATATATATATTAGTAGAAAAGTTGTAATTCCTAGGGCTGCTATTTATAATAATGTTATAATAAAAAATAATAACTGAGCACCCTTAAATGCTTAATAAAATTTAAGGGTGCTCAATTATTATTTTTTATTATAACATTATACGTATATATATATATATATATATATATATATATATATATATATATATAAAACGTAAACTTCTCTTAGGACAATAACAGACGCACCCATCAATCTAAACACGTACGGTAGTATTGGCATACGTCATCATTGTCCCACCCACCCACCTAGTCACGTACGATGGCGACTTAGTGATTTTAAATTGATTTACGTAATTAATTAATTAAAAATCAAACTCTCATTGAATTGATTTAATTCAATCTAAAATCACTTCATTTACTTACGCATGTAAAAGTAGTGTAACGTGATTCGTGACCATACGTTTCTTAAGGATTACAACGTGACCAAGTAAAATGATTTTACGACTTCTAGAAGCCAAGGAAACGTTGTTTCAGGAAATTGATAAGAACTTTTATTTTTAGAAAAGTTAACATTCTGAAATTTATAAAACTGTTAGGAACACGTATTAAAATATAAATGCGATCCATTAACGGGGTTTTGAGTAATAAAAGCGTAAAGTTGATAAACAGTGAAAACTATATTGAAGATAGACCTGTATTGGTTTATGTATATAATTGTTAAAAATAACACAATTTAAAACCAATATTTAAAAATTTATTAGTGAGGCCCTTCGATAGGCGGCTCCAGACAAAATTTTTTGGGGGGCTAATCTTGACTAGAAGGACCGGGGGGTCTGGGGTGTATGGAATTCCCCCCATAAACGGGTGGTCCGGGGGTACTCCCCGGAAAAAAATTTAACAATTAGGCACCATGAAACACATTTTTCGCCATTCTAGCACTTAATTTCTTCACTAAAACAGGCGTGTTTATTTTACTGAAAAATGTAAATTTCCTACCTGAATTAATTTATTGTATTTTTTCCATAATTAAAAAATATCAAGTTAGGAATGTGGGTTTACATTTATATGTTTGGTCCAAAGAAAATACTTAAAATACAACATGATTTCAAAGGTTTCGTTTATTATTTCACAATTTTGTTATTATACCAAAGTGACATGTGTCTAAATCAAGTGTAGTTTTCTCGGCTTCATTGCAAACCTTTCTACAATACTGTGGATTTGCAACTGTTCCCTGAGTATCTTCTTCTCTATGTACAACAAAGAAAGGTTTGAGAATCTCTCTTGCAGCATTGAAGTTCTCAGCCAGTTTTTGACCCTCCTCATAGCAGAAAAACTTCTTTCACACGACGCTGAGCTGATGGGAATAGAAGCGGCGAGCTGAATTGCCATAAATAAGTAAGGAAAAGTTTCTTACTTAACTATTTTTCTCAACTCATCAAACTTAACTCTGACACTAATCGCTTTTTTTTCTTTTGTATTTTTTTGCAGCGATAGTTTAAGTAAATTATTGGCTACTGCCATTTCTGCTTCAAGTAAAGTGGTGTTCACTCTCAATATCCCGTCATAATGTTCAAGAAAGGCTTTCGATTTTTCAAAACTCAAATTGAACAATCCATCAACAGCTAAAGCTAACTTTAGTGACTCTTCATTGAATCTTTCATTCAATCGTTCAATTATAACATCAAGAACTTTAAAATAAACTCGAGTTCTCCAAAACCTTTTAACTGTGTCTTGTCCTTCGCCTTCTCCCTCAACGATTTCCTCTTCTACTCCGATTGTCGACATTACTGCGCTGTCTTTCAAAAGAACGCTCGTCTCCCTTTTTCTTTTCGAGTTCCTGACATTCTCCAAGGAAATATCATATTTTTCAGTGAACTCAGTTATTTTTGTCCAGATCTTTGAAAATTCTGATTCACTTCTCTTCTCTTTTAAAGATTTAATAGTAGCTTTAATTACTTGTGACGCTGCTCCCAGTGTAGCCTCACTGTGCTGCAGTTGTTGGCTTAAGATGTGAGTAAGAGTTAACACTTGATGGAAGACAAAGAGATTAACTACAAAGCTTCCTTTTGTTATAGTATTCAAAATTCCCACAGCTTCAATTACATCAATGTTTTCACATTGGTCAGTTTCAAATTTCAGCGCTTCTGTTATTACATCAAAGTGCTTGATCAGTTGTTCACAGTTTTGATACCTACATGCCCATCTTGTAGTGCTCTGAGAAGATATTTCAACAGGAGTTTTCTTTAAGCCTTGGTTTGTTTGAATGAGATCTGCCGCCTTCTTCAAGACATCATGATGAGATGGCTTTGAGAAATGCACATATAGTGCCTGAAGGCCATTAAATAAAAGATTTGAGCTTTCTACAGATTTACACATGTCTGTTACAGCTAAGGCGACTTTGTGAGCATAACAATGAAAATACATGGCTGCAGGATACTTTTGCCTAATTATTGTTTGTAAACCAGCGTGTTTCCCTGACATGACTGAAGCTCCGTCATAAGTTTGAGCTATTACTGGAAGGTCATGTATTCCCAATTGTTCAAAAATATTTAAGAGAAGTGAAGCAAGCTCTTCAGCATTGCGGTCATTAGAACAATTCCTAAACATTAGAAAACGTTCATGGGGACACAGTTCATTGTCGACAGAGCGAATACATAAGGACAGTTGTTGATCTTTATAGCTCCTAGCTTCATCGACCATAACAGAAAAGAAACCACATGATTTTACTTCATCGACAATTTTCTCCGTGAGCATAGTTGCCATCAGATCAATTATTTCATTCTGTATGATTTTACTGCAAAATGATATGGTACTCTGAAAGCCATCATTAAATAATTTATCGTGTCTGCCATGAAACTGGCAGAGTTCAAGAAAATTCCCTCGGTTCTCTGAGTCGAGTTTCTCGTCATGCCCTCTTAGAGGAAGGCCCTGACTTGCGAGAAATATTATAATTTCAACAACTTTACTTAAATACTGTTTTTTTTATCAACCTCTTCTCTGTGAGCATTTGACAATAATGTCATAACACTAGCCTTCTCCCTGGACTGTTTATCCATTAAATGTTTTTCCCAACAAAGAAGATGGCTTTTACATTTTTCGTGTTTATCAAATCTCTCTTTAGTTTTTTTCCAGTTTCGGAATCCACATTTTGTAAATACTTCCTCGGAAGAGGAGAGGTTAGAGTCAAACATTCGACAAACATAGCAATATGCTGCGTCTTTTACTAAACTGTATTCCAGCCAAGGATACTGATCAAAATAGGTCTTTGAAAATGATCGGTTTTGTTTGCCAAATACTGTGAAAGGATAATTAGCCTGTTTGGGCTGCACTGGCCCTGACTCTCTAGTCCCTAGATCTAAACTAATTTGCTCACTTGTAAGATGGTCCACGTCCATTTGAACACCAACGGTCACAGCACAGCTACTGCTCGTAGGCCTACTAGGCAATGACTGTACACTTGCAGTTGATAACGTCGTTTCATCACTTAGTTTATTGTCACTTGTTAGCTTTTTAAAATAGTCTGTGACACGCTTCATTGCGGAATATCACCGTCGTTAAATGTATATAGAAATTAACACCGCCGAAACCACTTACTGTCAGTCAATACAACATCATAACCTAATACCGGTACAGCGTCACATCACGACGACAATGGAGGGAGTCGGGAGGGATGATGACTTTTACTTTACAATGTCAAACTTGGTAGTGGGGAGAGCGCGCGCATGTGCACTGCGCAGGGTGAACCTCGCCCGCTCCGAGGTGCATTACTATATACGGCATTTCCAGATCATAGTACAGTAGCACATGCCGGCGTGGTGGCTCGGTGGCTAAGGCTTCGGACTGCGGAGGGCAAGGTCCAAGGTTCGAATCCCCACTGAGCCAACGGTCGGTACTTCACTCGTTGAATAAAGTTGACGCACAGGCCTGTAGGCCCATGTCAACTGGCGAGTGAAGTTAAAAAAAAAAAAAAAACATTCTGAAATATTTATTAGAGCTTTGTCATGTTTGTAATATTGTAATAAGCAAATAATATTAAGGCTTAATGAACATAACATTTTAACTTATACTATTTGTCAATTTGTGTTTCAACGTTATTCTTTTCTTTTACCACAAAAAACATTATTATCGCCCATTGATTTCCAAATATTTGGGGGGGCTTAGCCCCCCCAAGCCCCTACCTTTAGCCGCCAATGGCAAGGCCTCACTAATAAAGTTTTAAATATTGGTTTTAAAATGTGTTATTTTTAACACTTATAGTGAAAACTAGTTAAAAATCCTATTAAAACAAAGATAAAATTATTAAAACTTATGATAAAATTTAAAATTTATGTGTCATAACTAATACTAAACTAAACATACAAATAATTAAACTAATACTAAGTATAAACATACTAATACTACATACTAAACGAGGCAAATAATTTTGGAATTGGATTTTTCATAGGTAGGCGTCTTAGTTAAATAAATAAATAAGTTTTTATTGTAGAAGCACATGAGGACGTCAAAATGCATTACAATCGTCAATTTCTTAGGCTATAAATTAGGTTTTAGTTCTAAATAATATACAACATATATACACATTGTTACTGTATAGTAAAAGTAAAATAAATGTAATAGTAAAAAAAATAGAGAAATTTAGTCAACAAAATTTGATATAAGTTAGCAATCCTAAGGTACAATACTTAATCAGTAACAAACAAAATGACAATTAATAGCAATAAGTCACTAAGTATTACAAATACATAATAGAGTTAAAATTATTACATTTAAAATACTTAAAATTACAACACTTATTCAGACTAAACAAACACTTATCATCATCAACAACAAAAATAATAATAAGTAGTAATAATACATAGATCTATAAATCATTTAAAACATTTTTTTAACTTTGTAAAAAATCTATTTCATACAATTCACCTATGCTATACAAACAATTATTAATTAACAACTATTTTAAAAACTCATTAAATTTAAGAAGGGGCAACTCTAACAAACAAAGGAAGAACATTGTAAAGTTTAACAGATACATAATAAAATGATTTTTGCGTTTTACTGAAATTGCACCTAAATAGTCCTAAAAATTCCTATTTCTAGTGGAATGTTTATGATTGGAACCTAACATTTCATATGCGTCAGAATTTTCTTTAATATAAAGAAGACTTTGGGAAACAAATATAGATGGAACAGTAATTATACCTAACTCTACGAAGATTGATTTACAGTGAGCACATGAAGGAAGTCCACACATTAACCTAATACATTGTTTTTGAACAACATTTCACAATAAGACTTATGACCGCATAACAATGTACTATAGCTTAAGTGACTGTGTATTTGAGCAAAGTAAACTGTTTTTAAGAAACTTAGACTCACAGAAATCCTTAAAACCTATGTAACAAATAAAGTCCCTTACTTTAGATTCTATTCTTTCAATATGGCCATCTCAGTTCAAACTTTTCATCAATTAAAAACCCCAAAAAACTAACCGGATTCTGCTTCTGGCCCAGGTTATTCTTTTTTTTATTGTAAGAAAAAGTTAGATATTGGACTTTGTTATTGTTCAGGCAAAGCGAGTTAGCTGAACACCAGTCTTTTACAATGTCAGATACAGATTTTATGGTTAAATCTAACACATCTTTTGAGTTAGAGTTACAACAGGTACTCAGATTTACAAAAATTACATTGGTGTTTTCCAATGTTTTCATCGCAGACTCTAAGGAAGAAGCAGCTTGCATGGATTCATTTAAGTATACGTCGTTGACTCCACGTATTATGACCCAGGGCCGCCCAGAGGGGGGGGCAAAAGGGGCAAATTGCCCCGGGGCCACACAGACTTAGTTCACAGGGGGGCCACACTTCATGCAACAAAAAAGAAAATACTTAATAATCTACTAGATAAGAAACGATTCAGGCCTATATCAAAAGTGATATTAGGCCAGATAAGTCTTCCAGTTTTAGTTTTAAAACGTTTAAACTAAACCATTGGTTTTATAGCAACCAGGGAGCCTTTTGGAGCAAGTTGTATACTGGTCTTTGAATGAAGTTTGTCAGCGGTCGACATAGTGGTGTGACAGCATACGCTCTGGTTGGTGTGTGACTGCAACTGTACCCCTCGCCAGTTATCTTGTTTGCGAACAAGTGTAAAGGCATGCAGCTTGTGAACACATCATAATATAAATTCCAGTTTGCGAACATATAAATATACTTTAGTGGTGTGGACAGTGGGCCACCTCTATGAGATGTCCTGTTTTCGTACACTATTTATATAAAACATGTCAAAAGACCCACTAACTTTACATTTGTATTACTCAAAACACCGTTTTTGGACGTGTTTAATACAAGGTGGACAAGAACGTTTCTGTATGTTTTATTTTTAAACTTTAATTTCAAAAGTATATACTACTTCAAACAAAATTGTTATACTTGTCCTAAATTCAACTCTATCTTGAATTTAGTGGTAGGAAAATCAATCGCTTGATCACGTTATTATCCTTACAAAACCATTAGTTATGATATATAACTATTATAAACTTAAGATAATACAGCAATTGCGAATTGATTTGTATTTGTAGTGGTTTGTTGATTAAGCTTTTATCCTTATTTTGTATTTTTCACAAATTCTGTTTATGTAGATAAATAATCTTGATTTAGTGTTTCGAAAATCCCTTGACTCATCGTAGCACAATAATAGATCTATATAATGTGAAAACAAGTGATCAGTAACCCGCGGCCTAAAGTATGCAAATTAATAAATTGTAATAAAAAAAGTGGAAGCCTAAGAACATCACAATTGTATAAGCAAACAAAATTACAGTAAACACATTTTAAATCTGTCATTTTAAAAAGGTCGAAAAGTCTTTATGAGAAAAGGTTCTTACAAACTTGGTTTCAAAGCTGGTAGTAGGCGGTGGCACTCCGTTCGAACGTGGTAACGTTGCACTCTTTCCCGGCACTGATCAGCTAATTTTTCAATATATGCACTAAATTTAAGAAATAGTAGTCGTATTTCAGTAGTAACTGTGTTTTGCACCCAAAAAACCCGCAGGCAAAATATACAATGTTGTAACAACGTGGCTGGAAGAGTTCAATTAATTGTCATGAAGGGTAGATCGGGAACATCGTCAATCATTAGTCTGTTTGTTTACTGTCGTCCAGTAAAGAAATATTTTGTTATTGTTGTATTTTAAAGAGTGATATTTCTGTAATTTAATGCGTTCTTTTGGATTTCCTAGTAAACTACTATAATTAACAATTAATTTAATTTGCTATGATTCTCCATTTAAAGATTTTGAGAGAACAAAAAGCTAAAGTTTAGGCCCAGTAATTTATGGTAACGTTTTATTGAAATCAATATAAATAGACTATAAATGTTTCAATATAGTATTGCAATATACTGCAAAGTAAATTATATATTTTTACAGTATAAAAAGAATAAATTAACGATCAAACCACTAAATTACAGTAGATTTCTAGGTACTTAAATCTGGTAAATATGCATACAACATCACCGCTCGCTTACCGGATGTGCAACAATATGTGTGTATGATGCATTACATTCAACTTGCCCTACGCTATCGCGGGAGGAATTGCGTGGCATAATATTGTCTAAAAATTATAATTTTGTTACGTTCTGTACTATCCGGATTCATCTTCCATCATATTTAACCGGTTAACCAGAGTTTACTGTACATGCAATTTTTTTACTTTCTCTAGTGTAATGTTTCCTTTGACATTTTAAATTTACTAGTTATTATGACATGGATGTTCGTAAAGACATTTTACCAATATATTATGACATAGGTCTTAATGAAAAGAGGAGATCTTAAGTACACCGTTAATAGATAGAACAGCTTCATCATTGTTCAGATTTGTACAACTCCTTTTGAATAATATTTATTTTGTAACATTTAACTTGTAACTCTTTTATTGTCTGGTTTAATTTACCCTGAAACTGTAACAGGAACAGGGGTGTATTCTCAACATATTCAGTAGAGTAGCTCTTGATTAAAAACCAATTATGCCCACGTACAGGTTGTTCCCAAAGAAATAGCATAATTGATTAATATTGTCATTCATTAAGATAACAAATTTACGACCAATCAAAATAGTTTTCATAATTGTTTACTGTCACTGACGAACGAGTAAGCCATTTATATTTTTGACGATCATTAATACAGTATTTATTTATTATTTGTTGCGTGATAAGTGAAATTAACTAAGATTGAACCACTGTACGTGTATTGTTGAGCAGGAGGGTCAATACCACTGTTCGTGAATGGGTGTGTGGGTGTGTCAATACCACTGTCACTGTACGGAAGTGTACACTGTGATGTACATCAATGATATAATATCCAATTCGACAGACATAAATTTTACTATGTTTTATGCTGAGAAAATTGAGTTGGTACAAAATGCCTTTTATGCCTGTGAAATAAAAATTGAATAGTTTTAAAGTTTAGCACAAAGACAAACTAAAATCACGAATATATACTAGATGTTTTAATGTCCAACATCAATAAGCTACGTACCCAGTGGTCTACAACCTGTTTTGAAAACAATAACATAACCTCAACTCTTAGTTTTTAAAGCACTAGATGTTCGCGCTCGCCAAATTATTTTACTTCGTGAACAGTCGGCCACTTGCTCTTTAGCTAGCGAAGCCAAGTGGCCTATACAAATTTATTGGCCCCTCCCTCCCTCACCCACAGCTAATATCATTGGCGAGGATGGATCCTCAACTGGCAATCGAAGAGCTGCTGTGCCCAACTATGCAACTGCCTATGCAACTGACTGTGGCATTGCTTGGTTCGTTATTATTTATTTAATATTAAAGAATATCAGTTTTGTTATAAGAGATTGATGTTATTGTAGCGGTAATACCTAAGGAAATGTTTAAAAAGTATATGACAATTAGAGAAAAACTTACCGGTGCTTCGCAGCTAGCCCTGAGAAAACGCCCATGAACAAGATCTTAATTACAATAGTAATCTAACGAAAGAGATGGTAAGAATTTCGTAGAATGTGCTAAAAGTAAAATATCAATTATAGTATATTTGACAATCAGAGTAATTAAATTTATTTTGAAATGAAGGAAGGGGCCACATGGTAAACTTTGCCCCGGGGCCACCAAAAGTCTCTGGGCGGCCCTGTTATGACCACTGTGTCTTTCGAGGTCAACTTTTCTTCTCCAGAATGGACTCTGTCTTCTAATTGAACAAGACTCCTCATTTTGACACAGGGCTTGAATCAGATTTCCAATTCAAATTTTCTTTTATTAATCTGGATAAACCACGTCCAAAACTATCAAAGAATAGTTTAACGCTATGCTGCGCCTTAGATTTAGGTTTAGTGCGTTTTAGTTTTTCTTGGCTCCTTAACTCCACAGGTCTATGACTATGAGCCTCTTCCACAGGACGTCTAATATCTTCACTTTCATATTTATGCCTTCATCAAGTACACTGAAACTGTTTGTTAAGAAAGAATAATCCTTTTGACTAACTTTAAAAGACTGATGCTGTAGCCACAAACTTTTTCTTAGAGGAACCGATTCCCATCTACGATTTGAAGAGGGTTCATGTCATCTGTAGGCCAACATTTTAGGTTAGATAGTACTGTACTTTGGTTGACTATAATACCAGTTTTAGCAGCATTTCTTTCCAAAACAAGTCTTTAATTTTCTGATCTTAATTAACTAATATCTTGTTTTAACACATCAATTACCTCTAGAAGTGTGGATTCTGTTTCACTATTTGACTGTCCAGGAGTTGAGTTTGGATCGTCTCCAACAGTTAGTTCACTATCACAGCTTGAGCACCTCCACTCACATTTCTCGTCAGGAGGATTATCTTCCGGTACATTTGCACATTTAAAATGACTCCACTTGTTGCAGTAATCCCAGAGAATACCATTACTTACAATTCTTTTACAACGCTTACATTTTATATCATAAATATGACGCGATTTAACCGGAGCTGACTTAAGAACGTCTTTACCACATGCCGCCATCTTGCATACAAATTATAAGTTTCTCAGTAGACAACAAATTATAAGTTTCTGATAATTTTTGCGCCGACAGTCGTTACAGTGGCTTGTACTATCTCTTTCAATGGCATCAGGAAAGTTTGGCTTTACCAAAATGTATCTAATAAAAAACAAAATGAAATCTACGATGATTTGAGATCAATTGAACCAATGGATAATTTTGGAATCAGGCCCCCTAATTCCTCTCGGCGGCCCTGCATGTAAATGTATTTATTTTGTTAGTTTGTTGTTACCAGAGTATTTCTAGTAAGAAATATTGAAGCTATTGTAAAGTTTTCATACTGTTTATAAAAAACGAAAGTTTGATATTCCTGAAAAATTTGTTCAACGAGAAAGTTCTCTCTGTTGAAGCAGCTATGGCTTCGGTGAAATGTTTCATGTCGGCGATTTCAACCTACCGGATGTCAGTTGAGATCACCTCCTGAATACAGCACAATCTCATGAGAGATGTTATTAATTGAGTTGTTTCATCTTCCAAGTTAGCCATGTTTGAAACAGAAGATATTGTAACTTAGTACCTGTTGGATTTGGTGTTGAGCTTGATCTGAATCATTAAGTTTTCATTAGAGTGTCATTCACCTTCTGCTATCTGTTGAGGTATATGACACTCCTCCTTTGTGTCATATATTAAACTTATAGAGCATAGGAGCACTCAATAAATCTGAAGTGACCTTAAATGTTACAGATTACCTAATGTTATCGGTTATCTTGTAGCTGTTGATTTCACATCCATCCTGAGTGAGTATGACCTAATTATAGATACTGAAAAATGTCTGTCTACCATCTCTGGCATTGTAAAGGCAAACTTGCATCTAAGAAGGACAGGGTTTTCCCCATTCCTTAGTGTTTTGATTTGGTGGATCACGCAGTCCTGTTCAAGAAACTGGTTCAACTGCGTTTTGATAATATATCACACTGATGGTTAGCAAGTTACTTGTCCAATCGTCGTTTTCTTGTAAGATTGGCGGTTGCTCTTACTTTCTAATTCACCTTTTACTCTGGGATCCACAAACCTCCAAACTGGGCCCAATGTATTCTGTTTTTTAACCCTAGTAAGGTACAGTTGTATTTTACTTACTCAAAAGGTACACTTGGACATTAAGTACCCTAACAAAATGTTAAACATTTTAACATAAAAACAACATTTTACTAACAGGAACACATATTATCTAATAGTACAACTTATAATGGTTGTATTATATTAAACATACAAATTAAATGTAGCCTTTAGTTAAAAACAATGTTTTGAAAACTTTACGTTTTTTGTAGAAAAAAGTCCATTACTTTAAATATTTGTTTTATAAACAATGGTTTTACTTTGTACACTCATCACACAGAGTGATATACGGTTCTTACATGAAAACTACCAAAATTCAGCGCATTTTATTGCAGTTTTAGTGTCCTATGAACTTGCTGCTACCACTTGTGGAGGATGTTTTTCAACTTCAAGGTGTTCATAAATTTAATTGTCATTTACTATAAAGTCCATTTTTAAGTTCAATAAAAACATAAATCACAAAATAGTAATGTCTAAATAAACATTTATATTAGAAAACAACACTAAGTTAATATTTAAAAAGTAACGCCAATGGTACACTGTATACCCCAAACAATCACAATTAGATATAAACTGATATCAGAACAAAAACACTAACTGATAGAGCATTAAGGACAAATAAAAGTCAAAGAATTTGAATCCTGTAGGACTGCCTATGCCACAATACTTAAGAAATGAAATTACCTTGGGGCACCGAGTTCCTTTCCGGGGTTAATAAATGACTTACTTGAGGCTCATAACCTGACTCGCTATTGTTTGCTGACATTAAGATCTGCTCAACTGTCACAAATATGGGGGACTACTTAACAAAGAGCAAATAGTTCTTATAGACCTAGTCTGCTGGTGCGAATCTAATCTCCACTGTTCCACATAATCTAATCGTTGTCATGGGAACTAGAGTAGACAGTAGGCTGAGAGTTGGCTGTGCAGTAGCAAGTCCCACGCGCATTACATCATCAGCAGCAGTAACCATTGGTTAGTCTATCAAGACTAATAAAATAATTTTAGAAGGATAAAACTAAATATTATTTTTTTTTCAAACTACTGTCAAAAAAACATAATGAATACTGGTAATAATGCAACAAAAAATAAATAACAATGGAACAAACTTGTATAGTAACATGGCTATTTTTTACAACAAAACTCTATTGCAGAAGTTGAGCACAGATATTAGCATGAAGTTAGTCATGTCTGTGATGTATGGTGGCAGAGCGTTTCCCCTCAACTGCTCAAACAGAGGTTTAGAGATATGCGCTAAATATTACGAACAGGTTACAATCTGTCCCATGTAAATGTAACTTATTAATTATTTACCAAACAAGGGCTCCACCTCAGCTTTAGAGATTAAGTTGCTCTGGTCAGAATTTTAGTCAATGTTTTGAAAAAAATATATCCCGTTATCATTTCACTTGAAGTTAAATTTTCCTGACCAGTTCTCATAACAATTATCAAACTAGCCCCGTAAACCACATAGTCTGCTTCTCTTGATAAAGGATAATAAGACAAAGTAAAAATGTGGGAATGGCTTATATTTACTTTTACACAGATCATATATTTAAAAAAAAAAATATGTACATCCATAGTTTTGGGGGAAATGTGTTTCACTTTTTTTCATCAAGTCCATATTTACTTTTAACCTTGTCCAACTCCTCTTTTTTCTTGTCAACATCAACTCTTTTAAAAGCTTTATTTGCCTGTAACAACAAACACTCAATGACAGTTACATGGTAGTTTTTAACATTAAATTTGCTATAACAACCAAAAACATTAAAAATGATTAATAAATATTACTTTAACAAGGCATGTGCCTGATCATGCAATATTTGTACAAACCAAACCAGATCACTCCTTGAAATTACAGATCTAGGGTTAGGTTGGAATTATTAACCTTTCCCGGGCGTTAATAATGACCAACGAAATAATCTGCCAAGATTATTATGCTCTGCAGGTGAAATGACTGGATTATCCGCATACTGTTTTTTGTGGTCCGGGACAATGATGGGCCTTTCTGCCAATGCTTATCGTGTCATCGTCTAACGGCTGACATGAGTGAAATTGTTTACTTGTTTGGCTTCCATTCCTTCTCCCCACAATAACATTCTCCATGCCCTGCCTCCATCCCCCACTCTCATGCCTGCACGCTGTCACGCTTCCCATCTTTTTCATCATTCCAGCAGTTTTCCAGTGTCTGTTGCATCTACTAATGAAAGATGGCTGCACATGAAATCCTGACTTCATATAATATAATTGAATAGCTAAATACGTCTTTTTCAGACCAAGATACCTATAATGTACCAATAACACCTTTAGTTAGCAAAATTATGTATATAAGATGCTCACTTTCATGACCCGCCAAGGCATTTGATGTAATTATCCGCCAACAAAATTTTATTAAGTATAATACTGACAAAATTATTAGAATATAAAATATATAATTTTAAGGTTATTAGATTGGTTTCCAAAAAATTAGAATGAAAAATAAAAGAACAATTTTTTTATCCCAACCATTATTTAATTCCTCCTAGACTGTAAACTGTGTTCTGCCCGGGAAGTGGTACAACAATTTTTATAACTTGTCAAAAGTTTTTATTTTCAGATAGCTCAAATAAATATTTTTAAGTATAAAAATTCAATCTGGGTATCCTAGGCTTAGCATATTACAGTGGCGACAAGCCTAGGCGATCATGTTGGAGTGAAGTCAGCATCATTATCAGAGCTGTCCCAACTGTCTTCTGTATTTACCATCAGAAAATTGGTTTTAAATAAAAGTATCTTTCTTCGTTGCAAAAAATGCTATAATGTACACATACCACAAATAAAATTTATGAAGCTCGTTTGCAATTATGATTAACAGATGACAAACTTCTTATACACCTGATCTTTAACCAACAAATAGTGTCTAGTTGAAAATCTACATGGTTTTGTTATTCATCCTTTCACCCTCAGCTCTGTCTCTTTATTTAGTTCATTATATACATATATATATCGTATTGCTTGTTGTCAGTTACCATTTGCTATTTTTAATAAGCTGTGATATACATTTGGATCAAGATCCAAAAGTCATGTTGTATATTAGTAAGAATAGAAATGCAAAGTGATCTCCTGTCACAAGCTAAGTCCAATCCATTGATACATGCCTCACTAACCTGAGAAAGTTAACTTACTATCATGAATGTACAACTGTTGTTGGATAGGGAAATCCATTGATGCGCATGCCTCAACCCAGATGCCCAGCACTACGGTCCTGTCTGTACTTAGCTTCCTATTAATAAAGCTTGATATGATTTCAATGACATCTTGTTATTGCTTCCAAAATCTTGATCTTCTGGATTTGACTACATCGATAAATTAATTGTTAAATAAAAAAAAATTTAATTAATAAGGCCCCATTTGTACTGTGATTTAGTAATGATAAATGCAACGTTTTAAATAAATTAAAAAATATTAATTACTATTTAATATTTTTTTAAATAAATACCTTGTTTTTTAAAACATCATCAAAATACCATAATGATGGGTGGACAACGAATCATGATTTATTAAGAATTTTTGTGAGATATTAGTGACGATGATAGGTATAATGCGTATCTCCACTGATGTCAAATGGGCAGTCAACTGGGTGGAATAACAAACAAGAAATAAACATAAAATTACTTACTTTAATGTTTGCAGTTACAGATCAGCTGATTAGTGGTGAATAGTTTGTTTATTATTTAGCTGAAGCTTCCAAGCGATTGGTAGATGTAGATACCAGAATTTAATAGTATAATCAAACCAGCTGATTTAGTCCATGTGACATAACAGTCTACTGTGCAGCCTCATCTTCATATACCTGCCTGCTGTTCTAGTTACTGTGCTTTTATCATAAGTGTACATTGAATTAAAATTCTATAGAAGATATACTGTACCTGATAATAAAGAACAACAAGGTATCGGTTACAGACATTGAAGCCTGAAAGATGATCACATGCGTTCTTGGCATCAAAAATGTCCTCATAGACCACAAATGCTGTACCTCTAGTGTCAGGGGTATTACCTCTGCAAGCAAAATTTATTTTATTAGAACCAGTTTCTAAAAAATTATTATCATAGCTAGGAAATTAAAATACTACATATATATCCAATACATAAAAGACCCGAGTTGCGCTGCTGTGTAGAGGATATCTGTACATGTTTCTTCAGCTTGACCTGATATAATATAATTTGTTGCCGGTCAGAAACAGTGCCATTGCCAATTTTGTTCTGTTTATGTAATGTTTAAGGCTGGTGAAATTCAGGTCTCAATTTCTTTTTTCTAATTGCATTTAATAAAACATTTGCAGCTAAAAAATTGTTCTAAGCCCAACAGTTATTGTCAAAATGGTTTTGATGTTGAAAATAGCTTCCAAAGCTAATTTTATGAGGAAAGTTGCAGTGTACGATGAGTTGATGACTATTCTTGCTCTGAACTTCCATAACCTGCTTGAATAATGTTTGGGAAATTCATGAAGTTGATTGAAAAAACTGACGATAGACTCAGCAATTGTCGGTGAAAACGTATCTTGACATCCACAATCAACCTCACAGATTTCAACACCAGTTGCTGGCTTGGTGGTTCAGTGGCTAAGGCTTTGGACTGCAGACAGCAAGGTTCAAGGTTGTACATCCAACTGAGCTAACGGTCAGTACTTCACTTGTTTTGTGTACACAAAACAAGCTGCATACTACTACCGCATGCTGTCAACATTAGACTACTTGTACTTCCTGCTATTGCCCAATTTTTTATATTTAGTATATTAACCCTCTCCCGTCAATCCGCCTCGAAGCGCCTCCTCGATGAGCGTGGTGCTACTGACGGACCGCCTCCGAACGCCTTCACTCGAATTACAGATGCTTGCGCGATCTGTTATCGCCTCAAAGAAACTTTTGCGGTACTGTCTATATGTAGAATTAATTTTCTATTCTACCTAAACAATAATGTGCTGCTCTCTGAGAAACATTATTTTTATGAATCTGCAGCTAAATGCAGTAAAATATATTTCCCTCTCTTTAGTGCTGCTACCTTACGGGCACACTGGAATGGAACTATACATCAACGCCAGCTGACTAAATAAGAAACTAAATAATATTATTGTACGTATGTACAGTATTAGCGTGTTTGTTTACCGCCAAAATACAGTGATTATTTGTGATTGATTCTTAGTGATTTATAATGAATCAAGATCAGTTTTTGCGTAATAGTGAAACTGACCGCATATTTGAAAATGAGTCGGAAAAGGAGAGTGAGATGTCTAGTGACGACGATATTTCTGAACTAAATGATATCCCCGATAACGAAGATACTGAACAGCCTAACCTTCAAAACTACGGAAGTGATGATGCTCATTCGGCAGATGACTGACAATATTGTCTAAAGAATATAATAAAACTAAAAATTAGGCCTATGTATAATAAATAAATTTAACTATGTTGTGTATTTAGATATTAATTTATAACGTTAAATATACTTTAAAATGATATATAATATGTACTATTTATGTTCAAAACTACGTTTTAAAAAACACGATTACGGAAACGTGATCCAAGCGGTTAGGCGGCCAGAAATAATACTGCCCAGCAGCGTCATGGTCGCGTGGCGGGAATTTAAACGGGAGAGGGTTAAACTATTATAAGCATAATAAATTATGCATATAAAATTCTTGACAGTTCAAAGAACTTTTACTAATGATTTTGGAATGAAAAGGTTCCTGCCAAATTTGTCCCTCCGTAACTAACTGATGACTCAAAAGTAGATCAAGTTGTACATATCATTCTTTCGAAAGTATCAACTTGAAACTGATTCAGTGATTTATTTTCGAAGGTCCTTACCCGTAATACAGTGTCACAATAAAAAAAAAGAAAATAAAACAAAGAGAACAACAGTAATAGTAAAAAAATCATTACAGATAGAGGGAAAAAGCAGATTATTGATACAAGTGGGTTAAACTGACAACAAGTATATACCCTACATGGGAGAACAATTATTAGTTAAACCCTAACTATGACAATGCTATCAACATAAGCCCCACTTCGGTACTGCATTGCTTGGAAGTAAATTTGAAGGAAAAAAGAAATAGAGCTATTCAAAGTGACACGGTCAGTATTAAGAGCTTTTGATTTTACTTTAAAATTATTTAGTATACAAAACATGGTATTTGTTTTTGTTAAATATTTTCGTTATTTGTTAAAATGTTTACAATACAATAAACAGTGCACATTTCATCTGCTGAGGTAAATAATTTGACAGGCTTTGTAAATCCCAACTATATGCTTATATTACAAATATCACTATACTAAAAAGCTTGATTGGGATCATTCACTCACTGACCGACATATTTTTGAATAATTAGAAGTATTTTGACTTATTTATTAATACTTTGGTATTTTTTTGTACACCCTATTGCATCCTATAGCTAAAACAAATATTTGTATTACGAAAATTACACTTTTGTATTTTTAAATAATTGGGTTTTTTTCATTAAAATAAGAACAATTTATTCCGTGTTGCAAGGGTTAATGCAATTAACGAATAAATGTGATTGTTTTACTATATTTCTATAGCAGGCTGATAGGTGGCCACTGTCGTATCTGCCTGGCATGGCGGCATACAGTGCTTATTGTTGAGCTTAAATATTTGATCTGTATAAAACCCCTGAGTACATGGTGGCTTGAGGACGAACAACTCCCAATGAGCGACATAATTTTAGATTAATATAATGGAAGAGATAGGGCCTCAGCAAATTGTCTGAAAAGATGAGACTTCTGATCTAAAACAAATATTTGTATCTTTAATTATTATTAATTGTGGACTTAATAAGTAACTGGACATATCTAATGATGCTCATTCTTTCTTATCATATTATACCTACCTCCTGTACAGTAAACTACCACTAAAATACTTAAATTAACAACAATATTCAAGTAAAGGAAAAACTTCACATGTTAAAGGAATAAGATATGTACTTACACTCGTATTTGACGAATGGCGCCATATTTTCCAAATATATCATACATTTCTTCAGCTGTAATCTTGTACGGAAGGTTCCGAATGTATAAAACCCGATTTACTTCAGGCGGTAATCGCACCTAAAAAATAAATCAAACAACATTTTTGGTACCTAAAAACTCCTGCCTGTCACACTTCTTATAAATACTTCAGTTTGATGGATAGTTAAGTAGTAAAATACAGTACAGTAGGCTCTCACTAATCCGACACATACAGGACCGAACCACTGTCAGATTATAGAAGGTCAAATAAAATAAAAAAACCACAATTTACACGAAAAAGTTAAATGGTTTAATGAAAACCTATAAATGAGTAATCTATAAATAGAACAGTACAGTACATATTTCAATTCAAAGTACATTTATAGTAAGTAAAATGTACTGTAATTTCATATTCCATCAAAAAGTTTAAACGTAATGGACAGGTATATTATAGCAATATTACAGTAGATTAGGCAAAACGTATGTACCAAATTGAAAAGTAGTATATATGCTAATGCAGAATATTAAATTGATGAAAAAAATCATAACTAATGTACATTTCATAGTACAACATAGTATTTATTGTTTAAAACAATCATTGATAGTTTCTTGTTTTTATTTTTTTAATTAAAATATCAATAAGAGCCTTTTATTATAATTCTTTCAGCACTAAAATGTTGTCATGCTCTAAGCCAATCTTACGACAGTATAATAGTACATTGCAAAATATTACAATAGCTACATTGTAGTAGTCTACACAGCATAAGAAATGCAAATATAAAATTTACATGTCGGGCTTATAAAAACGCGTCACAAGTGTATGTCTTAAGCGTATTCATGGCAAAAAGTGCATTCCACCACCAGGACCCAGGTTGTATACTCCGCGTGCTGCAGGCTGAGACATTACCACTGATCTGCAATGAGACAGCGGTGGAGCGTGGTGTACTAGAAATTAAATAAGTACAACCTAACCTAGCGTAACCCACTGTAGTGTATTGCGTTGACTAGTAATTGCTCAGAATTCCCGTCAAAAATCTTAAAAGCTGTGACTTTTATTTTTTAGAAAAAAATGTAATCTATGCAAATTAGAGGGCACATCTTTTTAAAATACAGCTAATTGTTGACCCATTACTGGCAGTTATCAAATTTTGTTATGTAACTAGAAACTGCATACCCCAATATAAGAAAAAAAGCTTAAATAAATCAAAATTACTAAGAGCTGCAAAATTGGTTTTACTGATTATTAACATTAAAAAACACAATCTAGAAACAAGAAACTATATTGCTTGTAAGAGAACGGCTCTTAACTGATCCACATAACAAAGTTGTTATATTTCCTTTGATGAGTATAAGATGTATAATTACATTTTCAATGTAAAAACTCATTGCAAAACTCTAAGAAAACTTGGGCCTATAGAATATGCAAAACAAAGTTATGTCTTAAGCCTAAGCCTCGTTAGTTTATGTTTTACCAAATGGGGCACTAATCAGAACCTGGCCATAATTAAAAGTGGGTTTTCAGTGTTTACCTACTTTTCAATCAAAACAAGGCCCAACCAATTTGACGCCATCTAGGAAAAGTCTTTCTATCCTGAAAATATATAGGCCTAGACCTAGCTAAATGTTTCCATGTAGAGGAGAAAATCAGATTTTTGAAGGGGTTTAGAAATTATAAAAATGACTAGCTCTTAATTAAATTTCATATACATATAGAAAATTGACCACCGATGCTTAATTGCCTAATAGCCTTTTAGTAAAAAGATTCAACTCACATTTGCTCTTTTCTGCATCATAGCCATGATTACTAATTTGATGTTAACAAAGTTAGAAGCTTGAAAGGATAACTATTCCAATTTAGTTTAAAATGTGCAATATTTAATTAAAGTTTGTTTTCCCTAACTTAGGTTAAGTTGAAATACTGTATTTGTTTTTATTTCATGTTCACAATGTACAGAAAAAAACACTACGCGTAAATCTGCTTCTGATACCGTAGAGTAAGGACAGTAAATACAATTACCACAGAGCTATACCAATAAATATTATAGCTTTTTCCCAACAAGGGAATTTAAGCACAGAATTCAAGCCGAGATTACCAAACTAAGAATATTGAAACCAGTAAAACCCCCTCCATAAATAACACACCCACCGATTGATGCTTGTGTGACGGCTTAGCCGTAAACTATAGTTCTAATAATAAACATCAAACAAAATTATAATTACTAAATACAAATTAACTAATATTAGGGTTTATATCCGCAGTAGGTACTAAGGATTATTTTATTCTGTAGCCGGCCATAATATTTTATTAATCTTTCCTTATAGAACTGTACCGGGTCTTTGACCGGTACATTACGTTTTTTTCGTCGTTGTCTGCCAGGCTGCCTGAGATCGCTCATGCCAATAACCTAGCCTAGCTGTACCCTTTGATTTTCATGTTATAACCTATTCCTCCTGTTCTATAGCCTAGTTTTCAGTTTGTCATTTTTAGTTCCATATACGTCTTTTATAATTTGTTGATTTGTAATTTGTTTTAAATCTGAGTTTCCTACATAATTATTCATAGCCTAAAGTTAATTTTTCACTGTCTTGTTTGCTCCACTCATGTTCTTGTTTGTCTCTTCATGTTAAGTTTTGTTAAATCAGGCACCCTTATATTTAGTTGTTATGTGTGATAGTTTTGTTGTTGTGGCTGGACTGTGTTTAATGGCTGTGTTTGACCTTGCAGTCCAGGGTACTTGAGTAGGACGTTTCACCCTCGGCCTGCCGTCCGGGGATTGCCGACCATCCTGCACTGCTAGCCTGGCCTGAGGACCATGTTGGAGCCTGGAGTCGCCCATTACCCGCTCCACATCTGTGTGGTATAAGTCTTCTGTCCTCAGGTCAGTGTATTCCATGTTTTTGTTTCCCGGCGGCTGAGCTGGGGGTAGTGAATGTTTGAAAAAAAAAAAAAAAATAAAATAAATTTATACAAAGAAAGAAAATTATTTAAAAAAAAAAAAAAAAAAACAGTGAAATACAGGAAATATAAAAGAAGAAAAAAAGTTTGTGGAACTGTTTAATTTGTGCCTAGGCCTAAAACTGATGGGACAAAGTGGGCAACACAGCCATGGGGACCTATATATGTATTTTTTTTATTTAAAAGGAAAAAAAAACTTAAAAGACAAACAAAAGGAACTTTTTGGATGTTAATATTTATTTATATTTATATTTCTTGTTATTTAGTTTAATTAGTTTATTTTGTTGTTAGATATTTTAGAGTTTATATTTGTTAGGTCCCTATTGTTAAATTTTGTTGTTATTTATTTTTATGCTTTAGGCCTAGTGATTTAGTTATTTATTTATTTATTTCGTGTTTGGTATTATTGATGTCAGGGGATAATAGAACGGTACCGTGTTATATTTTCTTTTAAATTATTTAATTTTTAAACTTTCACCAAAAGGGGATTATTGTGCTTTGATTTAACGTCTAATTCGGAGCTGCCCAGGGATTCCGGCTTACTCCCTGGCCTGGTGGAATTATGGGATTTGGGCTAAATTGCCGGTTTAATTAATTGTTGTTTGCCAGAAGTTTTCTAAATTTTCACTTTTATTTGGGGCTTAAAATTTGCTTACGTTTGGGGTGTCTCTGGCTAGGCTGCAGATAGGCCATACAGTTTGTTAATTGTTTATTTTGGTTTTTGTAGAGTTTGTTGTTTTTATAGCTTTTGTCTTTATCTCGTTAATTTTAGTGTGTTTGTTAATTATTTAAGTGCGAATTTGGTTGTGGCCTTCTGCCTATTAATATTGTGGCCTTCTGCCGTTTTTTGATTAATTAATTTATTGCCTTCTTGATAATAAAAAGTAGTTTTGCTCAGCTGCCGAGTGTTATTTTGACCCTCCAACTGCCACCCGTGATCCCATCGCTCGACTTGTTTTGAGCCATCCCCCGGTTGGCACGCTTACCAGCTTTGGTGGGGGGATGGGTCTCAGAACTACATGGACATTCACCAGTGGTGTTGCAATTTGCAATATTTCTACAGATTGCACTGTAGTTGGAACGGTCGGGTAGCATTGGTACGCAACCGCTGACAATATGTAAGAAAGAAACTCTTTATTTTGACAGTTCAACTACCGCATAATAGCGTCATACATTTGTTTTACAGTGTTTTTTCTTTTTTAATTAAAATAACTTAAATTAACTTATCATACATACAAATCAAATCAAAATTATCTTTATTGTGACAGTTCTTACAACCGTATAACAGCGTCAATATTTACATTAAATTAAATTACAAACTCCAATACATCATAAAGTACAGTAATAAACATTTCTCTTATTATAGACTACAAACGGGTTAAGTATTCCCTAACACAGTAGCAGCAGAGATCCTAGAGGAGTTTTTTTCACCCCATTTCCGAACTGCTTTGAGTCTTTTTGAAGTTTAATATGTTGTGGCAGCGAGTTGAAAAGCCTGATACCATTATACGACAGATGTTTTTCAAAAAAAGCTGTTCTGTGTTTAGGAATTCGTATATCGGCTTTTGAACGCAAGTTATGTGTTTGTAAATGAGGGTCTTTTTGAAACAAGGAAAAATTATTAAAAACAAATAAAATTGTGGCATAAATGAAGATTGACGGAAATGTTAAGATTTGGTGGGTTTTGAAAAGAGTTTTGCATGAGTATCTACGGGGCTTTTTGAATATCGTTCTGATAGCACGTTTTTGTAATTTGAAGATTAAATGGGAACGTACACAGTCATGGCCCCACACAGCAACGGCGTAGTTTAAAAAGGGGTAGATCAAACCATAATAAGCTGAAAGAAGGACATTTTGATCAGATAATTTGGACAAACTTCTGAGAACAAAGATACCCGAACTAATTTTTTTACTGACAGCGTCTATGTGGGAGCCAAAATTTAGATTTCGATCGATATGTACCCCTAGAAACTTCAGCTCAGATGACGGGACTATTTCAGTGACGTGTATGTAATAAGTAATCTCATCACATACATCAGGTTCCCTCATTCGAAAATTAACAATCTGCGTCTTCAGGATTTAAAATTAAGGAATTATCATCAAACCACTGTAACGGCGCGCTTGACTCTTCATACGTCTTTATTTCAAGATCTTGACGATTTTGCGCTGTTACCTAGAGTGATGTATCGTCCGCAAAAAGACAGATGTTGGAATTCTTTATACTATTTGGAGCATCATTTATGAATAGTAGGAAAACTATTGGCCCAAGCACAGACCCCTGGGGAACCCCTCTCCATACTATTTTAGGAGATGATTGCGCCTCTCTTTTACAACCGTATTTATCAATGTAGAGGATCTCCACTACTTGCTTTCTTCTATCAAGGTATGACGAGAGCCATGAGTGGCTTAATCCTCTCACACCTATAAAATCAAGTTTATTTAATAAAATGGTATGGTCTATCAGATCAAACGCTTTCGTCAGATCGAAGAAAATGCCCACCGAAGGTCTCCCAGAGTCAAGGGATTGGACAATCGATGACACCAACGAGTTTATGGCATCGAAAGTGGATCTCCCTTTTACAAAACCGAATTGTTGAGGAGCTAAAATATTATTTTTTTCAATAAATGTCAGAAGTCTTCTCAGAAAAACCCTTTCAAACACCTTGGAATAAGTTGATGTTAGAGATATTGGCCGATAATTTCTACAGTCGTCTTTACTACCTTTTTTGTAAAGAGTTTGACCATAGCGGTTTTAAGAGCTTCGGGGAAACAGCCAGATTGAAAAGAATGATTAATGAGATGAACCAAGGGGGGAGTAATGAGACCACTGACCTTCCTCAACAAATTGGATGATATGCCATCTTGGCCTGATGATGTTTTCGGTTTCAGAGAAGAAATTTCATGTTGAACCTCCTTTTCAGAAGTAGGAAAGAGAAAAAGAGAACTCTGGCAGGATGCAATCAGTGTTTTAGAAGGGTTTTCTTTGTTTGTGAAGTTAGCAATTTCATTTTTTCCTTCTGATGTGTAGAAGGAATTGAAAATATTTGCAACTTCGAAAGGGTTCTCGATTGCCTCCCCTCTCTCTCCTTTTAGACAAATTCCTAACTGTTTTCCTGTTATAAGCTTTCTTGGTCTCTGTTCATTGATAACATCCCAGATGGATTTAGTTTTACTTGAGGACTTTAAAATTTTATTTGAAATTGCGTCGGATTTGGCTTTACGTATGGCTTTTTTATATTTAAGTTTGGCCCGCCTATACTGACAACGAAGAGGATGAGTTGAGTCAAGATCTTTGGTTTTTGAATAGAGAAAAAAAACATATTCCTTTAGACGTATAATATGGTCAGTTAGGTGCGGTTTTAATATTGGCCTCTTAGACTTGGTTGTCCTTTTGGTAAGTGGAAATGAAAGATTGAAATAGAATTGAACTTGGCCAATAAATGCATCGAACTTATAGTTGATATCATGAGAATCATACACACCAAACCAAGATTCGGCATTCAAGTAGTACATAAATATTTCTATATTTTTTGGTGAGAAATGCCGCCTCTCAATGAAACGTGGCTGGGGATAAGAAGCAACTGAGGCAAAGTTGATAGTAGCCTCTTGGGCGTGGTGGTCAGAAAGGTGGTACAAAAACGAAAAAACAAATTTTCTTTACAGCAGGTGGCCAATGTAAGGTTGATCCTTACGTCATAAACCCTCTGACGCTGTAGTGCCAGCTCTGAATCAACAAGTCTTTTAATGATCTTTTAAATTTGATTAAACTTGTTTCAGCCTTCAGTGATTCCGGCAGTGAGTTGAAGAGCCTAGAACTGCTGCACACTAACTGCCTTTCATAGAAAGTAGTTTTATGAGAGGGGATTGTAATGCTGTTATTTGTTCGGAGATTGTAACAGCTTTGATTAGTTTTATGCTTTTGTACTATGTTCATGTTATTTTTAACAAAAAGAACAGACCTTTGTATGTAGATTGAAGGAAATGCCAGTATTTTGTTGCTTATAAAATATGGCTTACAAGAGGTCCTTCGTGAGATATGAAACATCGCTCGAATAGCTTTTTTTTGGAGTTTGAACACCAGATCTGTTCTCAGGTTCTCATAACCCCATATTTCGACACCATAGTTCAGATGTGGATAGACTAATCCATAATATACTGCCAATAAGGCAGAGGTATTCAAAGTTGAAGAAAGACTTTTTAGAACGAATACTCCAGAACTTAACCTTTTGCATACTGATTCGATGTGATTAGAGAATCTTAAGTTATTGTC
The DNA here is from genome assembly GCA_035578905.1 of Stictocephala bisonia. Taxonomy (NCBI): domain Eukaryota; kingdom Metazoa; phylum Arthropoda; class Insecta; order Hemiptera; family Membracidae; genus Stictocephala; species Stictocephala bisonia. The sequence goes on from JAQJVL010000856.1 coordinate 51,447, forward strand.
AATATGAATTCCAAGAAATTTTGTGACAGAATATGGATTGATTATTGAATTGCCAACACGACAAGAAAATGCTTGGGAGTGGTTTATGTTATTAATGTGAAACTATTAAATTGGTTTTGTCATCATTTACTGCAAGACGATTTTGTGCAAACCACTGAAGCAAGGCACTAGATTTCTCATGTGTCTTTACTTCAAGTTGTGGCCAGCTGTTAGACGATATTGATAATGATATTGATAATGTCTGCGAATAAACATATGTTACTGACATCGTCAGATATCTGTATAGGAAGGTCATTGATAAATAAAAGTAACAGCACAGGCCCCAGCACCGACCCCTGCGGAACAACTTTAAGTACTGGGAGAAACGAAGACTCAGCCCATGCATTACATTTATTGCTGTCCACAAAAGGTATTTTTACCGTTTGGACTCTTCCTCGGAGGTAGGTGTTAACCCATGACCAAGGGACACCTCTGACTCCCAGTCTCTAAAGTTTGTTTAACAACAAGTCATGATCCACTAGGTCAAATGCTTGTTTCAGGTCGAAGAAAAGCCCCACCACTGGTTTTCCAGCGTCAAGTGCCTTTGTAATGGAAGATACTAAGAAGTTTATGGCATCAGAGGTCGATTTACGTTTAGTGAAACCAAACTGATTTTTTGATAAAATGTCGTTTTTTTCCATGAAGGATAGTAGTCTGGACATAAATATTTTTTTGAATACCTTAGAAAATGTTGATATTAAAGCAATGGGTAGTTGCAACAGTCTTCCTTACTGTTTCTTTTGTGAAGAGGTCTGACGGTGGAGTGTTTGAGAGCATCAGGAAATTTACCGGTTTTAAACGACAAATTGATAAGTGCTTCTAATGGTTTTGATACAAGATCATGGACTTGTCTAAGTAATGAAGAAGATATTTCATCCTGACCGGAAGAGTGTTTGGGTTTTAAGGACAAGATTTCTCTTTCCACTTCATCTATTGATGTTTCATACAGGTACATGGAAGATGTATTTAAGGGAGGACCAAATTTTAATGGATTATTTGAAGTGATCTGTTTTATGCTTAGACTAGATTCAGGGTGAATAGATTGAGAGAAAAAGGAGTTGAACGAGTCAGCGACAATTTGAGGATCGCTGACTAATTTATTAGTGCCATCCTCCTGAATCATGTTTATGCGAAGCGGGGGGTGGTTTTTCATAGGCTTATTCGCATTGACAATATCCCATATAGCTTTAGTTTTGTTGTTTGAAAGCTCAATTTTTTTGAGTGCGGAATTGGACTTGCACTTACGAATGCTATTTTTATAGAGTCTTCTTGTTCTCCTGTAAAGGGTTCTTTGAGGATGGTTGTAATCAAGATCTTTTGTAGATGAATACAGCTCCAAACACCTCCTCCCTCAAGGCCCATGTGTCAGCATCCAGTGGAACCCCACTTGTTTTGGTCTGTGATACAATTTTATTTTTCCGCACTAGGAAACTAACATCGAAAAAGTGCTTTACGGTTTCAAAGAACTCCTCTAACCCGAGATCAATATCCGTGGCCGAAACAACCGAGTTCCAAGACACACGCTTCAAGTAGTAGTGGAAGCTCTGAATAAGCATTGTCGGTTGTGGCATCCGGCGTGGAGGGCAACAGCCTACATTCCTTGGTTAGTTCCAAGTCGTGCCTTACGGTCATACTTAGATGGCAGCACTTGCCGGCTGCCAAGCGGAATGGAGGGGGACGCTCATGGAGTGCCGTAAGTGTGGTAGCGAAGTCGATTAACAGGCGCGTAACGCATGGTACCGGGTCGTCTTCTCCTCCCCCTTTTTTAAACTTTAAACTTTTTTAAAATCAATATTATGAATTCATACTCCATTAGTCCTCTTTGTAACTTGTTGAAACCAAATTACTACTAGTGTTATAGGCCTAATAAAGAGAAAATAAACCATTTGTTTACGACCTTACCGTTCTCATTTTATTAACCGAACCCACTTCTCTAGAAGAAAGGAGGCCAGGCCTGAAGAAGAGAGAGGAGAGGCGACACTTGCACCATTTAAACTATGTACTTTCCTCTCTTTATTTCTGTGGATTCATATAAGAAAAAGAAATTAAATCTTTAACACTGTAAAACGAATTGCTCGAAAGTATATTCATGACCCCCTTCGAAATCAAACATTATTTCTTTTAAAAAAATTGACAGACACACTTCAGGACCTTTTTCAGGAATTTGAGTTACCAAGTGCTGTCTTCCAGATTATCTGGAATAAAAGGTGATGAAAGTCGACTTTCAGAGAGAGCAACAAGTCTATAAATCTGGAACTGGTACAATCACAGATGAAAAAATCTCATCGCACTCAGTTCTCAGTCTACGAATTTTACAGTAATATATGGCATAGCCGCCTCTAGACATGCGGCTATGAATATGGTTGAGCCTTTCATAAATAACATGTGTTTAAAGTTTCCCCAAGTTTCTCATGAGTGCTGAATCTGTGGTTTGTGTGAAGGTTACCTCAGAACAGACATTACAATACCACCAGGCCAAACAGCAGGTTTCTTATTTTTTTTCGAAATCACATGCCATTAATGAGATTTTCAATTAATTGTAGCTGTTAGCTCTAGTTCTTAAACCAATCACAGCAACAAATTACATACAATGGTCCTCCATAATACTAGAAACATTTCGGTAATTTTAAGGCTTAATCCTAGCATTACACAAAAAATTTAATAATCTTGATTGCAAATGAGTCTTTTCCATTTCCCTCTGCCCTTAACATTTTCTGTAGTTCTTCAGTGACATGATTTACATAACCTTTCTTTAATAAGGTGGGCCGTGAAGGGGAGCAGGTCAGAACTCGGCTAGTTCTTCAAATGGTCAGTGTAACTTTGGTACTGGATTCCTCCGATTACAGCTGATTTTCATAGGAGGCTCCAGAGTAATAGAAAGTTGTCTGGTAACGTTATTTTGTAAAGACGATTTAGACACTTAAAAAGGGTATCCGTGTTACTGTGATAGAAAGTTCAAGATCATGCACTATGATTCTAAAACCTGTGTTTTCCTTGGAGAGTCTCATAGCTTCCATTTTCATTTTCTTGAATTATCTATCAAAAGACTCCAGTACTTCAGCTATCTTTCCATCCATAATCCCTTGTATGGGTAGCAACAGTGTCAATGCTAAAATCTGTGGTAAGATTTTGATAACAGTTTAATAACTACAGATGTCTGCTGTATTTCTCAGTCATACTTGTCGTTGTACTCCCAACTGGAGTGTTATCATTTCTTGGTTTAGGGTATTCAGAGTACATGAAAACACTTGCTTTGAAGCACTTGTACTTGACTTCGGTAAAAGCATTAATAATCAATGGTAAGAGCAAGGCACTTAAGACGGAAGTAGCTGCCACTAGAACTTTTTAACCACCATAAATGTTTCACAATAGTTTATTTCACTATTATTTTACGCTTAGGCTGAATATCTGGTCTACACTTTCCCTTGAGCAGAATATACCTTACAACACAGCCTCGATGTAAACGAATAATGGAGTTACTTCATTAACTCCTCATTATTTTTCTGCATGTTTTATTAGTGCCACAGTATTATTATAATATTACATAAATAACACAGTTAATGTTTGCTCAAAGAAATGTTGTCTAGCGTTTGCCGTTTCCGAGTTTGCAAGGGTTTACAAAAATTAACTTGTTTGAATTATTAGATGAGACTTATACCAAACTAATCACAATAAATCAAACTGTCATCCATCCTCAAGAAATAATTTTATTATTATCATTCTCGCTACAGTGTGAGGTTAAATACGACTCACGCAATTTCACTCATAAAAACGTGTTCTTAAACACAAATATCACAATAAAAAGCAAATTAGTTTCAGCAAAATCTTCAGCATAATTTTTTTCTTAAAGAGTATAACATGGTAGATACTATAATATACATAGTTTGTTAATTATTGCTACTTATTATAAATTTGACAACATATTAAAACTCAGTTTTTTTTTCATTTCAGACCAGTGGCGCGCTGCCGTTCCACCGATACCAAAGTTATTTTATTCGGACTATAAGCGCAGGGCATGAATGCTTTATTCATACCCTGTCATCGCTGAACCACCCTTACCCATCTCACATAATATTCACTACAAGAGACTCTTTACCGTCTTGCGTGTGAGCCACTAGAACACCCTACCATAGCTGGACCACTTCTACCCATATTACATAAGGTTCCTGCATGGCTTATATTATTAGCTAAATAATTCAATAAAACAAAATTAAAAACAGGAATTGATTGGGTAAATAATAATTGTCTTCAAAATAAGACTTGAATTGAACATCACCAGTCAACTAACTGTAATACAAATTATATTTAACATGAACTTGCCTTGGACCAGAGGCTAGTAAGAATATTACTTCTCAAACATCCTATATATTGATTTGTGACATCCCCATTCAACATATGAACCGTTATAAACACACTACCTGCCATCCAAGGATCAATAAACATTGACACGGACTTGCCCAGTCCAAATCACAAGTAGGTCAACTGAGTCATTGCATCTTCCATCTCTTAAAAGCAAATTGAAAACTGTGTTAGTAATGGAATGCTTGTACAATGTTCAAGAATTTTTTGAAATTGACTGGGTTAAATATTTGTAAATTTTTAGTTGTAATAATTGAATTGTATCAAATGTACTGTGTCTTGGCTTGTTTAGTTTTTTTATGACACTTATGAATTCATTGTCAACAATAATTATCTATTATAGCATAGATTATGTTATAAGCGCCATTAATTATAATAATATAAGTTTAGTTATAACTCTGACGATGTCAATACATTTTTTTAATAAATGTTTTATGGCAATAAATTCTTGATTCTTGAGAATGGAAACAGCCAAAAGGGCTCAACAGTTTGTACAACACGATTCAACGCTAGATGGAAAAGAAATAACACTATTGAGTCAAAGACTCAATAGTGTTATTATTATATGTAAACATTTACATTAAAATTGATTAAAAGTAATAATAATAATAATAATACATCAGTACAAAAAAAAAGAACAATTTTAATATTCGCATGGGATTTCAATATATATAAATGTACACAAGAGAATTCAATTTATAAATTACAAGGGAAAACATTAAAACATCTCGTTGCTTGTGGCTCCGATTGTGTTTATCAGACTGTTTAAGGTATTTGCCCGAGTGATGAAAAATACGTTAACAAGTATTCAGTACAATACTTTTATACACATTTTTATAATTGTATATCTGTGTGACAAAGTTATCGTTGAAGTTGGTTAAACTGAAATGTTAACAAAATATTTATTACAAATACTCCACAATACTCCCAGCTGACTTACTACTATTATTTACTATCATAAGCACACTCAATTCGTCAATTCATAATCAATCATATGTTCATTGTTCGTTCATTGATAAGAAAAATTGTACAATTTCAAGATTCCGTGTTTGGAAAGAGGATGGTTCGCATTATGTCATTATGTGATGAAATGGTGAAGAAAGATGTCAAACTCTGGTTTTTATATTTTACTGTAATATAAATTGAGAGCGAATCATAATTGTATAATGTAACTGTCAAAATTAGTTAGTCATTGAAGAGAAATGCTTTCGAAAATGTGTTATATTAAACGAATTAACTCAGGATGCTATAATTTAATAGATAAACATTTGTGTGTATTGTACACAAATAATTTTAGGCTTAGATCTTCGTCAGTGCCACATACAAATGTAAAGTATAGCAGTCCTAGTATATCATCAGCATGGTTGGGTTCAAATTCTCAAAAATATTACATTATGCCTCAAAATAATTTAGTTTATGAAAATTTCCTTAAAAATCAGAAACCGAATAGCAATATCTGGAGCCCTAGGACTCAGAGTGATCATTACAAACAGAGACAATTTCACAATTCTGACTTCGGGGAATCCAACAGTTTTAATGGAAAAGCAATAACTTTAGCATTTGGATTGGCATTTCTTCTTGTCGATTGCACCCTAAGTATGAAGGGTAAGTTAATTTTATTATTTAATTTATTAACTGTTAGATATAAATCTGTATGATGTAAAGTAGTATCATAATACAGATTTATATTTAGTTCAAAATAACACTACAATAGACATAGGCCTATATCAATTAGAACATTATAATCGGAAACAACACTAATGAGACAGCTTATTACAGGCTATTGAGTCTTATATTCTCTACTCTGTAGCACTTTGGGGAGTTGTTAAAAAAATATTTGTATGGCAAAAGAAAGCAATCGGAGTGAACGGTAACTATTGGATTTATCATATTATGCGTTTTTCAAGGTTTTTTCTCAAAACACTAATGTAGTATGCTAACTTTGAAAGGTTTAAAAGATTTTTGGTGGAAAACATTTTTGTCTGTGTAAAGTTAAGTTTTACCAAGAGGAAAAATTGAGGTAATTATGCACTTTCTTGCCACCTCTGAAAATACGATTTCATGTTAATAAAGTGGTGAAAAATGAGTTTATATCTCTTGAGGAGTTTGATTTCATCCGCGGAAAACTCGTTTTTTACCGAAAAATCAAAAAACTAGATTTTTATTTAATAATGAAAAACCAACTTTTTAAAAATCGTTATTTTTCGACAAATTTTTTTCATTTCTCGTGTTTTTTTATGCTGAACACAAATATATAACTGGTTTTGTAGTAACATTTTTTTTCAGCTCGAAAAATGCATTTTTGTTGACATAACCAAACATAACCTAACTTATCCTAATTGTCTATTTTCTCAACAACAATTCGTAATTTGCGTTAAATTCGGGTGTTTGGCCTCCGTGACGGCCTGCCGGCCGTCACTCCGGCAGGAATATATGAGAATTCGGGTTTTGTGATTAATAGTTGTTGTATATAATGATCGCGTAATGGCCGCTAATCGCGATCCTCCGCGACAGTAGTTTTTCCGTTATTTCTCGAGAAATATTTGTAATAGACCAAAATAGTTTTCAAATTTGTTTTCAGCGCAAAAAACACAACAAAATAAAAAAGATGATCAAAATACCATTAAAATTAACGGAAATATGACAAAAATACTGAAAGTTGTGACATTGGTTTTTTCGAATTTTTCGGTAAAATACGTTATTTCCGCGGAATAAAAAGCATATCTCGTGAAAATACAGCCAATTCTAGACCCATTTCAAGCAAAATGTTCCAAATTTGTTTGGTGGCAAGAAAGTGCATAATTACCAAAATTGAAATATTTTTTCTATAACTAAAGTATACTATTGTGGGAACTCAAATTGTGCAAAATTTTGTCCTGTTCAAGAATATGGGAAGGGTTTTTAAATCGGACCATTAATAAGAGTGATAACACTATTTTTAATGATAGTGTTATCCTCCAATCATCTTTACACGTACAGTGGTATTGGGTACAGGGGCCGAGCTTTTAAGCCATGAGGGGTACCTGATTCAATAACAAATTCTTTGGATAAAAATCCCTCATTTAAGTAATGTACTGCTTCCTCGTAATTAACTAAGGTCAGAGTAAATATAAGCACAGACTAGCCAAGATGCATAATTGTGGTTCTTGACCCCTTTATTACACCACTGAATAATCATTGTGGCTCAGTGGTTTAGGCTTCGGAGGGTAAGATCCATGCTTTGAATACCCAACTGAGCTTACGGTCAGTACTCGTTGAATAAAGTTTATGCACAGGCCTGCTGGCTTATGTGAATTGGCAATTGAAGTTTTAATTTAAAAAAATCAAGTAATACCAGAGATTATGATTATGCATTCTATTCAGGCTCTATTCAACTACTTGGGTCAATTTACTACTGCTCGGTAGTAAACTCTAAGTAATGTTAATTTATATACTTGGTTCTCCACATGAGGCTGTAGCCCATGGGAGGATCAATCTCAGCCACATCAGTTTTACTTTTATTGATTATTTTTATCTTTGTGAGAGCAAATTAATTTGAATTTCATTTAACTAACTGTTTAATGGTGGCATATAACCCTTATCGCTAACTAATAAGTAAATGTCACATGAAAGTCCAAACAATAATGAGAAATCAATCTGCATGCTAAAACCTTTGGTCAGCTGTTCCACCAAAATTTGAGGTAGCTGTTCCTTAAATAATAAACTCTTAGTAGTGGTAGTGAATAAAATGACAACAAAAAATGTAGTAGTAGTGAATGAATGGTGCAGGTCTATAATTATTTTTTGTAGCCTATAGCCTAATATTAGTTGTTTATAGGCTTGGTTTTAATGTAAATTCTAAAGAGAGTAATTCAATTTTTTAAATTTCAGATATTAGATTTTTTAGAGCTGCAAAATATGGGTCAGCTGACGAGTTGAAAAAGTAAGTTTTATTCATATTTGTTTGAATAACTATCCAGTTACAATATTAATTCAAATCAACTTTTTGTTGTTGTTGACTTTTATTATATTTTCTATAATTTTAGTTTTCATTTAAGCAGTATACCTAGTCCCTGAACTTTTTTATGACTATATTAAATTAATTACCTTTGTCAACAGTACCAAATTTGTGATGGTGGTTACAATTTTAAATGTTGATTTGTACTGTGTTCGTTTATTTTATAATATTTAACAACGCTTTTTTGGGATATTGTGTCGGAGATGGAATTTTAATGCTGAAACAGTTGTAACCACCATGACAAATTTGGGACTGTTGACAGAGGTAATTAATTTAAATATACTTTTTTTATAGTTGCAATAATCTCGCTATTAGGCAAAAATAAATTTGGAGCTAGTTTTATTATCCATATTGACTTTAAAATTACTGGGTAAAGCAGGGTTGATTTAATATGAGTTTGCTCGGACCAAGTGAACTCGGATGTGCGTGCACATCTCTCAGATACTGGTCCGAGCAGCTCTGTCCAAGTAGACTCGGTCAGAGTAAAATTGGAGTGCTCTACTTTCTTGAATACCAGTGACCAGACTCATAGTTTAAAATGGCGGCTGATGTAAATTAGAAAAAGAGAGTAAGTTTTAAAAAGTTGTCTGAAAGAGAAACAGTGCGTTTTGTGGGGTTGTATGAAGCAGAGGAGTGTATAATAATTATGAGAATAAGGATGCTAGGAACGTTGTTTTTGAGAAAGTTATTTGAAGCACCCAACAAATCATGACATAAAATCCACTTTCTTGTTCAAACCTTACGTTTGCGAATCTTGCCCAAATTTCTTGGCTCTTTCAATTCTTTATTTACCATTTGTGAAACAGTAAATAGACCTTTTCGCAATATATCAGCCATCTTGTAAAATACTAGTCAGACATTGAAAATCACTCAGAGTAGAATATTATGTCAACTCCAATCGGTCCGAGCGCGATTCGAACTGAGTTACAGAACGATACTCGGTTCCAGTAAACTTTTGTCAACCCAGAAATGATTTAATTAGATGTTATGTGTTGTACTTTTACAAATCTTGTTCTGACTGTAAATTGTAAAGCTTAAAATATTACATCAGGACATGCTTAAAATAAGCAGGATTGTCATATTCCGTTCTAGTAAAGGTTAGGTTGGGTTTAGTCTAGTAAAGGGCCTGTTCTTATATGTACTTTATAATTATATATTTTTTCTATACTTTTAAAACCAATAGGAAACTGTTAAGCATAGCCTGTATTGAAATAAATGTCTAAACATCAATTATATTCTTATATACTAGACATAGACACAATTTTGTGCGTATTTGAAGGCGAATTTGAATGATTACATGAGCGTGAATGACCTATGTTGTCTGGTTACTAACTGAGTTTGACTATTCCTCAGAAAGGGCCATTTATTAATAGCCCAATAGCCAGGACAACTAAGTGACCTACAGCTTTTCGTGAAATTTTCCAATCATTCAATTTCTGCTCAGCTAGAGGACGTAGGAAATAAAATTAGAACGTGCAACTTGAAACTACTGCTCAATTCCCACCCGGCGGAGGTCTGGAGGGATTAAAATTGCCAATGTTTGACATATCACTGAAGAATAACCAGAAGACGGATTAAGGCGTACCAAATGTCAGTCTGTAGAGAATGAAATACTCTATCCAACAAAACAAATTTCATTCTCTTAGCTGCAATGGGTATTTTACAAAAAATGTTTTTGTATACCATTGTTTACATGATTTCCCAAAAGCAAGGTACGGCATAATTTATGCTGTTGATAAAAGTTTAGCTAATAATTTATTCATGGAGATATAAACTAAAAAAAATTAGCTAGATATACAGAGAGTTATTGAGTTGATCAGTGCCGCTTTGTGCGAATTTCGTGAAGTAGGTTGGCAATGGTCACGTGACAAGTTTTCATTTTACTGGAAGAAGCAGAGCTCGTCAACGCCACAACCATAGTAGACATAGCCATTTTTACGTGTTGTGCATCTGATTTTCTTTGTGAGTGTTTTATTTGCTGTTAGTGTTATAAATTACTATTTGAATGGATAAGATTATGTATTGTGTTTAGTGTAGTTATAGTACAATGTTATATAGTGGTTTTTAGTGTCTAAAATAATCATAAATAGTGAAATTGATACTTATTTAGGTATAACCTAAACATTTATTTTTTATCCGATTTCTCATTTAATTTTTCACTTAAATTTTTCTTTTCCGTGGTAAAACGTTTATTTTTTCCAATAAATTAAAATTATAAAAATTTGTGTATGGGTACAATATGAAAATTTTTCCTAAACAACTTTTTCTTGTCTATTCAATGTTGATTTTTTAAAATTTTTACACAGTATTTGAATACCTACAGTGATCATACTGTATCTCTGCACATTTGTTCATATTTGCCTTTTATGTAAATAAAGACTTCCAGAAAAAAAACCTACTAGTTTATCCAAAATGTAACAACATATTATTATAGTGCACTAAATAATAAACAATTTGGCTATCTTGAAATTATTTATAGAAGATTTTAGTACTCCTAAGTAGTGTTATAAGTTATAATTTACGTACAAAATTTTAAAAATGTTTTCAATCTTTTCATGACAGTAATTATTTACTAATTCTTTTTGTAAGTGTTGATGGTAGTATGTGAATGTACAGTTCTTGAGAAGAAAACTTATATGATAACATTTACATTTGGAACATATTTAGTACTTTTTATGATTTTTACAAAAAAAGCTTGCACAGCGGCGAAAAAAGGACCTAGCAGTAGGGAGCACACATTGGTTCTCCTGATGCTCACGATCTGGGGTTAACTGAAAAAAGGTACAAAGATACTACTAAATAAATATATATAAAGACATCTTATGTTCCACTAAAACAGGTCTCTACCTATCAAATGACAGTTTGAGTGTTGCGATACGATCATTATTACTGACCGAATCTTTGAAATAGAAAGTCATGTCGGGCATTTTTCGAGGAGCAACATGGCCCCCTTAACTTCTTTTGTAAAGATACAATACTATGTGGGCATTCACTTTTTTATTGAACTCTCTCATAGTCAGAACAAAACTTCCAACATTTATCTATATTGGCTTTATCATGCTTGTACGATTTAAAAGGCTTAAATAGAAATTAAAAATATAAGGTGTATAGTTGGCCTTACAGTTTTTGTAATATGTAAAATTAGTTTTGAAATTATATTAATTTTCAACTTTATTAAATAAATGCATTGTACAATAAGTTTATATTGAAATTTTTAAATATAGTGAATGTTACCACTCAAATGAATCTATTTCAACACAATACTGCTTACCCAGTGTGAAAGGAAAATATGATTTGTATTCTTTGCAAATAAGTCCAATCAATTAAAATGCTTATGTGTTGTGCACGTTAATATTTTCAGGATCAGGTAACTTTTTTAAATAGTGGTTTAAAACTATCCTTTTATCAGCCAACTAGACTATGTTTAATTATTTATTTGTTAGGTTGGTTTAATAGTTTATTTGTGTTTTTTTTTTTTTTTTTTATTCTGAAAGTAACATTGTTTTGCTCTGCACACTTCTCAAGTTAAAGATTCAAAGAAAACTGTTTAAAATATAATGTTAAGAAATGAGGTTTTAAATCATATGGGAGTATTCATTCAGTAATGTTAAACCATAAATAGGAAAAAAACAGAGACGTCACTTTCTTATGGCCGCAGCGAACACCTAAATGGCAGTTGTAAATCGATTTCAACTAATGTACATCTTTATACATTTGTAATAATAATTACTACATATATTTCTGAAGATTTAAGGGCATAATGGAAGGGTCTGACAAGTTGCTGGCCCTGTCATCACATGGCTAACTGGAGAGTAACTCAACATACATTTAGCGCACTTTTGGATGTGACCTCTGTTTCTTCTCTGTGATTGAATGTATTGTAATAATATTAGACATGTTATTGTGACAGTATCAGCAAGAATAGTGTATTGCAGGATGATCATAGCTGATAAGATTGATGTGAACAAAAAGCATGAGCTAGGATGGACTGCGCTGCATGTGGCTGTCATCAACAACAAAGAGGCCAACGTCCAAGTGCTGTTGGCTGCGGGTGCCGACCCGAACCTTCCTGATGACTTTTCCAACGTCAACAAGATGGCTAAGGAACACCGCATGCATTCTCTTGATGGTATTAACATGAACCATTGTTAACCTTAACCCTTGACGTACAGTCATATTTATGTTTCATTCCTTAGCAGATTTGAATAAAACTTTGCTTTTTCGTTTAGATAAAAGCACTAGCAATTTGTTTGGTTTTGTAAACAAAATTAAATAAAAATAAAAAAAATAACTGTTAGCTAACAAAACTATTACCTACTTTTACATTTCATAAGTTATAGTTTTTTTGTTTCACGATAAGTATATTGATTTCACCACTTAAAACAAGTATTATTTGAACTCTAAATAAAATAAAACTAGAACACGATCGTTGTTAAGTAGGAATAAATGTAGTAGTATTATCCGACTCATGGTTGATGGCCTGCGAACTGCACATGCCCGACATATTTTTTCCCTCACCACGCACTGTCATATGTTCTTATTACAGTCACTGCTAGAAGTATGGATCTGTCATAACAACAATGATCCCACTTGCCACAGTGTTTACATTGGATCTTCTATTGTGTTGTTTAATCAATTGAATTGTATTGAAATATTCTTAATGGTTTAAATGATAAGAGTAATTGCTAGGTTCAACAACATAATTAAATTTGTTCTAACCATGGTTAAACTATTTTACCATTATTGGTTTGTTATGTTTTGTACGCAACTGTACCTTGCAGCTTATTGCCGCTGGAGGGGAACTGTGGTGGGAGAAGTAAACATTCTCTCCCCTACTCACGCCATTTAGTATGAGTTTATGTATCATTTATATTAAAAAATAAAAAGTAATCTTTGAACATAAACATTATAAAAAATAATTTTAACTATCGACTGACATTTTATAAACCAAACAAAATATAAGCAACGTGACATAGAAACACAGCCTACAAGGTGAATGAGTTAACCAAGCAATATATAATTGGTCGGTAGCATAGTTGGTTCAATCCCAGCTTCATGTGCTAAAGGTTCTCAGTTCGATCCCAATCAGAGTCAATACATTTGAGAAGGATCAGCTGATAATCACCGGCTGTTCATTTGTCATTGGGCTATTAATTAATGACACTTTCTAAGGAATAGTCGGCCTTAGTTTTTAACAATGACTACATTTGCTCATCTACACTCATCACACTCATTCTAAATCCATATTCGCCCATATCTTGACAATCGGCGTCTTATCAATAAATAAAAAAAATAAAAAAAATAAATAAGATTTTTGTAAATGAAATTTTTAGGTTCTGAAAACATTATTTTTAATCTGTTCTGGATTCATTATGCACAAAACTAAATACTGTAGAATTTGAAATTATACTTGATTAAAATTACACACACTGTTGCAATTCAATAGTGAATGATTGTACACAACATGTCTGGTGTTGACAACTATCATTCATGAATTGAACTATCAACTAAGAAAATTGATAAGCCTCAGTTGCCAGCACATATTAGGAAGTTATTTATTTTGAAACTCAAACCACCAAAAATTGTTTTCTACCAACAACTAAATAAACCACCTGTTACTAGTTTCTTTTATGTTTATTTTAACATTGTTGATAGCCCTAACAATGGAAATGTTCATTACTCAACGTCAACACTCTAGAATCGTATGGCAGTGTCTATGTTGATGGTGATTATTAAGTGGACATTAAATCAACAGGAGAATATCGCTTTAATTCCAATTATCGAGAGGCTTAACCGTGAAGAAGGTGTCAGAATTGCTGGTTCACTATTTTCTTGATACTCTATGTCCTATGAACAGTTACTGTCCATTCTACAGACATTCCACAGTCCTTCTATATGTTCTATTAAATGTCATAAAAGAGTATACTGTGACGTTTGTAATTAAATTGAAAACACATTTTTATGCAAAAATAACAAAATGTTACTATTATGTGTTTGATTCAACCATAAGAACAAGTTTGCACAGTTAAAACGTGTATTTTACTAAGATTTATTTAACATTTTCAAAAAGTAAAGGATGTTTGTTTCTGTAACCTATTAATTTAATATAACATTCTTAAATTTAAAATAAAGTTGTTTTATGAATGAACCACCATCGTCTAAAATCAATATGATAAAAGATGGTTGATGATGTAGAACCAAGTGGTTCTAAAATGTATCACTCTATGTTACATCAGATGGCGTGATTCAATAAAATCGCCCTGTTGGGCACAAACAATCACACCACCACCAAGTTAAATTTTCCACTATTCCTTCTGCAAGTCAGTCAAGTTCCAGCTTTCTTACTTATTAGCTCACGTGTGTTATTTAATTAAGGTACATTATCAACTTGAACCATGTACCTTAATTCTTTTTAACACCCCATTCACCCATAGCTACAAGTATGGACACATAACAGTTTTGAGTAGCTATCAAAGAGGAACACTAGTTTAATATCTATGTCTCTTCAATTATTTTACCTGCACTATATTTTACTTTGTATTACCTTGTTTTCTTTTAGGTTAGGTTAAAGGGCACTAGGCCAGGAATTAGTATATTGGAGAGATACTACATCAGCAAACTTACCTTAAAAGACAAGTTTACTAACACCAGAGTAGTAGTAACAAACACAAAATAAAAACAATCTCACAAATTTTCAACATCACTGGCATTTTCAACACCACTGGCATTTTCTTGCTAGGCAGGTTTCAGGCAGGTTCGTAGGATTAGGGTTGAAGGTGTTGTTTTCTTTGAGCATGAATTGAAAAGACACACGTTTTATTTCTGCTAACAACATTGTTCTTAGTGTTGCAGAAACGGGAGGATGAGTTCAGTGAGTGGCTGAATCACCGAGCATCATTTACTGGGTTCACGGCCCTCATGTATGCAGCACTCATCGATAACGTGACAATTGTAAAACTGTTGCTGGAGGGAGGGGCAAACCCCACTATGGAGAATGAGGCTGGCTTGAAGGCCCGAGACTATGCCACTAACAGCCCTGAAATACTGCGGATACTGAAAGAATATGAAGAAAAAGTAAGTAATATTCATCGAAAACATTTGTTAGTTAGAAATTTGCTAAACTAAATTTTTATTTCTCGGACGATTCATTTGTATATATCTATAACAAGTTAAATCATTGGTATAGGTGATATTGGGAGGTAGAAAAGTAATGTTTGAAAAGGTACACTGATGAAAAATATAATTGTACTTATAGTAGTTGTGAAATCAACAAACAATCAAAAGATCTCAATTGTAATGTTATAATTGTTCAATATTGTTCTCTGATTCATTTATATTCAACTGTCATCAAATTAATTTTTTTTTTTATTAAAATTTTTACAAATTATTGACAAAGCCTCTTTACAGCTAAACAGCAGTCAGAATTATAGAGTTGGTGGTGTGAAAATATAACTGTTTCAAGTAAAACTTTTAAGTTAGTAATGTTTGCTACTAATTTTGTCTATGGTAACAGAAATAAGTAGGTATAGTACGCGCGCTGAAGGTCCGGCCTCCTGGCTGGCCTACTAGTCATATAAAAACATCGACTCTGAGCGAGGCGGTCACAGACAGATCGTAAAGGCTGATTGTTTACGGAGTATTTGTATTTTGGTATCTCTTATAATTAGACCAGTATTTAAAATAAAAACATCAAATAGATTAAGAGTTTGAAAGTTAACAAATTAAAACGTACGGTATATCAATAACAATAATTAAATACATGATAAAAAATTATAAATCAGTTAATAATTTTAATTAATTGAAATTAAGTAACTAAGAAATATATACTTCTTACTGCCACTAAGAAAAATATTTCTGTGATTTCCCGTATCGTTAAAATACATATAATTGTTATTTAAATTGGTTTAAAATAAAAATGATGAGTTGGGAGTGACTCATCAGTTTTCTAAAACTCTTGGATGGTTCTTTTAAAGACACATTTGTCGAAATCGTCTAGTTCTGACGCTGTTCTTTTTCTCTTGTACTTTTTGGGAGTTGTGAACGAACGCAAACACTTTTCACGCCGAATTTCCTTTATAAGAGTTTTTGAAATGCCACATGCAACTGCAGTTCGTTCTAACGATTTTTTTACGGGGATTTATTGTTCATCTCTTAATCTGGCCTCATTCGCCATGAACTCACTTACTCTCCAAATAATTTCCCAAGCCTGACTTCTAGTAGTTTTTCCTTGGGATACTTTAGAAATAAAGCGAGCCATGGTTGAGGTAGGAACCACTAAAGGAATAAACTATTTAGGATTTACGTTCACTAATTTTACAACCTTAAGAGTCTGCAGAGGCTGTCGGCCATGTTGGTTTTAATCTCATTAGAACGATGTTTTTTTCGAACCGGATAAATGATTACGCGTGTCCAAATTTAACAGTTATTTTTAAACGGTCTTTTCCGAAAAAAATTGCATTTGTTCAAGAGTGAAATTACTCGGTGAGCTTTGTGGATTCATAGGCCTAATTAGTTTAATAGAATAAATTTAAAAATTATTTAGTTTGAAGTTTTTATTTTCACCTATTTTTCAAAACTAGGTGTATCAAATCAAATCAAAATCTCTTTATTTATATCTGTACATATATACAGGTAAATAGTGTCAGACATTAATACTAAACTTATGTATGTAAAATAAAACTAAGTATAACTAAAGCCCACAAATGGTAAAAAACAACTACAGCTCACAAAACTCCTCAAGTGAATACACAGGATTATTAACCAAATATCCCTTTAATTTTTTTTCAAACTTTAAATTATTTTCAATTTTTGAAAGACTGAGTGGAAGTTTACTAAAGAATTTAAGTCCCTTGTAAGTTGTTTTTTTCTTAAAAAATTCTAACTGATGAGGTTCTAAATTAATATGATGTCTCGTATTGTAATGGTGAGTAACTATTTGTGTTGAATTTGAATTAACTGATCTAATGTACTTAATAGTTGAATATATGTACTGGCAAAAGACAGTTAACACTCCCATATTTTTAAACTCTTCTTTGGCAGAATCTTTTGATTTCAGTGTTGTATGTATTCATAATATCAAAAGCAAACCCAATGCACAATATGATAGCATTTTAAATGACACCTCATACACAACGTTTGATAAATAAATAATGATAAAAATATGGATTCAAAATAACGTTGTTTTTATGACAATTAAACCAGTATGCCCGACAGGCTCTGCAGACTCTTAACACACTTAAAGGACAAAAAAAAAAAAAAAAAAAAAAAAAACACACAAACTGACTTATTACACTACAGCGTAGGTAACAATTAAAGTAACTTATTTTAGAAGCAAGCCTGGGAAAGTCTGACAGTAGCGAATGTTTCCAGGCCTGCAGGCATATTGGGCCCTCCACCCATCTCCTCCCCATCACCGCTCGGCGGGCTCGAGGCCGGACCTTCGCCGCGCGGTCTATAACTCTCTAGATCAGTGATTCCTAACCTTTTTGTACTAGAGTACCAACAGAAACTTTGTCCGTGACTTGGCTTACCACCAGTTGTATCTATGAATTTGCTATTATTCATAAATTTTGGTTAGTCGAGAATGGAAATAAATCATCTTTACATTGCTTGGTTTTGTAAATTTTCATTTTAAACATAACAAATAATAGAGAACACCATGCAGGTACTAGAAATAATAGAGAACACCATGCAGGTACTAGAGCATTCTGTTCTGCTGGAGCAGTGTTACCAGTCAAAAAATTAAACTTCCCTCCTTACAAGAAAATATTTCTCACTTTGACAAATTATTTCCCTTTATTTTTTGTATGGTTTAAAAATCTGCATTCAATTAGAAATGCTCTTGTGTACCTCTAGAGATGCTCTTGTGTACCACTGGAAACACTGCTCTAATATTTAGTTTTGAAATTTTTTTCTTATTTATATTGACTACTGAGTCACTGTCATGTAGTTGAAATATACTTAATATAGCTTAACTAAGTATTGAATGTTTAGGTCAGTGTCACAAGCAAAAGAAGTTTTTATGTATGCTCTTGGGACGCATGCTTCCTGTTTGCAATTTCTATATGTCACAAGTATGTTACGTTTCATGCATAACAATTTTGTTATTTATGAGTGAGATCTGCTGGACTTCCCTGTACAATCTCTGTACAGTGCTCATGGGAAGGTGGGGTTTGTATCCTTTCATTTGTGTGCATCTGGGTTTGTCCACAGTGGTTTTAGATAGCAAAAGTGCACTCTCTTAATAAGACTAAAAATTTTAATCAATCCTAAACTAAAAAAAATTGATATTTTCTTAGAGATATTTTATTCATGGCCTAAAAAATACTTCACTACGGTCCGGTCACTAATTACTTTTGTTTGCACGCAGTATGAAGAGATACAACAACAGAAGGCCAAGGAGGAGCGTCGGTTGTTTCCCTTGGAGCAGAGACTTAAGCAACGCATCGTCGGTCAAGAAGGCCCCATTGCAATAACAGCTGCAGGTTACAACCTCTTTTCTTTTTCTAAAATAAAGAAGAAGGAAAAATCGATTGATCTTTTGCACAATAAGAGTGTGCAGTTTGAAATAGAGTTTGCATAAGTTTGTTTAACACTCGTAACGGAACACCGCTAAATTTAGCTGTATTTATATGCTTCTGTACGGCCACACGTTTAAATTTAACCGTGTTGCACCTTTCCGCTATTAATCTATAATACCTTTAGCTTTAGAGGACCTAATATTTCCTGTCATAGTTTGCAAATTATTTTATACTTACTAATCTTTTGCAATGAAAAGTAATATGTTTTTGAAAAGTATTTAAAGGAAATTTACAAAACAATGATAATAACAATGTGATTTATTTATTAATTAGTATTCATTTGTGATTCATTGTAAACAAATATATCAGGAAATAAATTAATCTTTTCATTTAATATAACATATCTATTAACAATATCAATATGAATTATACACCACTGAAAATAGGAAAAGTTACTAGTTGTGTTGGTATGCTTGTTTCGTTTCCGAAACAAAAGAAACACGGCTAAATTTAGTTGTTTTTATAATTTGCTCAACCACCACACAACTAAATTTCGCTATTTAGATCCTTTCCACTATTAACCCCAATTATAATCGATCTATCAACATGATTCATATACCACTGGAAATGTGAAGAATCACTATAAAATCCGTAAGAAATATATCAGTCCTCTTAAAACATAAAGAAAAAAACTCATCAACATGAAGAATACAACATTTGTGCGGATATGTCAGAGAATTTTTATACCATCATCTAAGAACCCCTAAGCTTGTCAGCTGTAGTCTATGGACACAATTTCACAAACTTATTTATCATGTGTTTGTGTAAATTTTAATCCTAATTATAATTTCATGTTTAGGCCTCCGGATTACTGAATTAACACTATATAGTAGGTTATTTACCTTTGTGATCCGTCAAGTAATCCAACATTTGTAGCTTAGCTACGCACGTTTCAACCTGCCATCTTGCAGGTCATCATCAGGCTGAACGTGAAACTAAAATAAAACTATATTTTTCATTGGTGAACACTTATCGCCGTGAAGGTCGTCAAAGTTAAAAACAAATGAATAAAACACAAATTAAAAACGAATAAATAAAACACAAAACATGAAGACACGAACTCAAACATCGGACATAAACTGTCTGTCCTTGGCCAAGGTAGTACCAGCCGTACCAACACACACAGAAGTTGGAGCGTTACTGCAGGGGCGTGTGTGGCCCCTGCAGTAACGCTCCAACTTCTGTGCGTGTCGGTACGGTGATTGAGGAGCAATGTTAAACTATAGATCTCATAGTTAATTATTACCCTGGGGTGGGAGGAGGGAGATAGCTGGTCTTCATTAAATTAAAGTAGGCATTGAATGATGTGTAACTTAGATTTACCTCTGTGATGGGAGATCAATATTTAAACGCTAAGACGCAAGTACTTGGTAATTTATAATATATTTTTTTAGATATTAAATTTTTGGTCATTTTCTAGTTTATATAATGCAGTGTTGATGTTGTTGCAGCGGTGAGACGGAAGGAAAATGGATGGACTGATGATGAACACCCGCTCGTGTTCCTGTTCCTAGGGTCGTCAGGTATTGGCAAGACTGAACTAGCTAAGCAACTGGCTCATTACATCCACAAGGAGAAGCCTGACGGGTTCATCCGCCTGGACATGTCTGAGTACCAGGAGAAGCATGAGGTAGGCCCTTCAAAGTTGTGCTGTCGATATATAAATGTTCCAGTTTGGGACAATATTGGGCCTATATTACCAATATTATTATTATTTGTAGCCTGAAAACAATATATTTCATGAACTAAACTTTGATTACAGCTCTACAATAGTTGAAGATGGGTTAGGATTTAGCTTCCAGGTTCTAAAATATTCTTGGATGGCTGCAAGCTCACTTTTGAGTGTTTCTTCAGTAGCTATGAAGTCCTCGTGTTGGTAAGCTAAACCAATATCATCTGCATATATAAGTTTTCTAGACTTTGTTATTGGTATGTCACCGGTATATACGTTGAACAAAATTGGAGCAAGTTCAGATTCCTTTGGCAGACCATCCTTCAGCTATCTATAAGAGCTTTCTTCACGAACAAGATAAACTTGTATTAGCCTGACATTAAGCATTGACTCTAAAAGTCGTAATATAAAGGGACAGGGAAGGAGGCTGAAAAATTTAACAACAAACCTTTGCTCCATACTGTGTCATAAAAGTTGCAGATGTTTTCAACTTCTTTTTAATCCCATTGTCAATAAATGTTGTCTGGTTACTACAACTTCGGCCAGGGCGAAAACCAGCCTGCTCAACTGAAACATAAGAATCAAGAATGGACGATATTCTATTGTAGAATAGCTTTTCCAGCAACTAATAACAAACACTAAGAAGAGATTTTGGGCAATAACTTACCACTTGTTCAGGATCTTTGTTAGGCTTCAGAACAGCTGGCTGGAATGCAATATAGCTCCTCCAGAGATAAGATGTCAGGGTACTATGTCAGGTAAAGAATTCAATAAGATCTTTAATGCCCCACACCTCCCCATTACACAGGATCTCTCACGGTCGCCTAAAATCTCGAAATCCACGTACTACTTTCCAGTTGAGCAGATCAAGTGTATCGTCCGATACTAGCTGAGCCTCAGTGTGGTTGGTATGAAATAAGTTCCTTATCAACGATCTGTCAATACCTGTAGGTGGAATGAACCTCTCTTGTAAGGGGTGGACACTGTTGAATCGGTTCTGAACTGGCGTTGGGAGATATAACTACTGGAAGTATAAATGGGGATTGACACTAAATCAGTCATGTGATTGCGGGGAGTCTATCCAAAACAATGGATCGATAATTACAGAGTGCTCCCTGTGCTTTTTTACAGAGGGATTAGCCAGCATAAACAGAATCATGAGGCAGGTCTTAAATGGCTTGATGGATTGAATTTTGCTTTGTGACAGGAGATCACTTTCCATTTAAAAAAAAATTTTATTAATGACATGACAAGATTTACATGAATTTGGATCTTGATCCAAATCTATATTACAGCTTTTTTAAATTAACAAGTGGTAGCTGACAAACGATATAAGATAGGTAATAGTTGAAGAGTACAATATATGAATTTGATAGTTTTAACTTTAACAAACCAGTTATATTCGTTAACATCTCTTTTTAAGCAAACCTTTGAAAAGCGTTTGTCAATAACATCTTATTCACAAACGTTATTTACTCATTTACTCAAATGAATTTTACTCATATGGAGAAAACATGTATTCAAAAAAATCTCAATTTTATCATTATATTTAATTAATACTCTATAAAATGGTTGTTTTGCAACGGTAATATTCAATTATAAATCTTTTATTGTGCAAAAGAACCCAACTTAAAGAACTTGTAATTGTGATGAATATTAAAGATAAAGTGTGACATATCAACTTAACTTGTGTCTAGAGTCCCTAACAGTTATGAATAAAAAATAAAACTCCCCAATCGTTTAAATAGGTTCCTAATATCCCTGAAATGTCCCAGAATTGTAAAAATATCACTGATTTTTTTTATAAGTACAGTAGACTCTCGGTTATCCGCGGTAATTGGGACTGGGACCACCTCGGATACGTAAAAACTCGTATAATACGGAGGTTATGGTAAAAATAATGTAAAAGCCATGAAAAAAAAGCCTTATAAACTGTAGTTAAAGTCCTGTAAATAAGTGAGAACATCAAGTTATGTATTTTGAAAATTGTATTACCGCAAGATGACAAGATGTTGGGAATAATTATTCCATTGTAAAACTTTACAACACAGTCGGTAAAAAACTACAATAGTAGAACTTAATAGTAAAAATCAAATGTAACGTCCGTAGGCAGCATTGAGGATGGGCAATTTTCTCTAACCTTATATTTGTTGACAACAAAAGCAAAGTATTCCTTTATTCCTGTTAACCGATCTCCCAGTATCTTTGTCTCACCCTACCTTTCGTATTTCATCTATCTAATATCTAAGGTCCTTGCATCTTGGTTTTAAGTGCAGAGTACCGTTCAATCTGATTGCGGAATGAAATTATCGTATATTTCCTGTCGTGTAACGTAATCTGCATTACCCTGTTAATAGTGCAGGGAACCATTCAACATTTTAACGGAACAAAATTATCATATCAATACCACATTTGTCGTACACATAGACGACAAAAACACTGATTGATTCATCATTTTAATTTCGTTATAGGATAAACAACTGTGAACCATTTACCACTGATATCAAAACACTTGAATAAAATATGGAACAATAAATTACGACAATATTTCCAATACTGTACTGTAAAATCACGAAAGTCAACACACTAAAACAACCACATTTAGTGCGAGAGCAGAGTTGACTAAGCCGATGGTGTCAGGTGATGTGTCATAAGTGAATGCATTTGGATGGAAAAATTATTACTATAGTAGGGTACAATGTCATAAATATGTCTCGCGACGGCCCTGCAGCTAGGGGGATCCCTACCATCAACAGCCAGTAGGGATACTGATTATTTGTCAAAAGATTATATGATGTGTCGTGCTATAGTTTTCCTTTTATTAATAGATTTATGTTTATTTTCACCGTCTGATGACTCGGTTAACTCAGAGGCTCGATTAATCGGGGCTCGGATAACTGAGATTCTACTGTAATGTATTTTAATAAAATTTGAGAAATTAAAACAAAACATTTTTCATGACGTACTCTTTTCCTATTAATAAATTTAAAAAATAGAAAAAGTTGTCAGATGATTGTGTTACTTGCACGAAACTGTATTGAAGAGTGTTTGTTGCACTAGTTAAGATTGCAATATCGTAAAATTACTAAATTGATAAAACTGTCTGATTGCCAAATGATAGTTTTTAGGAGGTATGCTGAAAGTAGATGCACCAATATCTTAGCATCAAACTAATCCAAGTCACTGATTAACAAATAGAAAATAAACTGCTGTTATTGCACATACTTACTTACTCCCATGGCCACACATATCTAAGAAGATATTTGGCCGCACTAACAAAGTCCCTCCATCTATCTCTATCCTCCGCGTCTTCCTCAGTCACTCCCAATCGCTCCAGGTCTCCCTTCACTTGTTTCCACCACTTTTGCCGTGGTCTTCCTCTCGGTCTTCTTCCTTCGGGATTCCTCATTATAACTTGTTTCAAATTATGACTCTCCTCTCTTCTTAAAACATGTCCAGCCCATCTAATCCTTCTGCATTTAAATTCACAAACTACATCCGGGTCCCTGTAAAGTTCTCTCAACTCCCTGTTGTGTCTCCTTCTCCACTCTCCTTCTTCAAAAATTGGCCCATAAATTTTTCTGAGGATCTTATTTTCAAAGACAATTAGTTTCCTTTCTTCTTTTTTATTGATTTTCCATGTTTCAGCTCCATAGAGCAATACTGGACTAATGATTGTTTTATATATTCGAATTTTGGTTGTTTGTGACAGTAATTTTGAAGACATTAGTTTGTTGCATGCGTAGAAACATCTGTTTGCAAGATTTAGCCTATTTTGTATTTCTATTTCATCTTTGTTTTCTCTAGATATTACAACGCCTAAATACTTAAAAGAATCTACCTTTTCAAATTCATGGCCTTCTACTTGGAGAGTGTCTTGATTTATGTTAATTGGATTTCTGGCAAATTGCATATATTTGGTTTTTTCATCATTTACTTTTAGACCTAATTGTTCTGTTTCTTCCATGAATAATTTTGTTAGCAGCCGTACGTCTTCTAAATTTTCTGCAAAAATTACTACATCGTCTGCGAATGCCAGTACATTAATTTTGGAGCCAATTGTTATTCCTTCATCCATTTTTGCTACTTTTTGGAGAGCTTCTTCTATCGCTAGGTTGAAGAGGATTGGGGAGAGTCCATCACCCTGTCTTACACCTGCATTGATTCTGAAGGGTTCCGAAACTCTTCCATTTACTCGTACTGAGCCTGTGGAGTCCATCATACATGTTCTAGCAAGATTTATCAGCTTTATTGGAATCCCAAACTTGTCCATCTTTTTCCACAGTCTCTCTCTATTTAAACTATCATATGCTTTTTGGAGATCCATAAATATTACAAAAAGTTCTTTATTAAACTCCCAGTACTTCGATATAATTTCTTTAAGAATAAATATTTGATTCGTTGTTGACCTTGCACATAGTTAAAAAAATTATGAAATTCATGTAGGGTTGTATTTATTTATTGTGCTAGCTTTAACATAAAAGAATGCATGTGAAAAGTTACAGTTTTCACATGCAAATATCTTCGTCTTGATTCAGCAGAGAAGTCAATTCATATCATTTAGTTGGTTGTATGGCATTACAGTTACTTTTAACATCACAGAGTGCAAAACTGTAACATGTATATAAACATTTTTGCTTGATTTCACCCAAAAAACCAAAGATTGGTTCATTTTTCAGTAAATGATGTGTGCTTAAGTTGTACAATCATTGAAATATTTGTCACATCAGTAGTTTTATGGGATTGCAAATAAACTCCTCTTTACACTATCAACTAGTTATAACACTTTGATTTTAAGACATTGTAATCAAGTAAGTAAACGTTCCAACTTTTCCTTCATCTGCAACTCTACTTCCTGTTTGATTCAATTTCAGATCAAGATGGACGAGTTGGTGTTGTGGTTTACGTTATTTGCTTTTCCAAAATTTTTGTAAACAAATTGCAAAAACCTATAGCACAATAGAGTTGGCAGAAACAAAAGTTTGTTAAGTTTTTGAGACAGCCGAGCATTGAACCCTATTGAATGATTTTTTTTTACTAAGTTAGGTATGCTTCGACATTTTTATTCTCCTTAACATTTAATCTCATTCAAATTTTAATAACTTTTAAATCTATATTTATAAAAGAGGATGTTTGTATATATATATGTTTGAAGTTTATGCGCTGCCAAACCATCCAACCGATCGCCATGAAACTTTAGAATGTTGTCCTGTATACTCCCGAGATGGTTTCTGTGAAGTGTGATGCAGATCCGTCCACTGGGTCCCGCCCCACGGGCTCCTAAAGATCCCATGTTATTCAAATGGAGAATCTGAATTGTTTACAAAAAACATATGACTGTGTGGTTTAATGTAGTTTCACATGCCATAAGCAGATTGAAGTTCTCACAACAACAGTACTGTATATGTTTTGATTTATTGTAGTTCTACATTTCACCTTGAGAGTGTAGCACACACTACTTTTACTTGATCAGGTGATCTGTATTTGGTGTTAACCTTTTTTCCTCGGTAATTAAAACATGTGGTGAAACGTGAAAATAAAAAATAAATAATTATTTGTTTTGCAGTTTACTTTTTATGACATGCCTCCTAAAAAGGTATTTTTTTTTATTTATAATTCATAGAATACTGCTTAAGAGTCCTGGTAAGGTCGTAGATCGATCTTCCTCACGAAGCGACATGCCAAGATCCAAAAATGGGACTGTAGCAGAGTGTCTTGGTGAGGCCGCAGGCCGAGCATACCTCACGAGCGTAGCGAGTGACGACGGGGTTGGCACGCGAAGCGTGCAGGGGTGCCCCCTAGTAGCTTTATAAATTTTGTCAAGAACTACCTATAAATGTTTCTTTAACAGCAATTTAACAAATATTGACAAATAAACAACATTTATAAAGATGATGTGAAGAAAGTAAAAAACTAGAGAGGGATTCGGTTGGTAACCCATCATAGTCAACTGTTTACACATTCAAACTTGCCGATACATCTGCTTGGTATTGTTGCCAGGTTGATTCCTGCTGATTTGAACCTCAACTGTAAAGATGTCTCATTTACATGCTCCGACTTGCATTCGATTTTCAATTGTAGCAACCACATCGTTACAACTTGTTAAAGTGTGTAAAGGGACAGTCTACTGGAGAACTGACATGACATTTTAATGTTCGCATCAGGTGGCCAAGATGATCGGAGCACCTCCAGGATACGTGGGATACGATCATGGTGGTCAGCTAACCAAACGATTGAGTAAATGTCCTAATGCTGTTGTGCTTTTTGATGAAGTAGAGAAAGCTCACCCTGACGTTCTTACTGTGCTTCTACAACTTTTTGATGAGGTAAGATCAGTTTAGATTAATAAAGTAAAGTCTCAAACTCAAGCTAGTTGGTGTTACTTTGTAATAAGGCTGTATTATCCTTGTATCCTTGGTGATGGCTGTAAACATCAGTGCTATGAACATAGGCTATTAAGCCTGGATCTGTAATGAAAGACAATTATCTGACAATTTGTTAGTAGCGTAGGTGGTTAATGCCTATCTAAATAAATTAAAAGGTTTTCAATTCAACCCAATTCAGCAAAAAAACAAATTTTGAATGGGATCATCTGACAATCACCGTCTGTTCCTTTGTCACTGGGCTCTTAATAAATGACACTTTATAAAGAATAATTTGCTTTAGTTTGTAATGAAGACTACATTCACTCTATATACATTAATTACACTTATTTTTGTTCATATTAGACCATATATTGACGGTTGGCATATTTAAAATAAATCAAAATAAATGCTGCAGGTTGGATGGTGGCATATTGGAAAGCGGTTCTTTAAAAAAAAGGAAAATACGTAGTGTTTTAGATTTTAAAAATTTGTATTGTGACATTCTAATGGCTTAAGACATTTTGATCAGAAGATTATTTTTATGACCAATCCAACACCTATAAAGGTTGTCATGTAATAATTGTTTGACTGGGTTAGCGTAATTAGATGAAGCAACATCTTCTTAAAAGATTGCTTCATTCATTTCTGGAACCATAAAATGAGGGAAGAGATGTTGATTTAAAACTTGAGCATTGTAGTAATTGTACTGTCCAAAATGTCATAAGATAGCACGCCGTTAACATTGATAACTCCCCAAACAGTGATGCCTTTTGATTTAAGTGGAACTTGTACAAGAATGTGGGGATTAGAACTGTAATAATTACAATAATTGTATCCATTTACAACACCATTGCAGTAAAGAGTGGGCACGTCTGAGAAAACAATTCAAGTATGCCAATGAAGACCTTACTCATTAAATTCAGTAATAAGGAAACAAAATTCCACTCTTAACACTACCAGTTTCTAATAATAGATTTTTCCACTTAGTTATTGCTGGATTGCTTGGTGGATCAACCCCGTAATCCACGTTACCAAAGGCGCACGCTCAACACTTTACTTTTTGTTCAACAGCGAATAAGCCATTTTGCGAACTTCAATTTCACGCAAAATTTCACTAGAGCAACTTAGGTTGATGTTTTAATTGCTCAATCATTAGTGGCAAACAAAAACCGCTGTTTAACAATGAGCATTAAAATTACAACGCAGTAAAAACATGTAGTACCAATTCAATAAAGTAATTTTTAGAGGAAGAAAATTGGTAAATTTTCCATTACACCACCATCCTGCCCCCGTAAATGTTAGAGAGATAGATGTGCATAGTGTACTTTTAAAAAGTATGCAAATTTTCAAAATTATCGATGCATAAAGGGGTACTTACTTACTTACTCTTACTCCCAGGGCCATCTATATCGCAGGTGATATTTAGCCGCACCAACAAAGCCTCTCCAGATTGACCTGTCCTCTGCATTCTCTTCCATGGCTCCAACTCGCTGTATATCTAGCCTAACCTGGTCCCACCATCTTTGTTTTGGCCTCCCACGAGGTCGCCTTCCCTCAGGGTATTTTTGCTAACTTTCTTTAGTTGGGACTCTTCTCTCCTTCTCAACACATGCCCAGCCCACCTTAGTCTTCTACTTTTGACCTCACTCACAATGTCTGCGTCGTTATACAGGTCTCTAATCTCCCTGTTATGTTTCCTTCTCCACTCCCCTTGGTCATATGTGGGCCCATATATCTTTCTCAAGACTTTGTTTTCGAAGACAATTAGTTTTTTTTTCTTTCTTATTTAGTACCCACGTTTCAGATCCATAGAGCAAAACTGGGATGACTATTGATTTGTAAAACCTAATTTTTGTTTTGTGTGACAATGACTTGGAAGATAGTAATCTATTGCATGCATAAATGCATCTGTTGGCTGAATTTATTCTTTGCTGTATCTCAATTTCTTCTGCGTTTTTATTTGAAATTGTGACTCCGAGGTATTTGAATTCCGGTACTTGTTCGAATTCATGACCATCAACTCGTAGGGGGTCTTGGGTGTAATTTTGGTCTCTTGTAAAGTGCATGAATTTGGTTTTTGGATCGTTTGTCTTCAGCCCTATTTTTTCTGCTTCTGTTATGAAGACCTTGGTCAGCGTAGTTAGATCCTCTAGCTTTTCTGCCATTATAGCTACGTCATCTGCAAATGCTAGAATGTTCAGTTTTCCTCCGACTTTAACACCCAGGTTCATTTCTTTTGTCTTCTGAAGGGCCTCCTCTAGAGCCATGTTGAATAATATTGGGGAAAGGCCATCCCCCTGTCTGACTCCTGAGTTTACTTTGAAGGCATAAAGGGGTAACCTATACAAAATCAAACGTTAAAAACTCTTTGTGGGATAGTTCCCCCACTAAAAACACCCTGTATATAGTGGATGAATAAATAAATTAATTTTATTAGTTTTATTAAATAGGTGAATAGAGAAAATATAAAAATACAGATACAGTATTTAGAACTAATATACGATTATAGAAATTTAGAGTAAATTAAAGATATGTCCCAAGATGAGTGTAAAATAACTTAAAAATCTATTAGTTGAAGATATTTTGATGTATTTATAAAGCCATCAAAATTATTGCTATAAGAGTATTATTAATTTTAATATTTTGCAGGGTCGGCTCACCGATGGCAGGGGGAATTTGATTGAGTGCAAGGACGCCATCTTCATTATGACTTCCAATCTTGCCAGTGATGAGATTGCAGAACACGCCTTGCAACTGAGGCGAGAGGCAGAAGACCTGATTACCCACCGCCTTGAAGAAAATCGAGGTACGCACACTTTAAAAATTCCAAATGGAGTTTTTTTAATTTCTAACTTAGTTTATAATTTTTTAATCCTAGATCTGCGCCTTACTGCAGATGTCGTATCTTGCACATCTAAACATGAATTTAATGTAAATGTACGTTAATTTCATAATTAAACATGTGAAAAGGTCGTAAAGTGCTGATCTTGGGATAACACACAAATATAAATGTGCAAATTAGGCTTGTGCCAGAATATTGTGTGTGAAACATTGAGGCAATTAGTTTGAAGACGGACAAAAAAAAGTTCTAACCTTTTTCCCTCACTTTTCAAGTGCGACATGTAAAATATTTAGGCTGAAAATTTGGAGGTACACAAGTCTTTGTACATTTATTTATAAAATCTGTTCTAATAAAGATACAAAGGTACTTCTTTGACCAGAATGTTTGTAATTGAGTACTTTATCAGAACAAATGTACAAAAAGTCATCTCATAATTTTTAAAAATTTATATTTTCTCAAAAAAAGTGTATTTTGTTTAAAACATTTTTTTGGTACGCTTACAGCTTGTAAACAAAAAGTACCTGAGGGAAACTGTGTTATTGAACTTAATCACTTACAAACACAGAAAAAATTATAACAATCAGATTGAAAATGAAAAAATTATAACATGAAATATTTTTTAATACTGTCAGATTCATTGTTAAAATTAACTCTCTATCTAAAGTTATTATCATTGACGTTATATTCCAACAGCTGGCTCCAGACGTTAAAAAAAAATTCTTGAACGTCTGTATATCATCCCAAAGACATACAAGTTATAATAAGCAGTAAATTGGATGTTATATGTAACAAACTTCGAGTGACAGGGCTTATGCTCATTCTGCCAGGTGTTGTGACTTGAATTATTGTTTATTATAATATTTCAGTGTTTTCCGTATTATTATAATGTAGTTGTTTTAGGCTACTAATGAGGGTTATTTAGAATTTAAGGCTTTTAACATGTTTTAAACTGATTCAATAAGTAAAAAGATGTCATTTTTTAATATAGACTTGGAATGTATTTAGGGTTAATGTAAGATAAAGAAAATAATGTTGGTACTTATATCTTATGCTAGTTTTTATTTTAAAACGTTAGAGAATAGCAACAACTAAATAATAAATTTTACTGACATTGTTACAGTAATTTTTTATTGAAGTTTTGTCAAATTACTGTGAGGAAAACTTTGGCTCACAACCAGGTTGAGAATACGAAGAAATAAAATTAATTAAAGTAGTATAGCATTTTTAATGACATAATCAAGGACAATCATGAAAACTAGTTTTTGTTTAAGGTTTTAGTAGCCTTAGACTGTTTTCTTATTCTCTCAGTGGCTGTAGTATTTCAAACTTACAGCCTGATTTCTATTTCCAACATATGGACGTGGACCGTAGATCTGAAAAAATCTGCACAAAATACTTAAACTATCAAAACATCATTTTGCCAATCATGGTCACATCTCAAATAACTTGTTAACTTCTATATAAATTCATGATTATTTTATACTTTTATTTATTTTATATATAATGAAATACTCAATAAATAACTAGGAGTTACTTTTTATTCATACCATGGTAAAATCTATAAATTAAAAATTTATCAAAACATCTCAAATGCACAGTATTTAAAGTTTTGCATTTCCAAGACTATTTACAGCACTTTTTGCAATATTGTCAATATCGTGAAACTTTTTGTATAAAAAGGCTGAACTTATTAACCTTAATCTGCCCATTCCTCATAGACTATTGATCTGTGAGAGGAACTTATTCAGACAGAGTAAAGGAGCGAGCCAGTACAGTACAAGGTAAACATTACTGATAAATACTGCCAGTCAAGGCCAGATTTGAACCAGGGTTATCTCTAACCCAAGCTCAAAGTCCTGACGCTCAAACTAACAGTTATATAGGTGACCATTGAAATTGTTATATTTGTTAGCAGGATTTGTTGTATTTATTGTGATAATTTTACAAAACATTTCAGTTGATCATGGTGTCAATATGTGATTTTTAAATTGCTGTATTTTTTGTCACCTGTGTGTATTTTTTCTTCTTTCAACGCCAGTGGTATTTATAATGTTGGCTTATATAGTTGCCAATAATTGGCTTTCTCTGGTGTTTTAGAAGAAACACTGTCTCCAAATTCCATCACAATCTCAAGACACTTCAAGGACAACGTTGTTCGTCCAATCCTCAAGAGGCACTTTTTACGAGATGAGTTTCTTGGCAGGATAAATGAAGTAGTCTATTTCTTACCATTCTCCAATGCCGAACTCAAGAAACTTGTATCAAATGAACTGAGCAATTGGGCAAAAACTGTGAGTGTTCAATAAATTCATATCTAATATGTAAATCAAGTCCAGGGTTTATATTAAGTCTGTATATATATATTTTTTATTTAAGGTTTTACAATGTTTAAATAAGAAATTTAGGTTATGTCTTTTTTTACCTCAAGAAAAATAATAATGAAATATTCGTTTCATGTAAACATCCCTTTTTTATCTGTAGAGATTCATTTGTACAAAATGTTTTGTAAACTATCATAATTTGTTATTTCTTGGTTAGGCTCAGATGAAGCACAATATCTCTCTGACATGGGAGAAGGGAGTGGAGATTGTTCTGGCTGAAGGATACGATGTTCATTATGGTGCTCGCAGCATAAAATATGAGGTATTTTTTTAAAATTTACATTTATGTAGACAAAATATTTTTCAGTATTAATCATATATAGTCTCCTGTCATAAACGTTTGTTCTCAAGATAGTTACACTCCCTTGATAAGAAATTTACTTATATTTACGTAAATAGATCTCTTCTGTGCAAGTTGTAAATAACATGATATTGCTCTACTTAACTACATTTAGAAGTATTACTGTAACTGAGTGTTCAATATTATAATGCAAAAGCTATGTTGACTTGAGTCGGCTCTATAGAAATGGATTTTAGTAAATGTTGAAATTCATCAGTTAGTATTGAAAGAGACGCCTGATAATCACGAAGAACATATTAAAACTTCTTACTTGTGACTTTAATTTTACAGCATTTACTCACATATATTCCCTCATTTTCGAAGTTCATATTTGCAAAAGTAGAAAAGTAGTCCCTATTAATCCTTTGAATTTCTCCAAATCTGAATTTAAGACATTTTAATTTTACTGGGAAGGCCAATGGCTGAGCGATCTAAGGCGTCAGGATTTTGTATCTTAGAGTTAGCGCAGGTTCAAGTACTGGCCTAGACTGATAGGTTTATCATTAATATTTACCATGTACTATACTCGTTCTCTCCCTTACACTGCCTGATAGTTCCCTGCACAGATCGATAGTGTATGGGAATTGGTTAGAGTAAGGTTAAAGAGAGGAGATCAGCTTCTCCTTACTAACTAAATGGTTGTCCTAAGGTTGAGACAACCATTTAGTTAGTGTATGGGAATTGGTTAGAGTAAGGTTAAAGAGAGGAGATCAGCTTCTCCTTACTAACTAAATGGTTGTCCTAAGGTTGAGAGACGAGTTGTGAGTCAGCTGGCAGCAGCTCATGAGCGAGGGATTATCGAGCGAGGTTCAACTGTACTTGTTACAACTCATCAACCGCCACAGTGCGATATTCCCGTGCTGCGATTTAGAATTAAGAAACAAGGAGTTCGTGACTTCACTGATTACGATGAGAATTCTCCAAAGCTCAAAAATATAAACAACAATATTATTTTCTAGAAAGACTATTATGTTTATATTTTATAAAGGAAATGTTGTTTTATAACATTTATATACAACTACTTTTAATGAACAAAATTACTGTGATATACCCGTAATTATAAGCTATAAAATTTGTGTTGTATTTTCTTGTGTGTAATCAAAAAAAATTATTGTGTAATTTTGATATGTAGTTTTAATTGACCATTATTGGCTGTGATTATTAGGCCTATTTAAGAAGTTATTCAACTATACAAATTAAAAATTTATCAAAATAATTGCTATTTTGAAAATTAACAATTTATTTTCCTGAAGAAAAATATAAATAAATGTGTAAGAATAGGAATCTTTAATATCATGAATAGTTCATTTATAGACAAATGATTATGCACAGCATTAGTCAAGCATGAGCATGGCCTAGTTCCTCCAATTCTGCTGATAAAAGTTAATTACAAAATCGTCAGTAATATAATAAGCTAATTATATGTTGTATTGCCGGTGTGTTAGATCATTTGTTAAGGCTCCGAAGTGCAAGGCGCAAGGTTCGAATCCCTATTCATCCACTCTTAACAGTGTCTGTGTATGTCTTCAATCAGCAATTACCCACTCTCAACAGTGTATGACTTCAAACAGCCTGAAATTTGAAAAATGACGTGTCATTAAGTATAGTTTACATTTATTAGCATAAATAATGCGATAAACTCGATAGTGATTTTATAAATAACCATTTAAAAATACAGTTATTTTATTCTGCTCCTTCTTTTTTAAATTTTAGTGCTAATTATTTAATTAGTACCATTGATTTTACTATACATAGAAGATAGTTCCATCCAATGTTAAATTTTGAGGCACGGAATATGGGAGCGACCGTGCTGCAACCTGTCGTCAATCAAGTTAAAGAGGTCGAAATTGCCTCCAGTTTCGACTGTTCGGTTACACAACCTGTGAGCAATAAAGGAAACTAATCACTCCCTCTCATTCCCCCATTCTCTCTCTCTCCTTTCTCATGAGACGAGCGTCCGGAAGTACTTGTCACTGTCGCCCC
Organism: Stictocephala bisonia; assembly: GCA_035578905.1. Classification (NCBI taxonomy): domain Eukaryota; kingdom Metazoa; phylum Arthropoda; class Insecta; order Hemiptera; family Membracidae; genus Stictocephala; species Stictocephala bisonia. The sequence goes on from JAQJVL010000856.1 coordinate 86,005, forward strand.
TCCACCTGTCGACCTGTCTACTGTCGCCGATTGGCCTTGATAGAGAGTCAAAGTGGGATATTATTCCGTTCTGTGGTTTGTCTTGCACGGGAAGGAATTGCGATCTTTTATTTAGGCCTTAGGGGTTTGTGAAAATGAAAAATGTTAGAGGACATATTTTTGTTATTTTGTCAATGTAAATAACAGTATGTTACAGATGTTTAGTTAAAACATTATGCATTATCTAAAATGATGTAAATACTGTGTATTGTAAGTTTATTGATATTTTAAGTAATTGTATATTTAGAAGTAGCAAGAAAAATGTTGGTAGTTCTAAATTGTTAAAGGCTAATTTTTTTTGTTAAGTCCCTGGATAACACCAAACATTTTACATAAATTTGAGAGACGTAAAAAATTATATAAAATTTCTACAAGAAGACCATATGAAAGAGTTTTTCAAAATTATTTTGCAAAATATACTAATCAATTAAATAATGTGATCAATTTTACAAAAAAACAATTATTATTCAACATCATTGGAAAACTGTAAAGGTGATGTATCTGAGCAGTGGAAGGTAATAAATAACTTAACAAGTGGTTTTTCAAAGAAATAGCTGAGCTAATTGAATTGCCAAATGGCGAAGTTATGCGTGAGCCTTCCGTCATTGATAAGATAAACAATCACCTTATCGCAATCCAGTCTAGCCGTCCAGACGTTGTACATTCCAATACTCTTCCACCTTTACGTACTCACTATCAATATTCTTTCTTTATAATTCCAACAGATTTAGATGAAATTAAGAGTATTGTTAAGCTTTTAAAAAATTAAAAATTAACTGGCTCTGACCAAATTAATGTACATTTACTGAAAAATATAATTGATGAGATTGCACCAGTTTTAGTTCACTTAATAAACAGTAGTTTTATCAAAGGCATTTTTCCTGAGAGCCTGAAGATAAGTTCAGTGGTACCTATTTTGAAGGACAATAACTCTTTAAAACTAGATAACATAAGACCAATCAGCTTGTTATCTGTATTCTCTAAGGTTTTTGAAAAAAAACAATGATTAAAAGACTCCATTAATTTATCTAAGTTAAATTTTCTCAATCTACGTCAATTCGGTTTTATCAAAGGAAAGTCAACTGAGGATGTGTTATTAGTAGTATCAGAAATAATTTATAACAGTTTAATTATTCATTAACTTATCATCTGTCATATAGTTCACATTTAATACTAGAATTAACCTTTATATTATTGAAATCATTATTCATTTTATATCAAGTAATTAAAGCTTCTTGTCAATATTACATTGTATAATATTATTGTTGTATTTTTAATAAATTGTTCTGTTATAATTAAAAACGCTACAGAGTGCGACTTTAGTTTGTTTTGTTATTATTTAGACTCTCTAGTTACTTAAAATTAGTTATTTCTTATGTTATTGCTGGTAACGCTACTTGTGAAATTTTACCAGTGTAATTCCAGAGTGTCTTTACCAGAGAAATTTAAAATATAAATAAATTGCAGTTTATCCATACTTTCACATCTAGTAAAATAATAGAAACGTGTATGAAAAATAGATATGATAACTTTAATTATATTCGCCTTAGACATACTTTTTACAATGGTCTGATTCAATCAATGTTATAGAACGGAATTTTGAAAGGGGGACATAAACAAAATTTACAATAATTTCAACCTGATTAAAATAATGAAAATTGAATCTAAATAATCAATAGTCTAGTTATATTCTATCACGATAATATTTCCTAACCAATTTTAATTGACATTGAGATTGTTTTTCTCAAGAAGTAATAAGAGTCACAACTCTTCATGATTCCGAAAAAAATGAAAACTGACCATTTACCAAACAATGAAATATTTTACAAACAATCATGCAATTACTTGGAACCAAATAATATGTTAATGTTACAGACAGTAATAGTAAAACAGACAGTTTATAATAAAATGAAAAATAATGCTATTTTAAATTAAATGCCTATACATAGATTGTATGAATCAGGCCATAAGATGAAAGCTATTTTTATCTTGTATAGAAGTAAATTAGTGGTTTTTTATGATTTTTTCTAACCCTATCATGAAATTTGAATCTCACCTGGGTTTTATATTTTGCCCAGTATTATTCTATATAAATATCATAGGCCTATTTCAATATCTATTTTGTCAAAGAAATAAATAATGTCACATTTTTTTATATTTCACTATATTATATATTCCTGGAATATTTGCAGATTAATTTCATAATTCAAATGGGAGTCATTGATTGGATTTGGAAAAAATTTATTTTTTAATCAATTACCGAATATGAAAAAATTAATGATTGAGTACAACAGTCGATTTAATCACCTAATCGATGGTTAAAATGCAATAAATAAAGATTTTTCAGATGGGCTAAATAATATGAAAATGTTTACATAAATCAGCAGTAATTATCGCCAGCATTGCCGATAAGTTATCGTTCTATTCAAGTGTGTCTATTTACAAATACATGGTGTGTTAATCATATAAATCAATATGGTGTTTTAATTTATTCAGTTATAAATATTTCTTTATTCAATATGAATGTCACACTGAGTTTTACTTTAATAGTATCAACACAGTATTCTTTATTATTCGAAAGAGATGCAAGCAAATATAAAAACAGAGAACCCGGATAAACGTTGGCAATATGGAATAATGTAAACAATTATCTAAGCAGGACGTTGTTTGTGTGTGGGACCTGAGGAAGGAGAGGGCGGGGCGGCTGTCTGGAGAATGGGAGAGTGGGTTAAGAGGAGGGAAGTGAGACAGAGACGGAAGAGCGTGCGAGAGAGAGAGGAAATAGGGCTATGTGCAGCGCAGCGTGGGGCCTCAAAACAGTTTTGGGGCCTCGCCACAACTCTCCCATATGGATGGAGTATCTCTTTATATAGTAAAATCAATGTTAGTACTAACTATACAGCGATAACTTAATGTTTTTTGCAATTTTTTGAAATACTGTTACCATGGTCCATGGAAACAAATTGTTGAATACAATGTACTAATTACAGTTATATTAGTACTAGGGGACACTCCTGCAAGCTACGCGTGCCAACCCTGACACTCGCTGCGCTCGAAACACCGTGGCCTTTGGCCTTGGCATGTGACTTTTGACTTTAAATAAGTAGATTAACTATACAACGTAAAATCTCAAAATTTAATTTATTTACTGTATGTCAACCACACTACTTGCGTTGCTACCTATTTAATAGTATAAATACCCAATGGTATTACTTAGCCTATTTCAGTCGTGTTTATTTAATTTATTCTTGTTTAACAGCTGAAGATTAAACTGTTAATGCATCAATAGGATAATGTCAAACATACAAATAAACATGTTTATTTATTTACAAAATACGAGGGTCGTCCAGAAAGTAAAGAACGATTGCGCATCACAGACGGCGCAGTTCCCCCACCACCGCGGGAGTGGGCTTATTCTTTAGTCCAAACCTTCCGCTTCAGTTTGAGCTGTGTAGCGGTGCCATGAGGTCACGTTTGCGTCTCTCGTGGAAGTTCAAAATGGCGGCGCCAATTGAAAATCCCGCCAAGTGTGAAGTCCGTAGTGTGATTCGGTTTCTGAATACGTAGCATGTTCGACCCATAGAAATTTATAGGCAAATTAAGGCAGTGTACGGTGACAATGCGATGAACGAGTCATCGGTGAGAAAATGGTGCATTCAATTTAATGAAGGCAGAACTAGTGTGCACGACGAGGAACGAAGTGGAAGGCTGTCACTCGTTACTGACGAGTTGACAGCGAAAGTTGACGAAAAAATTCAAGAAAACCGGCGTTTCACTTTGAGCGGTCTACTGGCAGTGGAAAAAATGCCAGCTCAAACTGAAGCGGAAGGTTTGGACTAAAGAATAAGCCCACTCCCGCGGTGGTGGGGGAACTGCGCCGTCTGTGATGCGCAATCGTTCTTTACTTTCTGGACGACCCTCGTAGTTGTTGTTAATTTAATAAAATCAACCCAATGTAATTGTTATGGAAGAAATGAAATTTTTGAGGGGCTGTTTGTACCCCTTAGGAATGGAATGTTGAAAAGTCCTTTCTTAGTGGGTCCCTTCAATACTAAAGCTAACTTCCTTTAAAATTTAGTGTAAATCTGTTTGGTGGTTTCTGAGATTGTGTGATGAGTGAGTCAGTCTGTGGTATTTGGATTTTATATAAATAACTCTTTCTCACTCCCAAATAACGAACAGTACCTTTATATTTTCTAAAAATAGATTAAAAATGGAATGATTTTGGAATTCTGAATATAGCTATATTATATTGCTTCCTAGGTGACCCATTTTTCTTTTTTAGTTCACATTAAATATTTTTTCAAGATATCAGGTGATATAAACATTTTTATTTTTTTTAAAAGTGTATTATTATGTTATTGTAAAATATGCTGGTTCATTGTGAGTAAAATAATACCAAATAAAAGTAGGTTTATATGATTTTACTATTTTTTAAATACATTTTTGAAAAAAAGTCTGCAAATGGGTGAAAACGACCTGGCGGCCGGTTTGAGGGTAAACAACATATGACTACAAACAGCCACCAACCATTCTTAACAGCCTATGACTTCAAACAGCCTACACCCATTCTTAACCCTTTCCATCCCAGACATTTTTAAAGTTGTTCAAAAAATCCCAAGCTCTTTTAGTCATTTTATCACATTTTACTAAAATATTTATGAAAAATATATTTATGTAGTATATTTATTGTTTGAAGTTTTATTAGTTTCCTAAAGAGATTACCTGTATTATAAAATAAAATAAGACTTAAAAAATGTGCAACTTTTTACAAAATAGTACGTTTTTATTTAGCTATCTTATAAATAATTCATATTTCACAATTCTATGTTTAGAATAAAAAAAGTTATGGCTTAAAAAAAAACACTGCAATTCGGGTTTTTACACTTCCCATAACAACTACACCATGTATGTGATCTGATTCATCACTCTCGTCATACATGAAATTAGATATTTTATTGTTTTAGTATATTGTAGAGATTGTAATGTGTAGTAGTACACAATCACATCTCTCATGAAACAACAGTTAACCTCAGCAGACGATCACATCTGGTGAAAATCAACACAGCTGATAATTCACAATAAAGGCAACAAAATAATACAAGTTGTACTGTAATAAACCATTCTATCGTAACAAATCAATACTTATTTGTATACTTATTCTACAAATAGAAAATGTTATTCCAAACATTAATATATATATATTCCCAGTTAAAAAATATTTATACAAAATTATTTCCTAAACGTCAGGTGAACCGGACAACATATTACGAACGTCCAAAAACCAGAATGGAAAGGGTTAATAGTTTATGATTTCAAAGAGCCACCTCCCACTCTTAATAGTGTATGATTTAAAACAGCCACCATTCACAACTAACAGTGTATTACTAACAGCACTTCCCAACCTGGGGTATGCTCTATCATTGGGGGTACATGACGAGCTGGCTAGAGGTACCCAAAAATAAATGGTAATGGAGGTCGTTGCTCGACTCCGCTTTCATAATCTAGTAGAATAGCGTACTGTGTAGTCTCAACCACACAGGTCAAAGTCAATGCTCCACTTTTGTTGAACCACCCGCTCAAACAACAGTCTGCCATCCCTGTACTGCTATTATCCCTGTACAAAAATATATTTTGTTGAACATTATGACATGATCTACTATAATTCAGCTGAACAGTAAGCGTCCTGCATGTTATATTTAGCACATATAGGGGTTCCAGCAGCAGAGGGGAATCATTCCACTGGCATGACTAACTTCCGCTTTCAAATGTTCAACAGTGTTTAGTTGAAAAAAAAAACTAATGAACTGTAAAAGTTTAACCCTCCCGGTGATAATAGTATCGGCCGCGACGATTATAACCAGTGCCCGGGTGATATCGTCGCGAGCGCGACGATTATGTAAGTGTTTTGTACAACTCTAATTCCTTCACTAATTTCCGTCTAAATCCAATGTTTCATATAGTGTCGTCTTCACGAAATTCTGCTCTATTTATTACATCCTCTATGGAATATAATCGATTACTCAGTTATTCGATATATCGATGTTTTTCAACATGTTGTTTACAAAAAACCCATGTATATAGTTTCAATATTGTAAATATAAATTTTTTGTTTTATAAAGGGAGCAGTTGAAGTGTAGTTTTTCTAAATGTACATAAAAAAGTGAATAAAATGGCTATATCAGAAGTTCAAAAAATTGTATATATAGTGTTGTAGTGTTTGTGAGAACTTGAAAAATTTTTTTTGAAAAAAAAATTTCACATTTAATACACCATACTGGATCATAATATGGAAGTAAGCTTACTTATACTTTAGTTTTCTGATACCTTAGAATGTATAGATTAAAATGATATATAAGACAATGACTTTTAAAGCATTTAAAGGTTGTAAAAATAATATTTTTACATAAGCGCGTTTAGCCCAAAAATGGCTCATCACCATGGGTCAGAACACATATGACCCGGAGGGTTAATTGCTATTTATTGTTTACATTTTTATTCATTGTGTTATTAGTACTATAAATTTTTATTTGAATATACTAAATAATGATTTAATTTAATCATTCTAAGCTTGTTGCATTAGTGTCAATCAAAACAACCAATGGTCACTGCTGCTAATAACGTAGTGGGTGGTACTTGCCACTTTGCTGCCAGCATGCAGCCTACTGTCATCCTAGTTTCCATGACAACACATGTAATGAACACAGAGGGTAAAATGTTGCTCTCTCTCTCTCTCTGTCAGTTCCACCACTCAGACCGTCTCTCTCTCACACCAGTGTTTTCAGTAGGTCACTTTCCAAGTGGTCTATCTATAATTTGATAACAACATATTCTTTCAGTAATCAATCTGTTTATGGAATTTATGGTACTACATATGAGTCAAAATCATAATTGTACTATCATCAAACATTTATAATTGTACAAACATAAAATTTTACAACTAAATTTTAAATTTTTTATTGTAAAACTTACATAACATTTTACAAACTAGTAACAGTAAAATGTAGTATTATGTACAACAATTTGATTAATATTGATATTGTATACAATTATCAGGTAATAAAATCAAAAGGTTAGTTGAGATCTTATTCTATTGTACAATTAATTATCAGTTTAAACAATTAGTATATTGGAGATATAGGATATCAGCAAACTTACCTTAGAAGATAAGTTCACTAACACCAAAGTAGTAGTAAACAAATAGGAAAGAATCACAATCTCACAAATTTTCAACACCACTGGCATTTTGTTCAGGTGAGTAGAAAGAGAGAGAGAGAGAGAGACTGACGTGGCTTCCACTATTCCTGGGTAGGTGGCTGTGGTGGGGGTTGTATATCCATAGAGCAACATTCAGGAATAGATGCAGTTTTTCAGTTCGTGTATTTATGAAGTTTACTGATGGGGAAGGGGTCTATCTTATGTTCAGATTAGGTGGGTCACGGGATTTTGTTATCCGTCAACCCCTTCCCCATCAGCAAACTTCATATATATTCGAACTGAAAAACTGTATCTATACCTGAGTGTTGCTCTATGGATGTACAACCCCCACCACAGCCATCTACCCAGGAATAGTGGACATTCAGCTATTAGTACATTGTTAATCTTATTTTTTTTAATTTGCATGAGTCTTAACCCTTTGAGGACCGAGAAAAAAAGTGCCAACTCATTTTCCCCCCTATCTTTTAAGTGTGACATGTAAAATATTTAGGCTAAATATTTGGAGATACGCAAGTTTTTATACATTTATTTATAAAATAAGTTCTAATGAAGATACACGAGCACTTCTTTGACCAGAATGTTTGTAATTGAATACTTTATCAGAATAAATGTTCAAAAATTAATCTTTATTAAAATTTAATTTTTATTTTTGTCGTACGTTTTTATTTTGTTTTTAAAATAAATAAATTTTTTTGTACTCTTACAGCTCGTAAACAAAAAATATTGTACAGTGGGAAACTGTGTTATTGAAGTCTAAACTTAATCACCTACAAACAGATAAAAAATTATAACATGAATATTTTGTTAATACTGTCAGATTCTTCTGTTAAATTAACTCTGTCTATTATTGTCAGTTATTTTCATGGACGTTATATGCAAACAGCTGGCTCCAGACATAAAAAAAATCTCAAACTTTGCGTATCATCCCAAAGATGTACAAGTTATTGTAAGCGGTAAATTGGATGCTTTATGTAACAAAACTTTGAATGACGGAGGCTTATGCTCATTATGCCAGGTTTTGTAACTTGAATTATTTTTTATTATAATATTTTAATGTATTTTCCATATTATAATGTAGTTGTTTTAGGCTACTAATGAGCGTTATTTAGAATATAAGGCTTTTAATATGTTTAAAACTGATTCAATAAGTAAAAAGTTGTCATTTTCCAATATAGACTAGGAATGTATTTAGGGTTAATGTAAGATAAAGAAAACAAACTTCAAATGACGGGCTATCGTCATTCGGTTGTCAACGTAAAATTTAGTAATGACCTTATTTCGTCATTCGGTCCTCAAGGAAAAAAGTCGTAAATGACAAAATATAGTCATTAAGTCCCCAAAGGGTTGTTTTAGTACCATAGGCACTGTATTATAAATCTTGGTTGAAATTACAGCCAATTTTTGGTAGCTAGCGTATTGATATTGTTGCGTTCTGAGGCAGTTTTAAGTTTCAATTTCTACTATTAATGGCATGGAAGTACTGAATTGGTTAATATGACTGGACATAGCAAATTGAGTGTATAGGAAGTAGAATGTCAAATACACCATGCTGTACAAATAAAGGTTTACAAGATGTTTGTCGTGAAACACTACAGATTATTCTAACTACCCTTTTTTGAAAGGTAAATATCTGCGTACAATTAGAACTTCTTGCCCTCCCCTACAGAATTATACTGTAAGTATTAAGCTTTGAAATTGTAAGAAAATTATTTATCAACAACAGTTTAACATTTTTTCTTTAACATATATGTATGCTTTTCGACACGAACATACCATTGCAACCCAGAATCCAACCATGTCCTGAAAAACTTCAAATATGTATATGGGTTGTTGTTTGATTACTATAGTAAACAGATAAATCACAATTTTTGTTTATAATTAAGAGATAAATTATTGTCAACCCACAAATCTTGTAATATTGTTCTACTAAAGCTAATATAAATATAAATGTTGAAGTCATTAATATAAATGTTAAAAAGTATTGGACCCAGGATGGATCCCTGAGGCACTCCAAACCCAACCATCCCCCCTTTTGACCACAGACCATCCTTAAATACATATTGGGACCTATATGACAAGTGATAAATTCTAATTTACTATAGGTTTTACTGTGTATGTATAAATCCTTTAATTTAAAAATAAATACTGTATTGAACCATTGAAGAAACTTGGTCAGTGGCCTTAACCGGAGGGTTCCGAAGTTATCGCAATATAACATAGTCAAGCAACATCGAGCGTGGCTGTCCCTTGGATGGGTGACCGTCTGAGCGATCCTATCCTTGCACTCAGCCCACCAGGTCATTGGTGGTGGTTCAAAAGTCACCTAGGTTGGTCCCTAGATTGAGCGTTAGAGAGGGCTTCTTAGCCCTAACTTCGCCTAGTAGAATAAGACGATCTTTAACTTTAACACTTCACTCTGATTTCATATTAATTAGTTTTAAGACAGTAAAAATGAATAACTTTTCAAAGATCAGAATTAAAATTTTTTTCCAATATCAATATGAACAAAATAAAGTATATCTAGACTGAAGATAGGCCGTTTTAAGGGCTCATGTGTAATCCTACTCTAAATGCAATTCGTTCATGATTCATCAAACAGCATTTATAAAACTCAATTCCTTACACAGACCCGTGTTTCCTATTTCAAATTGAACAACTTATTTTTGCAAAATTAAACCATACAATCCAACCATAATTGAATACATGACATGTGCATCTTCTTTTGGCTCAGTGAAAAGAGAAAAGTAAAAATCAGGCCCAGTATAGTATAACGATCTAAAAGCCTATTGTCATGTTCAATACTCATCATTCAACCACCTTACAGACAAACACTTAAATTTCACGGTAAACAATAGTCCTCAGCTGTAACAAAAGGCCCATTATCCGTTGGCACATTATCTGCACAGCTGCTGCCCGGGAGGAAAAGGAAGCTATCAACAATGCTGCTAATAAAGTGAGTTCATTGGCCGTGGCAGCAGCACCGTCGCGTGGATTTGAGACGTTCTCCGCCAGGCGCGCCGGTGCCGCGCCGCCGCACTGTTGCCAACTGACACTTCGCTGTTACATAACCGGCACTCAAGAATGTTGTAGTGGTGAAAGTTCACAGCTGTTCGTCATTCATGTCCGGCGACTGCTGCGGGAGTGCGGCCTTATCAACCCACAACAGTTTTGGCGACATTTTCCGCTCCGTTGCGCGAGAATTGCCGGAATCAGCTGTTCTTATAGTCGCCACTGTTGTGATGTCCGGATTGATAGCATTTTGTATATTCGCGAATCCTCGGATGGGACCGTCATCTTCTCCGAATAGTAAGATTGCTGCTCAGTCCAAGGAGTAAATTGACGCCGACGTTTTATGATACGGTTTGTTGTCACTCATTTTTAATATAGTTGTAAAAATAATCATAATGTCATTATTATTTATTTATTATTACCCAAACAATATTTTCAAAGGTGAAACGAATAGGCATGTAATTTTACTCCTGCCACTTTCTAAAAAGATTAAGGGTAACAATGTAAATGTTTCAAAATTAAATCAAAATTTTAAGTCAAACGTAACATCGATAACGAGAGCTGCATAGAAAAAAGTATAAGAAACAATAAAAACACCGAAAAAGTGTATATCGAGATTATTTATATTTGTTACAAGTTCATGAGTTGCAAGAACAAACATGTACTATGCACATTTTTAATGCCATCATCATTAATTGTATCTTTTTTTACATTGAAATCAACCCCTTTGATCTACGGAAACCGTAGTTGATGAGGATTTAGACTTCACTAAAAATTATCCGTCGCACACATAGACTACTGTCATTATAAGTTACCAGTTATCAAAATAATCATACATGTCATTTTTTCACTCCATTAATTTTACTAACAATTAATGTTATGTTAAGGCATCTTGAAATTAAATCAGTAAACAAATATTTATTCTTAAATGTGCTGATAAGTAATAGCGAATCTTCTTGTAACTGTGAAGAGTACAATCATATGTAATATTTTCCCGCGTCTGCCCCCAGTACCGAAAAAAATATTTAATTAGTGTGAAATATATGATTTTTGTTTTCATATTTTATTACGATTTGGCTTTTGAATGTTATGCCCGTTTCACTCAGTTGTCTCTTTACGAATTTTTCACAAATGTTGCTATGAACAAATGTTTTGCTACCAGTTTTTAAACAGTAGGGCGTTACCAATATAAAATGCTAAATGTGTTTATCAGTTCCAGCAAGTCAATAGAATTAGTATCTCGTTAATTTGTAGTTATTTTAATATTCAATAACTGTTCCTGAATTATTATAACTAAAATATTTAATCACTGACAATTTAATTGATTCAAAAACTGTAGTCGGAGTGTTTTCCAAAAAGTGATTTACAAAAAATTGTTTTTCTTTAATTTCTATGCTTGAGTATGAAGAGTTTTTCTGTTAAATTTGAAATCCAGAAATATTAAATTCAATAACTTTACAATATTTCGTTAAATATTGGTCCTAAAGAATTGTCACAAGTTTTCCCCCACATTAAACACTAACAAATCAAAACTTTGTGAATTACCAGTTTGATTCCCAAATATATTTTTTGCCATAACTCAAAAACTAGTTAAGTTAGAGATATGCGGTTTTTACTAAAACATTTAAAATTGTAATTCACATCTTCACTGAAAATTTAATCAAAATCGTTACAGCCGTTTTTGAAAAATATTATCTTTGTATGTTATTTGCCCATAAAAAAACTAAATAAAAATTCAAAAAAAGTGAGAAATGGTCTGGAGATGGCTAAATACACTTACATACCAAATTTCATAAAAATTGATCCGTCCGTTTGGTCTCTAGCGAACTGCACATACACACAGACAGAGAAACATACGGACAGACACCAACGTTCTTAGGAGAAAGTAAAACAAATAATCTCACAAGAAATAATAAACAAATCATTAATAAAATTGTTGGTTTTGAAAAATAAAGCGTACCAAATATACTAAATAAAGCCAGTAGATGATTTAGAAATACTGTATTGAACTGTCCGATATGAAAGCAGTAAACACTTAATCGACGAACGACGCAAATAAACGTAAATATCGATAGTCACAACTCGATGACGTAGTTGGTCCAGTTCTGCCATAGTTGTTCCGGTTCCGACTTAACAGTCGATTGAGGTTATGCGTTTTTACGCCGGTAGGTTGAATGAATAGTGAAAGTCCTATGATGAAAGAAGAGAAGCGCGGCTGGGCTGAGAAAGTAAAATTAATTTAATCATTGATCTACTTGAATAGTTTTGCATGACATGAGTTTTAAGTTCAATAGAATAAAAACTACATAAAAGAAAGAAAACTCGCACTTTCCGCGTGGAAAATTAGTCGTTTTATTGATACATAAAGTATAAGAATTGTAACCTTCATCCTTTAAACTTTTTAAAACGAGATTGACAGAAATGTGAATAATTTGTTTTAAAATAGTGTGCTGTAAACGTATTGTTCACTATAACACTAAAAAATTGTAATGCAATGATAAATATAATACAGTTGGAACTAAGTTACTGGAAGATAACTAAAACTGACTTTCTACTGATAACTAATTTACATTTACTAGTTACCGAAGACTACAATCAGCTAGCTACATTTAAAAACTCATAAGTGATAGAAAGTAGATTTTTGTAATATGAAAAACAGTTTTTAATGATTTTAAATTTATTTCGTACCTATATTTATAAATTACTATCTAAACCCGGCCATGTCTTACTGTGGCTTAGTCTTACATTAATTATTAGGAAATTTTTTACTTTAGTTTTAGACAGATAAAGTTTGACTGTTAGGCCTATTCGGTTTTATCTGAGAAATAAAGTACTTCTTTCATAGTAACTAAACAAACATCTGGTCATAGCAATAAGCATACAGGATATGATTAGGATATAATACGCATTGCACATGAATCAGCTGGTCGCAAAGGCATTTTTTTTCAGCAGAAATTTTCATTTTAAGGTAGGTCGGAAAGTGCTTGAAATGGCCTATTCCCGTTCACAATTTTAGGAACTAAATATATAAAAACATTCTTGTATATAAATGCAGTGTTTTGTAAAAATTTGAAGTGAATCCATTCACTATTTATCGAGTTTTGTGTACACAAACATACGGAGTTTGATTTTTATGTCTGTCATAAATTCTTGGTAATAGCATACTTAATAGTTATAAAACAACATACCTTCAGAGAACCTTCGCAAGTTAATTCTGAAGTTATGCACGTTTCTGTTTTTCTTATCATAATTTATTTAAAGATGGACATGCATTTCTTGACATAAATGAAGCAGTCTAATACATACATAGAAAATAGTGTTAAAATATATAAGTAGATAGTAAAGGTTTGCAAAATGTCTTCGGCGTGATACATGAGTTGAATTACTTGTTTTGTAGAAGGAATAGTTTTTTTAAGTTGGTACAACTGATCTATTGTAATAAGATAATAAATAAGAAGAAAAACAGTCCGCTACTGACAGAAAAATTAGTCTGGGCGCACGGCCAGTGACAGCTGGACATAGGTGAGGAGTGAAGAGGGGTTCTTTTATAAAAACATTAGCCTAATCAAACAGTTGTCTTGGAGAAGTGTTAATATCTTTCTTTATATATAATACGTGAAGCCGTTTTTTGTCAATGCAGCTCCTCCTTTATTTCTTAACCAATCGAAATGGTCGAGGTGTCAAAAAATTTGCCTCTGTTCGTAGTTGTGCAATAAGGTCTTATTTCTTTGAATTTTTCACCCTAAAGGGCACGGGAAGCCCTCAAAGTTTGTTTTGTATAAGAATAACAAGGAAAGAGATTTATATGAATAAAAAAAATTGGGTGTGCGTCAGACCACACGGTGGAAGTTATACTTCTTTGGCCATTCTCATACACCCACTCACGCACACAAACAGACAGGATATATAAATGAAATATAAGACATTTTTCAATATTATTCAATATATTTATCTTCAATATATTATACGTGACTTCATTATTATATTATACACCTATATTATCATTATCAGTAATTTCTTCGATTAACAATCGATTAATCGATAGTTCTTAAAAATTTGTTCTTACTTTTCAGCGTGACGCGGTTTCTCGACCAACATCCCATCCCAAAGTGTCTAACGGGCGCAAAGAAGTATAACTTCAAAAAGTAACAGCTGTTGAAATGTAAATAATGATTTACAAAAAGTGTTTAACACCTTTTCAAATGTAAACAATGGTGTTTGTAATATTGATGAGGTTAGAACTTTCATAATGTTAAATGAGGAAAGGTTGTAAGCATGATTTAAATGGTAATTTAATGCAGTTATTTTATGTATCTAATTAATCTTTACCTGTGAAACAAAAACAAATGAAATAAACACGTTTTAAATATGCTAAGTAATATCATTTAGTGTTTATGATAGTAAATTGGTTGCAACGCAAGTAATGTAAGTGAGATGCTGTAAATAAATTTAATATTGTGATTTTACGCTATACAGTTAACCTACTATCATTTGTAGTAAAAAGTCACTGACCGAGCCCGAAGGCCGAGGTGTGACGAGCGTAGCGAGTGACGGGGTTGGCACGCGTAGCGTGCAGGGGTGTCCCCTAATCTGTTACTTTTATCAGCTGATGCTTATCGTTGTAATATTTGTCATTAATAGGGTTAGTAGCAACACTGCCTCGCGCACAGATTATGAAGAAGAGAAGAGAATTACTAATTAATTGTTCAATCAGTAACTAAGAAAAGCTTGTCTATGTTTGTACAGAAATATTAACACTTGAAGTTATAATAGGACAAATTCTTGTAATTCTAATTTTTTTTCATTAAGAAAATGGTTTTTTGAATCTAAAAAAAATTGTGGAACAACAAGTTTACCATCTCAATCCTATCTAGAAATCTAGGAGAAAAATATGTTTAAATTTGTATCAAGACAGTACTGATACAATGATTAGAATATTTTATATTTACATTTAGTCTAGATTTACTACTTTTACTTGCACATAATAATATTTTTATTTGTTATTATTTCCACGAGCCATTTTGTAAATCTATGTGGAACTGTTTATCTTGAATAAATACTGTTGTAATAGACGTAAACTGTCATGTATCCATTATTTAGAAATTTTTACGTTAGAATTCAGCTATCAATAGGTTATGTCGTACGCCGGAACACGTCGATGCATCGACGATGACAGTAATCGATTGGATTTATTCTATTATCTTATTAACTGATCAACTCGCACTATTAAATCTAGTGGTAAGTGGCTATTATATTTTATCGCCAATTAAAAGTGATTATTTTAGACTCTTAAATGCTGAGTTACTTAAGAGAAATCCCTTGCATTTGAAAATAATTTACTTTCAAAATTGAAACGTTTTATACATTTTTGCAGAAGTTTTACCATTATTGGAGTGAAAAGCGATATTTTTGTTTTGTAAAGCCACTAATTGGTTAGGAATTAGATTTTAAGGATTTAACAAGATTAAAAAAACTTATCCATATAAATTACTTTACAGGGAAAATCTAAATGCTGTAGTTGAGATTTCAACAACTTTAATATTATTTAAATAAAATCGTAAAATTTAAATCAATTGACATAAATTAATATATTTAGAACGATCATATTAATGAGTTCTGTATTTTGCTTCTATTCAAATGTTATAGTCTACAAAATACGAATTTGTGTTTATCGCGTTATATCCTTAGATTCCTAGATATAACACGCCAACATAACTTTGTACGTATTTTAAGGCGAATATAAATTGGATGAGTGTGGATGACCTGTGTGGTCTGGTTACTAACTGAGTTGGACTGTTCCTTAGAAATAGCCATTTATTAATAGCCCAATAGCCAGGGCAACTAAGGGACCTACAGCTTTACGTGGAATCCGAACCACTTACTTGTATGAGGAAAATGTTATCTCTGGAAAACAAACTATAACAAGTGCAAAATTACAGCTATAATTATAAAATATTAATTTGTTTACAACATTAGTGCACAAGTGCCTTTTATGTAATTTAAAATACGTCCAGATACAATAATATGAATTTGTAATTCAATTACTTGGAAATTAAAGTAGTTTAATGTATATAATTCAATAGAAATTGTAAAAATAAATTATTTTTACAATTTTTATTGAATTATTAACGTTCTTGCTATCATGTTATGATGAACATTTTAGACAAAAAATATACAGGGCGGAAAAAATATAGAAACGCTTTCACAAAAATGTTATTTTTCCATTGATAATTTGATAGTTTAATTATTTTGAATAATTGTGTTCCATAAATTATATTTTGTTATCAGAATAATTCACTTTGAACCTTTAAATAGTGGAGAAATAATATCGTTCAAATTAGTTACTTTAAAATTCAAATGACCGCTACTCTGGTAAGGATAAATCTTTCGAAGTCCGGTTTGTGGCAATTAATTTTTCTGGAATAGGACTTTTATTTGATACCAAACTTGACCTAGGCTTATATTGAAGATTCGTTCAATTCCTCGTGGCCCGTCCCCGAGAAGATGATATGCCGCTAATGGCGTCAAAAAGTATGTTCTTTGTTGTAACCATGATGATGTACAAGATTTCACTTTTACAAGTGAAGTCACACAAACGTTGGGAAAGAGTCTCTGTATTTTGTTTTCACCCTGTTCTGGACATACCATGTTGTACCAGTTCATAATTAAATTGGTCTAGCTAAAATCGAACAATTTTGATCTTAACCTAGTCAATAGTTCCTTCGTGAAAAGTCGACACGACCACTCAACAAACAATAGATCGTTCAAGTGTTTCCCATGGAGCAACCTGAAACAGGGAAATAAAACCGTAATACAGTAAAACCGATGAAATATACCCACCATAAAAATTTCATACAACGACGAAGAAAAGATAATCGTAAACACGCCGTTTAAAAAACACCACAACAAATTAATCAACAACTCATTCATTGAAATACTAAAATTCAAAACAAACAAATTGTAGAAAAGCATGTGAAAACATTTTCATTACAATAGTTAAAAAACATGTATACACTAAACATTAATCAACAACTAATAAAAAACTTACAGAATTAACATGGAATAAAAAGAAACGACAAAACGAACACGCGGAAACTCTTTACTTACTTGCAGAGAAAATTAATTTAAACAAATTTAGAATTTTCTGTTCCCGTTTACAATCTCAAGAACTAAATACATAACAACACTAGCGCTATTGTATGTAACAGCAATGTTGTGTAAAAATGTCAAGTAAATCCAGTCACTACTTTTAGTTTCGTGTACTAAAACATACGGAAGTTTAATGTTTATATACAGAGTGAAAAAAAAAAAAAAAAAAAAAAATAGAAACGCTTTCACAACTTTTGTATGACTTCACTTGTAAAAGTGAAATCTTGTACACGATCATGGTTACGAAGAACATACTTTTTGACGTCATTGGCGATATTTCATCTTTTCAACGGGACGGCCCACGAGGAGTTAAACGAAAACCTTCAAAGTAAGCCTAGGTCGAGTTTGGAATCAAATGAAACTTCAAAAGCTTTATCGTTTCCAGAGTAGCAATTATTTGAATTTCAAAGTAACCAACTTGAACAATATTATTTCCCCGCTATTTAACGGTTTTAAGTAAATTATTCTAATAAAAAATTATACTTTATGGAACACAATTATAAAAAAAAAAAAAAAAAATTATCTATAGTAAAAATAACATTGTTGTGAAAGCGTCTCCATATTTTTCCACCCTTTGTATTTTTATATCTAAAATGTTCATAGCAAGAACGTAAATAATTCAATAGAATTTAAAAAAATAAATTATACACTAAATTAATTTAGTTTCCAATTAATTTAATTACAAATTCAAATTATTGTACCACAACGTAATTGTAAATTACATAAAAGGAATTTTTGCACTATGTTCTAAACAAATGTATGTTTTATAATAGCTTTCATTTTGCACTTGTTATAGTAGAATTAAATAGACTTATATTTAAAAATTATTTATATATCAGCACATATTGTTGTCCAGAGATAACAGTTTCCTCATACTAACCCAAGTAAGTGGTTCGGATTCCACGTAAAGCTGTAGGTCCCTGGCTATTGGGCTATTGATAAATGGTTCTTTCTGAGGAACATTCAAGCTCAGTCAGTTAGTGATTACACGGGTCATTCACACTCATTCTACACTCATGAAATCATTCATATTCGCCTTAAAATACATACAACGTTAAGTTGGTATATTATATCTAGGAACCTTAGAATACAAGTTGCAAAGAAAATAAACTCAAAACCATTGTTATCAAAATCAAAATTATCTTTTGAATAAAAAATGTCATCAAAATCGGTCAAGTAATAAGTTCAGAGAGTTAGTTAATAAAAAAGACCCGATTGTTTTAATATATATATATATATTATATTACTATATCTATATAGTATACTATATATAAGATATAGTATATTATATACTATATCTTCAATCGTCAACAGTTGGTTAAAAAGTAAAAAAAAAAAAAAAAAAAACTATTAATCATAATCAGCTGTTCAACAATAGATATCCTTGGAATCACGTGGTCAGGCCAATGGCCCAGTTGACTCCAATCTGCCAAGTATCTGACGGTGACCTACTTTTTACTCAAACGAACGCAATTATTATCACTGAGGGCGACCTTTATCTACTGCCGACTACATAACTATTTTATATAACTACTATTCTATGAATATGTCCTATATATTTTATGAAAAATCGATATTAGTATTATTGTTTTGTCGATTTTATTAAAAATATTTAAATATTATAATTTAGAAGAACTTTATCACTGTAAATAATTTTCTAGTGTATTAATAATTTCCCTGTATTGTTAAATTAATGTATAGTTTTGTTTTACGAACTGCCTTAATGTAGCTAGATATACACTGTATTGATATGTAACTAAATAATGGAAAGGGTCGACGCTTACTGAAATTGTTTTATATAGTTTGAATTACAAAGGGAATACATTACTTGGTTGATATTGATTACCAGGTCTTTGGTTTTTAATAATCAAGATAAACACAATAATTGGCACTTAGCATGAAAAACACGAAAAACGTAGCAAATTAATACTATAGAATATATTTTTACTAACAAGTTATGCAATAACATATTAAATATATTTTAAGTTACCTTCTTTGAATGTACGTGTATAGGTGAGTGGGTGGGTCATCACCAATGTACTTGTATGGGTGGGTGGTTAAGTAGTTTATGTAGTGTCAATACAACCTTTATCATATGTCTTAAATATTCTCAATGTCTACAAAGAACTACTCTTGGATTCAAGGTTAGAAGTAAAGTCTGACTGCGTCGTGGAAAAATACATTAGACTGCCTGTGAGGTTGAACCTGTTTGGTTTCAGTATAACCATACGGTTTAGTGTTTGCACACAGTATGTGTTTTACACTGTGTAAGACACACAAATTTTCAAATCACATTTTTTAATAGCCTGTAATAAGAGCTATTTAAAGCTTGTGAATTATTATCATGTGTATTGTTTTTATTTAATATAAATAATTTGATGTACATATTTTATTACTTACTTTAGTTCTGTCGTGATAAACAAAACGATTACGGTAAGTTATCGTGGAAATGGCATTTTGGCATAACCATATGTTTATAACCTTACCTGTAAACAAACAGGTCCAACCTTAAATGCATCAATATTGTATTTTTCCATGATCGTCCCTCACGCGGCCAGGCTTAGAAACCATATGAAGGTTGATTAATACCCACGGAAAGGTAAATAACATTTTAGTTTCATCTTATTTTATCTTGTGTTCTGTGGTGTAAATAGAACAATTTATAATTGCGTTTATTTTCATTTTTATTGCACGAAAAACAAAAAAAAAAAAAAAAAACCTGAACAAATAACCAAATTTTAATAACTGACTAACACAAATGATTTTTTTCGCTCCACGAAAAACACCAAAAAGATGTGTAACAACCTACTAAATTTAGGTCAAAGTACCTTCTGTGAATGTGTAAACAATATTAAATATAGTATGTAAAAAATAAATAATTTTAAACAATAGAAATGTTGCTAAAATATTCATCTATAGAATATATTGCCTCAATGATGAAGTATTGTTTGTCTTCAAATTTGGAGCTTTCTACATTATTATTCGTTCCGGATCCGATCACACCGCATTATAAATACTTGAAGTGTCAATCAACTGGCCCACCAGATGCGACCTTTAATAATCATATAGTTTTCTCTATATCACATTGTAGATTAATAAATCTACAATGTATTGTTCTTGTTTTAATACATATTAAGCTGTGAAATCAACTAAATACTAGGAGACACCCCTGCACGCTTCGCGTGCCAACCCCGCACTCGCTGCGCTCCTCTAGTGACGCCTCGGCCTTCAGTCTCGGCATGTAACTTTTGACTTCAATTATTAGCAGCAATTAAACTGTATTAAGTAAAATTATTTTATTTACATTCCTTTACAGACTCCTTTACTCACTGCACTTGATTTGCACTCTCTTTTTTAGTATAATAATTATAAACAACCAATGTTATTACTAAGCCTATTTCAAACATTTTCAATTTTTTAATAGCTGATGGTAACGTACACAGAGACACACATGCGTTCGCTCTTTTATAGTTATTAACTTGATATTTTACTGTGCTGCTCTCTATGTTTAACCTAACAACTTATTTGGACCATTTAACATTTTTGTTTATGTCGCCAGTTGGTCAATTAAAATTAATCTCCATAAGAATAACATTGCTACTTTGACGCCGTGTAGGGCAAAACCTAGGGGAATTTAAAAAATCTAGCTCCTTTACGACTTATAAATCAAAATTATCTTTTGAATAAAAATAATTTCATCAAAATCGGTCAAGTAATAAGTTTAGAAAGTGAGTGAAACACGATTGTTTTAATATATAGGATGTGTCTGAAATACTTCGTAAAACTGGTTTAGTATTTATGCCACTTGGTATTTGTTACTGTGATCACCAACTAGTCAATGCCTTCCACGTAATTAACTCGACGTGCCTTAATTGTTTAGACTAGTTTTTGAGAGAGTCGTGTGGAAGGAAGTGTAGGCTTGTGAGATCTACCCCTTTCGCCTACATCACACACGACAGATGTTGCTTCTTTACATACCCTTGGTGAAATATTATCAAGTTTGCTGGTTTTGTCTCATCTTCACTCACAACAGAGGTATCTGGAAGGAATCGTAGGAAAGAAGAGTTGGTTATCAAGGCTATATACAGGGTGTCTCTGAACTCTTTGATAAGCTCTCTTAATTGTTGATACTGTAATTTAGAATCACAAATATCTTATTTAAAGTGTCCAAAATACCTTGCTTATCCTTCCAGCCGCCATTTTTGTTCACTTTTAAATTTATATCTTAAAAACCAAAAGGTGTATTAAGTTGCAATTTTTAATGGTTCTTTATAACATAAACATCCATTTTCATGGATAGGCTTCCACGGTCGTCACTATCACTAACAAATTCTAGATCTTCGGGGTTCGACCGCGTCACTGGGCTATGTACAAACATTGCCGACGTTTCGGCCACGTATAACTTGTAACTGTAGGGAGGTTGGGTGGACCACATATAAAATTTAGGAAAGGTGCATAAGTCATCTTTTGCCATGCGTTCACAAGGGTTATGTGTGAATTAACAAGTCGGCGTGAGACGAGTGGTGCAGTGCTGTAACCCAGCTACTTGGGGAAAGAGTTGTGGAGATTGTAGGCGACAGGTTCTATGCTCAGCCCTCTTATACAGACACGTCGTCTGCGTAATGTTTGCTAGCAGCGTGGACACTATTGGAGAAGTCTGAGGTGTCCGTGTTGGGTGATAGTCAAGGTTCAGATGTTGTGTAGATAAGAGAACTGAGTATCAGGCTTATTAAGTAGCTTATTAAGTAGCTTAATTCCAGATAAATACTACTGGGTTTAGATTCCACGTGAATCTGACACCATGACCGTTGGCCTATTAATAAATGGCTCTTTCTAAGGAACATTCGACTTTAGTTAGTAACAATGACCACACTCATCACATTTATTCGCCCATATATTGGCGATTGGTTCAATATCAAGACCCGTCCACTTAACGTCATTAGCACCAGTGATCGTTGGTTGGTTTGAGTAACACAAACTATCAAGCTTAGAACGGTTAAAATAACATTATTTAGTACTCAAATAACAATTAAATAATAATTAATAATAGTAATAACACCATGGACAAAAGCGTAAATAATAAACAGCAATTAAACAAAACTGTACAGTTCGTTACAACTAAACACTGTTGTGGAAGTTGAACACTTGACGCCCGTGAAGTAAGGTAGCTCAGCGGTGGAACGATTCCCCTCTGTGTTTAGTTCTTCTCCCTTCCCCTCTTCTCTCTTCCGATTCTTTGTGCTAAATATAACACGCAGGAAGTTTTATAGACGGGTCAATTATATAATGCAACTTTAGTACTTTCATGGTTAAAGCGCGTTAAAATTTAAATTCAAACCATCTTTGTTAAATCTTGAGAATAAAAGTGAATTATTTTAGCTCCTAGTTGTCAAAAAGTATATGTTTTGTATGACTGCGAACAACCCACCTCTTGTACATAACAAAATTACAAAAAATTTGAATAAAATTACTACGTTATCCGTCTTGACATCGTACATAAACACATTTCTTATCACAATTTATTAACAAAGTATGCGGAATGACACGTAGAAATTGTCTCGTATTTTTAATTAAAGAGAACCCTATTCAAGCACGATACCGTACTGTACCAATATACAATTGAACGCCTGCAGTCCGACGATGCAACCCCCATTCTGGGGTGTACCCATTTTGCAAGTTTAGTGCCGTTACACTTTCTGTGAAGCAAGGGGTAAATATTATGTTATAATTTAAAGCGAACTAACAAACATATTGTTATAACCATTTTACTATTTTATTTATGAACGTTACCGGTAAATATGGAATATAAGTGTCCGACCAGATTTTCACGATTTATTTTTGAAGTTATACTTCTTTGCGCCCGTTAGACACTTTGGGATGGGATGTTGGTCGAGAAACCGCGTCACGCTGAAAAGTAAGAACAAATTTTTAAGAACTATCGATTAATCGATTGTTAATCGAAGAAATTTAATCGAAGAAATTACTGATAATGATAATGTAGGTGTATAATATAATAATGAAGTCACGTATAATATATTGAAGATAAATATATTGAATAATATTGAAAAATGTCTTATATTTCATTTATATATCCTGTCTGTTTGTGTGCGTGAGTGGGTGTATGAGAATGGCCAAAGAAGTATAACTTCCACCGTGTGGTCCGACGCACACCCAATTTTTTTTAACTATTCACTATTTATTTATTTATTACTTTTAAGTGTGTACTAATTCTAGGCCTCAGCAAGTTATGCAAAACTTGTCGGTGAGGTCCTATAGTAAACAAGAAAGACAAAAAGTAGTACAAAAATTACACACACATATATATATATATATATTATAATGTTATTTATTAGTAGACTAATTTTTGGGCAGTTTAATTAATCTAACGAATACAAATTTATAGATTACGGGAATACAGATTTTTGACAAAAAGTTGAAAAAAACTTTTACTCAAAAACGATGAAAATTTAAATAGTATCATGTAGATTTTTCTCCTGAACCCGAATCGATTTTTCATACGTCGAATAATAACTGAGATATGTGAACTCATATGGCTAACCTACCCTAACCTAACCTAACCTCACGTAATCTAACCTACCCTAACCTAACCTAACCTCACGTAACCTAACCTACCTCACGTAACCTAACCTGACCTCACGTAACCTAACCTCTAACCTATATTAACCTACCTCACGTAACCTAACCTGACCTCACGTAACCTAACCTAACCTCACAGAACCTAACATAACCTCACGTAACCTAACATAACCTCACGTAACCTAAACTAACCTCACGTAACCTAACCTAACTCTCGTAACCTAACCTAACCTCACGTAACCTAACATAACCTCAAGTAACCTAACCTAATCTTACATAACCTGTTTGTTACGTATATCATTTTTTATTTGTATAAATTGTGCCATATTCGTGTTTAGGAGGTAAAAATAAATAACATTAATACAATAGTCTATACTTAGTTATTGGTGTCAAAGTGTT
The DNA here is from genome assembly GCA_035578905.1 of Stictocephala bisonia. NCBI lineage: Eukaryota > Metazoa > Arthropoda > Insecta > Hemiptera > Membracidae > Stictocephala > Stictocephala bisonia. The sequence continues at coordinate 110,416 of JAQJVL010000856.1, forward strand.
TTTTTCTATTGTCCTTTTTATTTTTATAAATAAATCCACCGTATCATGTTCGGGGCTGAGTTCATAGTACCAAAGGTATGGTGGCCGTTTCCCAAACCGACAGACCACCGCGGGCTAAAGCAGTTGAAATAAACTGTACAGTTGAAATACAGTTCCTATTTCAACTATACAGTTAGTGATTATTATTATTATTATTGTTATTATTTATAGTGAGCACCGTATGATTATCAAAAGTCCAAAGTAGTGGACTCTAACGTCTTATTATGAGTTTTTAAACTTAAAATGATCAAGAAGGCATTAAGATATTGACATATTTAACTATTTAAAAATACAAAATATACTTACATATTTACAAGTAATCGTATGGTCCAAAAGTACAGTGACAGTGTGGCGCTACGCGTATCCATGAAGACTACGTAGGATACGTGCTTTATGACTGTTTGTGACGTAAGGGCTGTCAAGAATGGAAGAAAGGACTCGAGATACGATAGTGATTGAGTGAAATTACGCGTATCCATGGAGACTACATAGAATACGTGCGTTATGTCTGTTTATGACGTAAGGGCCGTCAAGAATGGAAGAAAGGACTCCAGCTACGATAGTGATTGAGTGAAGTTACGTGTATCCATGGAGACTACGTACGATACGTGCGTTATGACTGTTTATGACGTAAGGGCCGTCAAGAATGGAAGAAAGGACTCCAGCTACGATAGTGATGAGTGAAGATTGTGCCGTCAAGATTGGCTACAATGGAGGAAAGGACTCGAGGTACGACAGTGAGAGTGTGGAGCTAAGTGTATCCATGGAGACTGCGGTCGATACGTGCGTTATGACTGGTTGTGAAGTAAGGGCCGCCAAGAATGGAAGAAAGAACTCGATCTACGATAGTGATTGAGCGAAGTTACGCGTATCCATGGAGACTACGTACGATACGTGTGTTATGACTGTAAATGACGTAAGGACCGTCAAGAATGGAAGAAAGGACTCGAGCTGCGATAGCGATTGAGTAAAGATTATGACGTCAAGATTGGCTACAACGGAGGAAAGGACTCGAGGTACGACAGTGAGAGTGTGGAGCTAAGTGTATCCATGGAGAATGCGGTCGATACGTGCGTTATGACTGGTTGTGACGTAAGGGCCGTCAAGAATGAAAGAAAGGACTCGAGGTGCGATGGTGATTGAGTGAAGATTGTGACGTCAAAATTGGCTACAACGGAGGAAAGGACTCGAGGTACGACAGTGAGAGTGTGGAGCTAAGTGTATCCATGGAGACTGCGGTCGATACGTGCGTTATGACTGTGACGTCGATTGTTCAGAACGGAGGAAAGGACCCAAGGTACGACAGTAACAGTGTGGACCTATGTTTAACCATTGGAACGGCGGTCAATACGTGCGTTATGACTGTTTGTGACGTCAAGATTGTCTAGAACGGAGGAAAGGACTCGAGGTACGACAGTGACAGTGTGGAAATACGCGTATCCATGGAGACTGCGGTCGATACGTGCGTGCGGCCTTGAATTCCTCTCCCTTTCCCGGAGATTGATTTACCAAAGTATACGCATCGGCACGAAACGTAAAATTACTCCATCATTCTATATTGATTATAATGCCATTACATTTATCAAGGCCAAGTTCAATATGTATCTAGTAGTTTCTTAGTTAACATATCACGTCTTTGTAGTAACAAAAACAAGCGAACATCACACATATTTATAAACATTTTAATACAGTACTTGCAAGTTTTATGGTGATCGATTTAGGTATACCACGATTTATATTTTTTACTTAGGTTGTATGAAATTTATATCGTGGAGCATATATCATGTACTGCTTACTTTTATGTTACGTTCAATTGTTTGTGAAATAAAGATTTGAAATACAGGAGAAATTTTAATATATTTTATTTGAAATGTGTTAAATCTGTTTAGTTATGAATCTTCTTTCAAGCTCCATCTTATCCCTGCAAGTGACCATTTATTACATAATTTCTGATAAATCAACGAATTCTTGTATTATGTAAAATAACTAGCCTCTCTTGAGTTTTCTTTTTCATTATCTTCAAATAATTATGAATTTGGCTATTTTTATGTGCCATTAGTAATAAATAATTAAAATACTCGTATTTAAAAAAGGTTTCCATTCCACCTATTTATTAAAACGGTCGATCAAAGTTTCATGGTTTAATTAACACGAGTTCGCAACACCTAACACTTTACTTACCTATATATAGTCAAAATATAATAATTATTGTCATGTTAATTCATCATTTCAGGTAAATATTAAATACTTTCACATGTACATCATGTAACTCGTTTTAATAACTTTACTTAAGTAAAGCTTACATTCAAACCACTAGAGCCCATTTTAATTTTTTTATCCTGTCAAAACTTCAAACAATAATTTTATTTCTGTTATTCTAATATATTTTAACTATCGTTCATCAATATATTATGATAAATAACTATTGAATATAGTAAAGTAATTTGTTAAATATTAGTATTGCTATATTTATTGTCTGTGTTACTTTTTCAAAAATGGTTATAGTTGAAATAGGTCTGTAGTTGTTCAGTTCCACACAGAAGTAATCACTGTAAATCACTACCATTAGTAATTGTCTTGTTTACTGGCACAGTACAACAGTCGATTCCTTGGGCGACATTTGGAGTTGTTTGTCAGATTTGGAGAGAACTGTAGTTCCACTTGTGTCTCCATCTTAACCTTCAAATAAAACACATACTATTAGTACCTCAAATTTTAACGGTGAGGTCTACCCCAATTAATAATTTAAAAAAAATATATAGTTTTTGTTTTTTATTTCAAATTATATATTGATTGTTTATGTGGTTTTCCTCTATGATCTCTAAATACTTTAATGTGCCTCAGCTCAATAAATAATGTAAGATTGAAAAAAACATACAGTTTTTGAAACATAAAAGTATGTTTCCGAATTTTCAACAAAATATGTGATTTAATAAAACTGTAAATAACAGAAAACACACACACACACACACACACACACACACACACACACACACACACACACACACACACACACACACACACACACACACACACACACACACACACACACACACACACACACACACACACACACACACACACACACACACACACACACACACACACACGCACGCACGCACGCACGCACGCACGCACGCACGCACGCACGCACGCACGCACGCATGCACACTTACATATATATATATATATATATATATATATATATATATATATATATATATATATATATATACACATACATATTATATATATATATATATATATATATATATATATATATATATATATATATATATATATATATATATATATATATATTTGAAATCAGGAATAAACGTACTCTAAGATCATTATAGTGAAAACTTGGAAATATACACATATGTTCTTACTATACCTAAAAAAATGGTAAATAATATGTTAAGAAAATAGAAGGGAAAGTTAACAAGTAAAATAATTTTCATTTGTGGTCTTGCTTGCATAATCCCAAAAGACAGTTTTCACAAATTACTGCATGATACAGTAATAAATAAAGAACCAAAACAGCTTTGTTTCACAGCCATTTATCTATGGATTCCCATTGAAATAGTAAGAAAAATGGCACACGTAAGTATAACAGTGGAGTCCACAGGACCCCACTATAAATTGTTATATTTATTGTAAAAAGTCAGTTTATTTAAAAATCACTGAACCGTAGCAAAATATTAATAAAAGTTAAAATAAATTTACATGGGTTCTAAGTATGAATATAAGAATTTTTATCCAAAAGATATACATTAACAGATTTAGTGGGGTCCAATGGACCCAAGTGTTATATTTGAAGGTTAAACTAATTTATTTAAACTTCACAAGTGTTTAGACGATAAAGGAATACATTTACGATCAAAGTAAAATACGAATCAACTTTAAAACCCGATGTGTCGATATTGTTACTAGTTCTGTTCTTAGATTTAATTGTGAGCAGTTTGGTTAGAGTCTGAGTAAACACGAGTAAGTTACGTTCTTTAGAAATGTGGCCTCTAAAAGCGAAACAAAATCCAACGTTTAACATTTTGGCGAAAATTAATTGGAGAAATATCAAAATAACGACTTATCTAACTGAAATGAACCGTTCCAAACGAATGTGATTTAAAATATGTACGGTTACTTTGTAAGCAATTAAAACACCACCAGTTGAATATTTAAAGAAATTCTTATCAATGTAATGAATTCAGAAATAATAAATGGTTCAAAAGAATTGGCACACACTTTCCCCCATATTAAAAACTAAAAAAATCAAAACTCTGAAAATTACCAGTTCAATTCCCAAATATATAGTTTTTGCCATAAATAAAAAACTGATCAAGTTAGAGATATTAAGTTTTTACTCAAATATTTAAAATTGTAATTCACATCTTTCCTGATAATTTAATCAAAATCGTAGAGCAGTTTTGAGAAAAATATATTTTTTACCCATAAAAATAAAAAAACTAAAATTTCAAAAAAGTGAAAAAAATGGTCTGGAAATATTGGCTAAATACAGCTACAATCTAAATTTCATAAAAATTGATCAATCCGGTTGGTCTCCAGCGAACTGCACGTACACACAGACAGGCACACATACGCTCAGATATAAAACATTTTTTCGAAAAAAAAACACCTTTTTGGGTTCAGGAGACCCTAAAAAGGATTTTTAGACCAGCTTGTTCAAAGGGTTTTTTTGGACGATCACAATACTTTCTCTATGCTAATGCATATGGGAGAAAGTAAAAAGCTGTAAATTAATGTTATAATCGGGTTGGACAGAAAGTGACCTGCGTATTAGCACACATAGGGTTTCAACAGCGTAGGGGAATAGTTTCACTGCTAAACTTCCATGCATCACAGGCATGACCAACTCCCGCCTTAAAAAGTTAAAAACAGATCAGAACTAAAGTGAAAAAAAGTTAGTTTGGCTCCACTTTTATTCTTCAGTTCACATGTATCGCGAGACTTGTTTTTACACCAGCTCGGCGTGACCTCGACTGTGGCCCTTTTATCTTATCAATGCTTCCAGACATCAGTTCCCTTTCTTCGTATTGTCTCCATTTTATTTCCCAGACCAATTAAAATTCTGTCAAAAAAGTTAAAAACATTTGAATGCCAATATACATATTATGTACAGCATAAACTACGTGAGAACTATTATGACTTTTATGTTTATGAAATTGAACAATTATTTAACTGTCTATTAATCTGACCAACGATAATGCTAGTAATCGTTTTTAATACTAAGACGCCAATCGTAGAAAAATGGGTGAATTTATGAGTGTGCTGAGTGTATTCGAACGAGTGTAGTCACTAAAATTAACAGTTAGTTCCTTAAAAAGAGCAATTTATTAACAGCCCAAAAGCAACGTAAAGGTCCCTTAGTTGCCCAAAGGGCAACTAAGGGACCTTTACGTGGAATCCGAACCACATAGTATTGATTGTTAGTGAGACTTAGAAAAACTATGTATCCAAAATAAACACAATGCACAGAACGTGAATCAACTCAACTTTTCAGAACAAAATATAATTTTATATTTCCTCCCTCTATGTTTTAGTGAGTCAGAGTTGTAAACTACAAAAGTATGGGTTTTAGTTTTAACTAAAAGAATTTAAAAAATATATAATTTGCTTATGAAATTAATGAATTTGGGGAAGAAATAAAATATTGTAATTAAATCCAGAAAAATAAGTGTTTTCCATTTGATAATTATGTACTTACAAAGTTCCCCCCAGGTTACTACCGTATTTTTCCAAATTTGATTAGTACTTTTGTGGTAAATTCTTTTCTTATTTTGAAAAAAATCAATTAAAAATAGAACAACATTCAAAAAGTATACGAGTATCACCAAAACTCAAATATAATGAAAAATTAACTATTTTAACTAGATGTGTTATTATTAATTATATATTATCTTTAGTAATTGATTTAAAAATTAAATGTAAGCAACAACTTCAGTCCTTGGTTTCAATAATTTAGTTCTTTGTAGCCTATCTTTTAGGATATGGTATAATCTTGACAAATAAAGTGACGAAGATGTTTATTTTTGCAAGAATGAATAAAAATTTATACGGTGTAGATACTTTATTATTTGATATAAAATAATCTTTATATGCTAAGATTTTTAACTATAAAAATTATCACCCAGAAGAAGTTTTACTTCAATAAAAATAGTAATTGCGGTCTTAGTAAAAAATATATATAATTTTTATCTTTTGTGGAATTCTATAAAAAGCAAATTTAAAAGTAAAAAAAACGTTTGATAACAGTTTACAGGAATGAAATCGATATTGCAGCTATAAATACTTCTACACTCTAAGAAAAACATTAAAAAAAGCAAATATAAATTGATTAAAAATGTTTAATATAAAACTTAAACTCGTCAAACTCAACTTTGAAGTTATCAGAATCTAGTTGATTACTATAAAACACCGTTTTCTCGAATATATTACCAAACTAAATATTACTGTGCCCGATTAGTATTAGGTTTTCAGTTTAACTGTTCCAAGTAAAGAACTTGTAAACGTTGTTAGGGAGACAATAATAGACACAATAAAAGCCGTCATCAGTGGTTAAGATTCATAAACAAAAATAACAATACGTTGCTTTGTTATTTTTGTTACTGGTTTATTACCCTCGGAAAATCAAATAGACTCTGAAAATCAACATAACTACACTATCACCTCTTTACACTTGAACTTGAACCGTGAAGGGTTAGGTAATGTTTTGACCTTGGTGGTGATGACACTCCTAACCGTTATCAAACATGAAGGACTTTGAGGTTAGTTTTTTCTGTTAACACCTGACTAACCAATGTTAATTATGAGTCAAACTTCCACCATGGGTACAAAACCTCGCTGTACAAAACATCAGTTATTGTTGGGACGTTTAATTAGAGATTATAATATAATTATGATTTTTGTTAATTTACTATATCGTACTTCTGGGAGAGTCGGAAATGTTTTGTTGACATTGAATGTTTTTGCTGAATTTAGTATAATTTTAATCTCTGTAGCCACCATGATTTTTAATATTTCTTAACATTAAGTGAATGAAAATACAAATAATGCATAGCTTAATAATTGTAAACGAATTATTACTAAATAATATTGTTTCCCAGTTAGATATTACGTATTGGAAAAAAAATTGAACTCCACACAACTCAAATTATTACAATATAGGTACAATATGTACGAATATAAAGATGATCGATTTTAATAAACCTCGTTTACCTTCATAAGACCAGGTGGTTTTAATAAGGGATGTCTTTCATTCAACTGTGAATTCCTCTGGTCTGAAGAAAATAAAGGTGGTTTATCGAAATATATTAAAATAATATATAGGCATTTTGAATTTATGCTCTATAAATTTGTGTTATGTGACTTCCACCCAGGGCCTCCTATAATACGTTCTCAAGTTAAGAACAAACAAACGAATAAAAAACTATTTAAGCAACAACAAAATTAAACTAATAACCTAATTAGAAAGAAGAAAAGACAATATAAATAGTTTTATAGAAAAGGCACAAAATTAAAGTATGCAAAATCCCAAAGTATTCTATAACACAGTAAACTTCTTCTTTTTTTAAATGAGTATTATCTTGGAAAATAGAGAAATAAAGAAAGTGTTTAGACTCACAAGAGAAAATTGAATTTGGAGAAAAGAAATTGATAGGGAAATCGGGGATTTTTTCAACTCGTCAAAAGTTGTGGCTGAAGCCAAGAATCGTAGATTACGATAGGCAGGGCACATCAGAAGACGAAAACAAGAGAACGCTATTAAACCAAGTTTGGACAGAAAACCCAGATGGAAGACGACTTCCGGGACGACCGAAAAAGAGATGGTAGGATGAGGTGATAATTGATATGAGAAGAATGAGAGCTAGCGAAGAGGATACAGAAGATCGGAAGAATTGGAGGCAGAGAGTTGGCGAGGCCAGATACCATCTAGAGTTATAAATGGTCATGGGAGTAAGTAATTAATTACAAATTAGAAATAAACATTTAATTTTTATTTATAATTTTTTATAAATATAATCCTTGCAATGAAGAATTATATTTATTAAACTTTATATATAAACAATGTTCTTTGTATCTTTTGTGCATGATTCATTTCTGTCCTCACGTTTGTTACAGTCACAAATTTTATTCCAGTTTTGTTTTACCCTAACATATTGTTTTCATCTGTAGACTACTAACGTAGGATATCCTAACTTATCATTAGTCTCTCATTATAATTTTAATGTTGAGGAATTCACATACAAAATAAATATCACGAATATGGCCATAACAGGGATAATACACAGTCTTTTTTTTACTTTCTCTCATATGTGTTAGCATAGAGAAATTATTGTGATCGTCCAAAGACAATTTTTTACGAGTTGTTCTAAAAATTCATTGTAGGGTCCCCTGAAACCAAAAAAGCGGATTTTCCGAAAACAAATTTTGGCATCTATCCGTATGTGCCTGCCTGTCTGTATGTGCAGTTCGCTGAAGACCAAACGGATGGACAAATTTTTATGAAATTTTGTATGAAGGTGTATTGAGTCAATATCTCCAGATCGTTTTTTTCACTTTTTTGAAATTTTTTTTATTTTTATGGGCAAAAGATGCAAAAATAGAATTTTCTAAAAAATAAGAATTGGCTCTAACGATTTTGGTTACATTTTCAGGGAGTATGTGAATTACAATTCGAAATATTTGAGTGAAAACCGAATGTCTCTAACTTGACTAGTTTTTGAAAGAGAGAGAGAGAAAAAAAGAAAAAAAACATATTTGGGAATCAAACTGGCGATTTTGAAAGTTTCGATTTTAAGTGTTTAATATGGGAGAACGATTGTGCTAATTCTTTGGAACCATTTATTTCCTAACATATAGTCTTCATCTTTAGACTATTGACGTAGGACATCTTAACTTATTATTAGCAGCTAGTTGGTATCTGAATGTTGAGGAATCCACGTACAAAATTAATATCACGAATATGGTCATAACAGGGAGAATACTCAGTCGGTTTTTTTTATCAACGAGGGTCTTCTCAATAAATCACTCTAAAAGCTCAATTGTATTAGGACATAAAACACACTCCCATCACTCAGGAATGTGTTACTTTGTAGGTGCTACACGAATAGGGATGGCAAGTATGTTCAACATATCGATATATCGCAAACCAAATATCGATCTAACTATAATATCGAACGAAATATATCGATTTAACGGGTAACCGATATATGGAACTGGAAATGATTTATTTGTTTAAAACTATGCACTAACTCTTATGTCATATCCAAAAACACACTACACTAATGTTTAGCTGTTACTATTGAGAGTAGCTACTGAATGTAAAAACGAATACATTAACATTTATCTACACGAAACATGTGGTCTGTGGGGTTAAATGAAGAAAAAAAATTAAAATAACAATAATTATATCTTTAATTACCATGTTAATTATGAAATAATAATGTAATAACTAACATAATTATTACATTATTATTTAGTTATATTATACTTCTAGTAATAAAATTGTTATTTTTGTTTTTCACGTTTAAAAATGCCATAGGTTTCTTGTAAACACTAAAAATTAAAGAAATTAATTTAATAAACCTACTTCCAACACTTGTCAGGTAAACCGTTTAAAAATAAACGTTTGGAAATCAAATTTCCACTTAGTCTGTTTCGTTTTTCCGTACTGAATAAAGTTACTTTATTATTTTAAGGCATGTTTTGTAGGCATATGAGGCAATTTATATGTGTTTTTTTGAATCGTGATGATTTTGAGTAGGGAGAATAACGTCAATATATAGTGATATGATATATCAGACCAAAATATTGATATGGCCTATATTATCGAAAGAAAATATCGATACTAATATATCGATGTATTGACACGTATTTATCGATAATTCCGACATATCGATATATCGTTGCCATCCCTATACTTAAAGTGTTTCCTGTTTCCTCACACGAAGAGCATGTCCCACAGGAGAGATAAGTCCTGTAATGGAATGGCTGGTTATCAACGAATTTGATCTTTAATGTTTGTTTTGGTTGAACCATCAGAAGGTTGTTGACGTAGATAATATTATCTGACAGCCCGCTCTCGGTTGTTTGGTCTCAGTGTCTGTGCGCTGGATATGGACCAAGTCATCGATATTTCCAAAACACCTAGAGATGTTATACTAAAGTAGGCTGGCGTCTAGGTCACGCTACTATAGAACCTGGGGTGTCCTTGTGGTGGGTCCGGACATAGCACTAAGTATCAGGCTTGTTATATTTGAATAATAATAATAAAGACACACAACTGATCGTCAACTATTGAAATTTCGATCTTTTAATCAGAACCAAAATAAGGACACCGAATCTCAAATTTCTTAATATCATTTCCTAACTTTAAATTACCTAAGTTATCACGAATCACTCAATTATTTTTTTTGTATTGGAAGCTAAAAAAATATTGAGCGGGTATAATTTCTATCCCTTAGGGATGGAATTTCGATAAATCCTTTCTTAGTGGGTTTCTATAATACATAAGCTAACTTCCCTCTATCAAAATGTCTTCAGTGTTTTCGGAGATTTAGTGATGGGTGAGTTAATCGTCTTTGGATTATATATTAAGATTATTCCAGCATCGATAGTTAATCTTGATGGAAAATCTAATAAGACTGTTAGTTTCGGCTTCCATCTCAGCTGCTAGAATGTGACGATGGAATCAACCGAACCGCACCCCTCGTCAATTCGACTCACCCCTCAGGATGACAGATTAGAGGCTAGTTTTTTGTCAGCGCTCTTGGGGTTAGTTGAGAGTAGCAGCAGACTTGTAAAAAATACCGTACTAATCTTGGACGGGGAGGGTTGGCTTTCAGGCTGTAGCGGTTTTTTTGGCTCATTTCAGTTGGTAAGACTGCCATGTCTGGACTAGGTTTGTATACTATTTAGTGAGTTATTGCTGTCCCAAGTATTTTCATGGGGGCTGACTGTATTTTTTTGAAAATCTCGAATAAAATTAATTTATACATTCAATCAATTATAAATTACAAATTAATACATCAATTATAAATTACAAATTAATCACATTAATTGTCCTATAATTTAGATATAATCGTAGATAATTTGCGCTCTAGCTTAACCCAATTTAGAACATGTTTTAAAATACTTTTAGATCTTGATGCCTTGTGTGAATAATATGTTAAATGATCAGTTTAACAAAAAATAAAGTTTTACACATCTGTATGTAATATTTAATAAAAAGAAGAAAAAAAAATTGATACTGATTATAAATAGCAAGTCAAAAATATGAATACAAATAAATTATTGTGTAAATTTTAGTTGTTCATTATAATATCTGCGTTGAATAAACAATAGCACCAAAAATTGTATATAAATATATTACATTTTTTAACAAACATAGAATATAAAAAAAGAAAACTTCATTATTCATTACGAAAACGTCGATCGTCAAGATACGGGCGAGTATGAAGGGCGAATGAGTGTAGACAAACGACTTAAAAGTTAGTTAAGGAATTATAATTATGCACTTCATAGACAACTCTTATACTATGTTTTATTGTTTTATTGTTATTGTTTTAAAGAGTGGAAACCATTGGGGGAGGTTAACTTGAAACCCAAAAAATTCGGTTGAACGGGATCCGGTTTGTCGGATTCACATTACAGTACTTCGTTAGAGCCCCATTATATTCAAAGAAAATAATTGAAAAATAATGAGCTATGAGCACAAACAAGAATAAAGGTAAGAAACGTACAATAACTGATGTAGCTTAACTTACAGCCAGGCGATAAGAAATATATAAACGAGTCAATTCTGTAGGCTGAAGTACAAACAAATATATATATAGCATTACCAAGATACTATAGCATATTTGTTCATACTATATTGACCCAACAACCGGCAGTGATGTTAACGGACAGGTGAAAGTGAAATCCATTGAACCTGACATACGAATTATTAATTCACACAATGTTGACCCATCAACTGGCAGCGATGTGATCGAGCGAGTAGTAAAAGTGACATCGATTGAACCTCGCAGACGACAGTGGCAATATACCGACTACAGTGTTAACTCTGACGGCGCTGAGCTCAGTTACAGAAATACCGATATCCGTGAGTAGATTCTCGTGTAGAACAGGACTTGTAGACATAAATAGATATGTCTAATGGGAGGGTCCATCCTGAGACATGGTGGGTTATCTGCAACGATCAGGAAATATAGGGGTTGGGCTACAGTCTGGAAAACATTCTATTAATTTTAAAACTATTGAAAAAATGTAATTAAACTTTATAGTTATGTAAATGTTAATATACCAAATCTTCAGACATATATTACTCGTTTTTCGCATAACCAGGGGATGACCCACGAAGGAAGTTTGAAATATTTTAAGTGTAAGCCTACCTCGAGTCATACCTTATTTTAAAGGTCTTTGTTTGTAGAATACAAAAGTACAAACCTGGGGTCAAAAGGATGATAGAGACAGAAAATACAACCACTCAAAGAACTTAATGTTATTTAACTAATATTTCTTAAGAAAAAGGATAGGATAGTTGTCAACTATTGATTACAGATCTAAATTAATTGACATAATATGATCAATTAGTTAATTTTCACTCTTAAACTATTTTTAGAGTATACCATAATTGCATAACATGGTTTTAGTAATTTTTCTTATTTTTATTTTTGTCAATAACCCAGCCTTTCATTACGATTGTAAACAATCAACAAGATACTCAATATCAGGTACCTCAAATGGGGACATATAAATAGACGTAAAAGCAAGAAGTGTCAGTTAGGCCTATATGACATAATATTCTTTGAGTGGTTGAATTTTCTGACTGGGTCATTATTTTGATCTTAGGTTTGCACTTTTGTTTTTTACAAACAAAGACCTTTAAAATGAGGTAAAACTCAAGGTTAATTCTTAAGATTCCTTCGTAGACCATCCCCAAGTTATTCGAAACACGAGTAAAATATGTCTAAAACGTTTGGTATAGTGTACACGTACATAAAACGTTTCATTACATGTATTTCAACAGTTTTAAAATTAATAAATATATTGCAGACTTTTACCCAAGACTATACATTTAGCTATACATTCAACATGAAGTAAATTAATGTGTATTTCTGGTCTTGAATATTTGAATCTTTAAAGTGGCAACCCTTATCTTGATGCATAAATTCAACGTGAGAAATAATAAATTAATGGTAAATCTGTTTGCATTTTATTAGTAAAAAAGTTAAAATTAGTAAATAACTGTGTTGAGACGAGTCGTTTAAAAGATAGAACTGAACAAGTTAATATATTTCTATAGTTATAAAAATGTTTGTTTAGTAGACCAACAATTTTCTTCCAGCTAATACCTAATGACGAAATATGATTACTGGGCAGCCAACATTATCGTATTTTTGGAACTCAGTCGCGGGTGAGGTTAAATCTATTCCACATTTTCCTGCCCACTGCCACTTTTGGGGTCAACATTGCATGAATTAATAACTCGCAGGTGAGGTCCAGTCGATTCCACTTTCACCTCATCGTTAACATAACTACCAGTTTATGGGTCACATGTGTATTCACACTAACAGGTGAGGTTTAATCGATTCCACTTTCACCTCATCGTTAACATAACTACCAGTTTATGGGTCACATGTGTATTCACACTAACAGGTGAGGTTTAATCGATTCCACTTTTACCTGCTCGTTAATATCACTGCCAGTTTGTGGGTCAACATTGAGCGAATTAATAAGTCACAAGAAAGGTTCAAACGATTCCACAATTTCCTGGAGTTAACATCGCTGCCAGTTTATGAGTCAATATTGTCTGAAATAATAATTTGCAGGTGAGGTTTAATCGATCCCACTTTCACCTCATCGTTAACATAACTACCAGTTTATGGGTCACATGTGTATTCACACTAACAGGTGAGGTTTAATCGATTCCACTTTTACCTGCTCGTTAATATCACTGCCAGTTTGTGGATCAACATTGAGTGAATTAATAACTCACAGTTCAATCGATTCCACATTTTCCTAGCCGTTAACATCACTGCCAGTTTATGGGACAATATTTTGCGAATTAATTACTGGCAGGTTAGGTTTTTATCGATTCCACTTTTACCTGCTCGTTCACATCAGTGCCAGCCAGGTCATGGGTCAACATTGTGTGAATTAATAATTCACAGGTGAGGTTCAATCGATTCCTCTTTTAACTGATCATGCACATATCTGCCAGGTCATGGGTCAACATTGTGTGAATTAATATTTCACAGGTGAGGTTCAATTGAATTGGTGAAGTGATCATCGTTCACATCAGTGCGAGTTTATGGGTCAACACGTGTGAAATAATAACGAGTAGGTGAGGTTCAATCGGTTCCACATTTTTCGGCCCACTGCCAGTTTATGGGTCAACGTTGTGAGAATTAATAAGTTGTAGATATGTTTCTATTGATCTCAACTTTATCTGGGCGTTAAAATCGCTGCCAGTTGATGGGTCAACATTGTGTGAAATAATAAACCATCTTGGTACAGCCATGAATACTAACTTCAACGTACAACCTGTACAGATTACTTTTAAAACGATTTATTATTTTTAAAATAAATGTCAACAACTGAGTGATTTTGTAAAAACATAATTTTGAGTCTATCGTCTTAATAAAGTTGTTATATTGTCGTTACTATAGAAAGAACAGGGGGTATTTTTGCTTCGTAATACGAATTATAATTTTAATTAAAATAATAATTTGTATTACTAGTTTAATTAAAAGTCGATTAAAAAACTGACAATCACATACTGTCTCTAAATGTTTTCCTGTAAGAGATTTATTTCGTTTCTTAATGGATATGTGTCAGTATATATAGAAAGTAACAAAATTTTCTATAAAAACAAAGATAAATACAAGCTTCTTACCTTTATTCACGAGGGAAGTAAACGAGAAAATATTACAAAATTTGTCAGAATAGTTCTGAAAACCTAACATAATCAGAAAAATTCTTGATTATGTTGGGTTACGCTCCTTTAAGTAGATTAGAGATTATGTATCGTTAGGTTAGACAGGCTAAATTTCAGTAAGTTTAGGTTAGGTTAGGTTAGACAGGTTAAATTTCAGTAAGTTTAGGTTAGGTTAGGTTAAACAGGCTAAATTTCAGTAAATTTAGGTTAGGTTAGGTTAGGTGACAGGCTAAATTTCAGTAAGTTTAGGTTAGGTTAGGTTAAACAGGCTAAATTTCAGTAAATTTAGGTTAGGTTAGGTTAGACAGGCTAAATTTCAGTAAGTTTAGGTTAGTTTAGGTTAAACAGGCTAAATTTCAGTAAATTTAGATTAGGTTAGGTTAGACAGGCTAAATTTCAGTAAGTTTAGGTTAGGTTAGGTTAAACAGGCTAAATTTCAGTAAATGTAGGTTAGGTTAGGTTAGACAGGCTAAATTTCAGTAAGTTTCGGTTAGGTTAGGTTAGGCAGGCTAAATTTCAGTAAGGTTAAGTTAGACAGGCTAAATTTCAGTAAATTTAGGTTAGGTTAGGTTAGAAAGGCTAAATTTCAGTAAGTTTAGGTTAGGTTAGGTTAGACAGGCTACATTTCAGTAAATTTAGGTTAGGTTAGATAGGCTAAATTTCAGTAAGTTTAGGTTAGGTTAGGTTAAACAGGCTAAATTTCAGTAAATGTAGGTTAGGTTAGGTTAGACAGGCTAAATTTCAGTAAGTTTCGGTTAGGTTAGGTTAGGCAGGCTAAATTTCAGTAAGGTTAAGTTAGACAGGCTAAATTTCAGTAAATTTAGGTTAGGTTAGGTTAGAAAGGCTAAATTTCAGTAAGTTTAGGTTAGGTTAGGTTAGACAGGCTACATTTCAGTAAATTTAGGTTAGGTTAGATAGGCTAAATTTCAGTAAGTTTATGTTATGTTAGGTTAGATAGGCTAAATGTCAGTAAGTTTATGTTAGGTTAATCATATTTAACGTTTCCATTCAATAAAAAAAAAAAACAATTGTTATTGTATTTTCTATAAATTACGAACTATCTAAAATTACTGACGTATAACAGAAAAATTCCGAATATTCCTTGTTAGTAGGCTACTTTTAAAAGATATCTTACGTTATTTTCAAAACCCAATCCTACTAGGAACAAACTAGCGTTGGAAGTACATAGGTAATTCCATGCGTTCATCTTAGTTTACGTTAGCGAGTGGATTCGTTTAAGAGTTATTTGTACGTAGTTCGGATAGTAAGATACGCAAAATCAGGTTTACAAAGAGGTAATATTTTCTTGGACATTTATCGGTCGATTGTCATCTTGCCTGTTTTTTCCAAAGCGTTACCCTTGTGCCTCCGTAAACGCCCTTGGCCCGGTTGAAGGTGTTTAGCCCCGCGCAGGCCCGCATGGCGCTGACCCCAAATGCTAATGTCAATATGTAACCAGCTTATGTACAAACCATTCGCATCGGGCCGACGAACTCCGTCTCTTATTGTGACTTGGTGAGGGGTCACCCAGTCATAAAGGTCTTTTTGCCTGCTAAATAATTCTAGCGGTACGTCGGACTGCTGTGTGACGTAGGCCCATTTACTTGTCGACTGTAACCAGTGTTCTTTACCAGCTTATTTACACATATCAAGATTAACTATTACAACGTGGAAGTTAAATTTTTAGTTCAATTTAACTAATATATTTTATTAGACTAATTGAATTTAATTAGAATGTATGAATAATCAATTTATGGTCTACATAAAACAAACATAATCAATGAAAATACAGGATTGAAAAAATTATGGAAACGCTTTCACAACAACGTTACTGTTTTCCATAAATAATTTGATAATTTAATTTTTTTAATAGGCCCTAATTGTGTTCCATAAGGTATAATTTTTTATCTTAATAACTTACTTACGACCGTTAAATAGTGGAGAAATAATATTGTTCAAAGTAGTTACTTTGAAATTAAAATTACCTCTACTCTGTAAAGGATAAACCTTTAGAAGTCAGGTTTGATACCTTTCATTTGATACCAAACTCAACCTAGGCTTACGTTGAAGATTTTCGTTCAACTCCTCGTGGGCCGTCCCCCTGAAAAGGTGAAATGTCGCTAATGGTGTCAGAAAATAGGTCTTTAGTAACCACGATCATGTAGAATATTTACATTTTACAAGTGAAGTCATACACAAGTTGTGAAAACGTTTCCATGTTTTTTCCACTCTGAATATAAAAATAAAAAAGGACCTTTTAAAACTTGTTTTACCCTTTTAGAACAGATTTTTAATAGTTCATTTCTGGTAGAGTTTTATTTTTTAATTAAATTTAACAAGAATACATCACTTATTAATGTAGTGTCTACCAAAGCTGTAATCAACCATAAATATTTAAAAACCAAAAATGAACCGTCAAAACATATTTTACTTTTCAGGAGTGGGGTTTTGACAGATTTTTCTTAATGTGATTTTAGTTTTATTCATATTTAACTAGGGTGCATTATTGATCAATTTACAATCCAAGAAAAAAAAAATAAATAAATAAAAAAAAAAGGAAAAAAATAAAATATAAACAAAAAGAAACCGTTTTACCAATTGAAAATAGATTTTTAACAGTGTCCCAAAAAACGGAGTTAAACATAAATATAAATAACTAATAATGACATTTTATAAAATATTTTACCCTTCGACAACATTATTTGTACTTGTATTTAATTGTTGGGTTAATTTTAATTACATTTAACTAAAATGTATAACTTAACCTATTAATTAACTGTCTACCAAAATAGTAAGTAATTAAAAACATATAAAATGGCTAAAAAGGACCTTAAAATATTGTTTTTATCCATGAGAATGGACGTTTGACAGATTTTCTTGGATGCATTTGATTTGTTAATAAATTTTACTAGGATCTATGGCTTATGAATGAACTGCCTACGAAGACTAAAACACATAAAAGACCAAAAAGGACCTTTCATAATATGTTTGGCTCTGAAATAACAGAGTTTTGAGATGTAATGTTTGGTTATAAATGTAATGTTATTTTTATTTAACTATAATGTTTAACTTTTTAATTTATTGTTCAACGAAACCGTAATCAAGCTACAAAGAAAAACAAACAAACAAAAAGTATCATGTTAAATATGTTTTACCCTTTAGGAATAAAGTTTTGATAATTCATTCTTGGTATAATTTTTAATTAAATTTTATTATAATCTATGACTTGTCAGATTATTTTTTTTAAAAACGTAACGGACGACTAATAAGAAATATATTAGAAGTATGTAAAATATCTTTGGAAGCATATTTTTTTTAATTTACGAACGGATTTTACAGCCCTCTCTTAGGTGTCGCTCTATGATAAGAGTTCACTCGCGTGTATATTAGGCCCGCTTATTATCTATACAAATAAAATTTCTTTGCAGGACTTATCTGTGTAATCACAAGTTTTGCACGTATATAATGCGGGAAAGTTTCAGTTCAGAAGTCTGGAACTCTTTCCATTTTTTCCATGCATCTGGAAAATAATCCAATGGCATGAAGCAGTGTGCATCAGTGTGAAAAATTAAAAATTGCATACTTATAAAAAAAGTTAAGATGTGCTGTAAAGCACAGATACAAACGGATGATCGAAGATGAATTAGAAAGATAAATATGATGTATGGAAGGCAGACATGAGAAAATGAACCAGTAGATGAATAAAATAAAAGTGAAAAATTATGGAAGGTCATCCAAAAAAAACCTTAGGTTTATGGTACACTATCTGAGGAGGTCCTGCACTTGTGGCCAACAATCTGATATGGTCCCACCCAAACTGCTCTGCTACATATCTGGAAACGGTTCTGCAAAACTGTTTTTACGTCATGTTATGTCGGTGTTCCCCGAAGTGGGTAGGATCCTTTGCATACACATCTATCTACATAGGCTGATTAGGTACCGTTAAATCAACTGTTCGGATTGTAAATGGTATTGTTAAATATGTATTTTATATATTATAGACAACCGACACATCACATAGCAAAACACAATATAATATAAGTACTATAAATTACAAAAATATGATGGCGTCGATTTCGATCAACCACTTTTACCTTCGTCCACACAGCTCTTTCTGGTTTTATAATGAATGGTAAATTATTCCTCCGAAATCGATCATCACAATACTTGTAATTTATTGTATTTATGTTGTATTAAAGTCGTGTTTTGTAAGGATTCATTTGTTATAATAATTTCGTAAAAAATACATAGTAGTATATTATATTGGGGTTTTTTATTTGTTTAGTTATTTTTTCACTATTCATTCCATTCACTATTCATTACTAAAACGCCGATCGTCAAGATATGGACGAATATGAGGTGTGAATGAGCGTGATGAGTTTAGATGAACGAGTGGAGTCATTGTTACTATCTGAGTTCGACTGAGCTCAGAAAGGACTATTTATTAATAGCCCAATAGCCAGCGAAAATACGGGCTTTACGTAGAATCCGAACCACGTAGTGTTGGTCTGATTTTCAGCTAACTGACAAGTCTGACACTCAGTTCCCTCCTCGACACAACATCCGAACCTTGACTACCATTCAACATGGACATCCCAGACTTATCTAGTTGTGTCCAAGTCGATGGCAACCATTTAGCGGACGCTGTGTCAGTATTAAGAGGACCTAGTATGGAACCTATCGCCTACAATCTCCCAAACAATTAGTCCCCAAGTAGTTGAGTTACAGCACTGCGCCACCAGTTTTGATTTCTTGCGGCTTTCAAAGAGGTTTGGAAAGCAACATTTATTCTCATTTTTCAGCATCAAACATTTTTATTTTGTTTTCGTTTGATGTTTCAATGCAAATAATTAATAAGAATCTTGTAATTTTCTTGTCTGTTTTCCTTCTTTTATGTTCCATTATTCATAAAAATGTTTAAACTCTATTTAAATTCAACGCTTCACCATGATCAATTAATTGATTAAGACTGATCAATATGCAGCTGTTACGATACCAACAGCTGAGATATCAGTTAAATATGATATTTTGTACACGCAATTTTGAAGTGAGACGTTTTCGTCAGCAGGTGGATTCATTTTTGTGTTTACGAGCAGAGGGGTCCCCGAGATATTATCATTGAATTTTAATTGCCCAGCTGAGCAGTCTAATTGAATGCAATGTTTTCGTTAATGGTGTTATATTAATCCAGGAACAAAGGCACCAAGCCCCACTGTAATTGGCCGCTTGTCTTTTAAGGTTGGGTGGCTCCGGGAAGACTCTGACGTTCTTCGCGTGCCACTGCACACCTTCGTTACACGTCAAGTACAATAAACTTGTAATAGAACGAAAAGTATGTACACATTTCCCTCTTTATAGTTTATTAGCTTACAGAAATTCGCGCGACGGGGTGGTTATCTTTGTCTTGCTTACCCTTCCCTCGGTGGTTCTCTCCACGTATAACAGTGTTACAATCCAGAAACCCATATAAGTCTTTAGAGGGATGAAAAGTAGTGTAATCATGTAATCATGCCAAAGTTAGTAGAAACTACATAAAACATTTCACAATGATACAAAATAAGCCAAGTTTTTGCGTCAGTTTATGTTTTTGTGTCAGCTGATTGAAATAAATTTTAAATTAATGCCAATGTTATTCATATGAAGAAAATGAAATGTCGAGGGTTGTTTCTACCCCTTAGTAGTGGAATTTTGAGAAATACTTTTTTGGAGCGTCTCTAAAATATAAAAGCTATCGTCCCTCAAATTTCATCAAAATCTGCTCAGTGGTTACAGAGGTTATGAGTGAGTACATCGTATTTAGATTATATGTAGAGTTTTGCGTTCATTTCATTTAGAATATTAAACAGTAAAAAAAAGTAAATAAATAAATAAAACAAAAAATAAACAAATGCCAATTTATATTTAAGTAGCTTATATAATTTATTGTTTATTATTTATTTTGTTAACTGTCTACAATGTTGGAGAAAAACTGTATCACTAAATTACGAGACAGAAAATCACATTAGGAATGCACCATTGTGATATTGCTTTAATCGGCAAAAATATGCCTAAAAAACAAACATAAAATGTCAAAATGCAAAACAAAAACCAACTAAAATTTTAGTATTTATTATACTTGTTTTGGTGTGGAAAACGATTGAAATTTGTGCCTTAAACTATAAATGGGATTTATTTCTTAATTATAGTCAAAGAATAAGACTAGAACTTGATTTCATAAGTTAAGAGATAAAATAATTCACAGACACTCATTTCCAAAACCAACTTATTAGCACACAGATAAGATTTTAAAAGGTAAGCTATTACAGTACATATAAAATTGACTCAATGTTGCATTCGGATTTCTCAAGACAATTTATGTGTAATTTCAGGACAATTAATTGTCAAAATACCAGTATTTTATTTGTATGCATAACAGTAGGATTTTTGTTACAGTTGCAGACTGGATCTGTATCATCAAGGTACGTAGAATTTATTTTATATGTAGTAGTTTAAGGCTTTCTCACAAATGTTTTTTACTTATATATATATATATATATATACATATATGTACTTATATACTTATATATATATATATATATATATATATATATATATATGTGTACGTCATTTTTTATAATATTCTCACTGCCTCCGCATATGACTAAGAGCTAATGAGAATCAACTAGACGAAATTTAATCAACTTATTCTCTATGCAATACTGAAGGAAGCCAACAACCTAGTTATAATGATCTATTTTCCAAAAACGTTCTATCAGTTTTACTTTAAAATCGACGAGACAGAGTTGTGTCTGTCAAAACGTACGTGAACCAAGTAATAAACTAGAACTAGACGAACCTGTCTGAAGGTGGCTCATTAAGGGACAATTATAATTGACAATATAATTATAAGAAATTAAGATGAGAGTGAAGAAAATGAATTTTTAATGACATGTTGCATCCAAGTTGGTGGTAAGCTTGAAGAAGCTCTTTAACTAATGCTGTGAAGTTATCATCTCTTTTGTTACCTAAAAACCCATGTAAAACTCCCTTAAAGGCTTCCCAGGCTCTTTTTTCATTTCCTGTTAAAATCATGTCAAAAGCAGGATCATTTACGATTTCACGGATTTGAGGCCCAATAAAGATGCCTTCCTTGACTTTAGCATCACTTAACCTGTGAAACTTTGCTCTCAAGTACTTAAAAGCTTGTCCTTCCTGGTCCATGGCCTTGACAAAGTTCTTCATTAGTCCCAACTTAATATGTAATGGAGGAAGGAGAACATCCTTAGGATCTACAAGAGGCTCGGCAACTACATTTTTCTCATTAGGGTTTAGGTCTCGTGTAGGCCAGTTCACTTTTTTATAGTGAGATTTTCTATCCCGACTATCCCACATACACAAAAAACAACAGTACTTGGTAAACCCTAATTGCATTCCTAGGAGTATAGCAATGACTTTCAGATCACCACAGATTTGCCACTTGTGTTGTTCATATTTGATTGATTGGAGAAGTGTTTTCATATTTATATAAGTTTCCTTCATGTGAACTGCATGACCTATAGGAATAGAAGGTAGCTGATTTCCATTATGCAGAAGTACAGCTTTTAAGCTTAGTTTTGAAGAGTCTATAAACAGTCTCCATTCAGATGGAGTGTGATCCAAATTCAAGCAGTCCATCAAACCATTAACATCAGAACAAACTACGAGGTTTTCTTTTTTCTCAAAAAAAGGAAGCAAATCTTTTTGACGCTGTCTGTACTGAGATATTCTCACATCATGTTTTAGAAGATTCCACTGTTGTAGTCTTGACCCTAAAAGCTCAGCCTTTTCCTTAGACAAGCCAAGATCTCTTATAAGGTCACTCAACTCTGCTTGACCAATTCTGTGCGGGTCACTAGACCTATCTCTGACCTCAAAATCAGGGTCATAAGATGTAGAAGGATGGGTTGCTCCTTCTAAACAGTCTTCATCACCTTCCTCTGAAATTTCATAGTTTTGGGGTGGAGAAGGGACTGGCAAAGTGTCTGAGTGTGGTACAGGCCGAAGAGCAGATGGGAGATTAGGGTATTTAACCGTTCCTCTTTTCTTCATAGATAAACCTTGCTTAATGGCAGGAGTTAAGCAGAAATAACAGTCGTCTATATGATTGGTAGGCTCACGCCAAACCATAGGTACTGCAAAAGCCATTGCCCGGTTTTTATTTTTCAGCCACTCTCTCAATATGACGGAACAAGAATTGCAACATATATGAGGAGCCCATGATTTATCTTGGTCCCCAACTTTCACACCAAAATAATGTTCATAGGCAGTCTTAACGATAGGTGTCATTTTACGTTTCTGAGCCAAAAATGTTATTTCACCACATATATAGCAGAAGCTATCGACAGAATTTACACACTTTCGAGGCATTTCAGATCAGCACTTAAATTAATTTTAAAATCAACTTCACACAATAATTTCAATAGCAACAACGCGCGTACAACTGACAAAATCACATAGGTTATGTTTATTACTTATGAACAGCTGAAGAGAGAGAAATTATGTAAACAAACATGTGTACCAACTGTTGGTGATGAAATATTTCATTTGTTGAAAACTTCATATATATATAATATAATGATACTATATCTTGAAAACAAGAGCTAATATATAATGTTTATGGTCATTTTCGGTTTTAACACGTGGAAATACATTAAAATCAGCTAATTTCAACCCCGAAACAAAACCTTTGTTGTTCAGTGTTATCAGATCGGATGTCTGAGCATTGGCGGGAAGTGGCAACAGCTGTTCCACTCGTGGTTATTTGTGAACTGTCGCCAGACACTAGACTTAGATCAACTCCCACAAGTCTATAGACAACTCAGGATCAATTATCAGCTGAGCTGTCTTGAGCATTGGCGGGAAGTGGCAACAGCTGCTCCACTCGCAGTCATTTGTCATACTGTCACCAGACACTAATCTTAGATCAACTCCCACAAGTCTATAGATAACCCAGGAGCAATTATTATCTGAGTTGTCTTGAATATTGGCTGGAACAGTCAACAGCTGCTCCACTCGCAGTCATTTGTCATACTGTCACCAGACACTAGACTTAGATCAACTCCCACAAGTCTATAGACAACCCAGGAACAATTATCAGCTTAGCTGTCTAGAGTAGCCTATTAGCGGGAAGGGGCAACAGCTGTTCCATTCGTAGTTATTTTTTAACTGTCGCCGGACACTGCACAGACCAACTCCCACCAAGTCTAGATGCAGCACACAAGAAAAAATAATAATAAAAAATAATAATAATAAAAAATAATAACAATAATAATAATTTTCAAAACCTGCTGTTCAATTAGTTACATAGCAACATTTTATGTGAACAATCTTCAACAACTTTAGTTGTGGTTATCGGCCTCCAGCCTCAACTCAGTGGGGTTGTAACTAAAATATTTTGAATTGTAATTCGCATCTTAACTGAAAATTTAATCAACATTTTTAGAATAAAGCTTGAACGAATTTCATTTTGTAATGTTTTTGCTTGTAAAAGATATTATCACCCAAGCACTATTATAGTTAGGGATATACGGTTTTTACTAAAATATTTTAAATTGTATTTTACAACTTTCCTGAATATTTATTCAAAAATCGTTAGAGCCAATTATGAGAAAAATTCAATTTCTGTACGTTTTACCCCATAAAAATAATAAAAATCTAAAATTAAAAAAGTAAAAAAATAGTATGGAAATATTGGTTAAATTCACGTACATACCAAATTTCATAAAAGTCGATTACCATCTGTTTGGTCTCCAGCGAAAATTTTTTTTCGAAAAAACACTTTTTTGAGTTTAGGGAACCCTAAATTGGATTTTTAGACCAACTTTTCAACGATTGTACAAACACTTTTCGGACGATCACCTTACTTTCTCTATGCTAACGCATATAGGAGAAAGTAAAATTGTAAAAACCAAATTTACGCTTCTTATCTAAATAAATAACCTGATTTTTTGTTTGTATTTTAATAGTAATAATTTATTCGGTAGGACAATAATTTTATGTGCATATTATTTCATGTGTCTGATTTTTAAGTGTCTTAAATGACTAATCTTTTACAAGGTGGGGTTAGGATTAGAGAGTTCCTTCCACCACCTAACCGAAACCGAATTACGTGTTCTTTTCTGAGAATCGAATATCGTTACTCGATTGTAATCACCGTATAACTTCAATGACGTCAGAGGTGTCTTTCCTCACATGAATATAAACTAAGTACAAGATTAAGAAACGATTCCTTTAGGTAATTAACTGTCATCGTTAATGACTAAAACGTCGCGAATATAATCGAATTTGTCATGCATGTTCGTAGAAATGACATTTTGCAAACTGTCGGAGACAATAGGAAAGGTGTCGCCGTTAACCTCCTGCCTCTGACGTCACGTCGCGGGACACTTTCACCATTGTGAGATTTGGCACTAGTCGACGCCTTTTGCCATTCATCGATCTTCGACTGTGACAGTCGATGGTTTGTGATATATTTAGTTGTTTATTGTTGTAAGGTTTGCAGGCAGAGTAATCTATCTGGAGTCGCTCGAAAATATATTTGGGCGAGCCGGTGGCCGAGTGGTCTAAGGCGTCAGGACTTTGAGCTTGGGTTAGAGATAGCGCTGGTTCGAATCCAGCAGAGACAGGAAATATTTATCAGTAATAATCACCTTGTACTGTACTTGTTCGCCCCCTTACTCTGTCTAAATAAGTTCCTCGCACAGATCAATAGTCTATGAGGAATGGGCAGAGTAAGGTTAAGAAGGAGATTGGCCTCTCCTTAAAAGAAAAAAAATGGACGTAATTAAATGTGTAGGCTACAGAATAAGTCTGAAAATTATTTCGTCTTACACTAAATGGTTATATGTTCCATCCAGCGAGACTTGACAGTGAGCTTCTCCCAGTGATAGTGTGACGTAGGTGCTAGGCCGATTCACAGCCGTTCACATGTTGCTGTACTGATGAACTGTCCTTTCTACCTGAGCATGACTGACTGACTGCCGACTGGGGATGCCAATGAATCAGTTTTGTAAATCAAAGGTCCTCGTGAACATCTTCTTTTTGGCCGGCACCCTTGTCACAGCGACAGTCTTGGCGGAGCTTCACTCTCAACTCTCGTCGAACAGAATAAAATGATCATTACGGGCTTTCAAGAGCCCTCTCAAGTATAGAAGTTTTTGTCACCAATGGTTAAAAGCAGATCTACACTTTTACGTCGAATAGAAAAACGAAAACCTACTTTTTGTTGTTTGAAAGTTTTTAGGCATTGGATCATTCAAGATTGGGAACAATTGTTGAAGATTTCCAACGTTTCAAGTATTTAAAGAAACAATCACAACGTGTCGACAGGTATAAAACTGTCGTCTTCAGGGGTTATTTACTACCTTATCCTAAATCTTAAACTAGTTTTCTCTATTTCTTTCTCTTTTTCTTTATTTTCCCTTAACCCATAGTAATTTAATAAAACCCTTCAAAATTTCATACTTATAGACTACGGTTGACTACTAAGAAAGTCACACGTTCTTACAAATTGTCACACATAATACCATTATAAAACACAATATACAACACAATATGAAATACAAATAAAAAAATATGAAAACTGTCAACACTATTGTATATGGTTGAATTTTATTTCACAATAAAAATAATTAAATATACAAGTTTATCACAAACATACTTTTTTATCAAAACAAATTCAAGAATTTAGCAACATTTTTGTCACGTTCTTATCTATACTGAAGTAGTTTTTACTTTGAATACGAATTTGATAACTAATTTGGTCTTTAACAGTAATTTACCAAAAAATAAGTTTGTGGTTCATCGCTTACCGTGGCAATTTGTGCGATGATTACAAAAAACGACTAATTAGAAAACAAACTTTGTATATATTTTCAACAGAGTTACACCGGCTGGCAGTTACAATGGCTATGGACCTGTTTTGAATTAAAAATGGGAAATTTTATTGGGGTCATATGAAGTTAGGTTAGGTTGGTTTAGGTAAGTGAGAAGTTTTATGTTTTTGGATCGAACAATAATTGTATCGCTATACCAATAATTATAGGATATATTCATGTTAAGCGTAAAACAAGTCAAATGTAAAACTGTTAATAAAAATATCGATTAAAAATTAGTTTAAATTACCAGTTTAAAACCTGTGTTTTTTTAATTTTCATTAAAAAAGGAGTCACTTTACAGCAATTAAAATAAATACAGTTACCTTTGTTTATAACCAGTAGTTTGTAAAAATAAGATGTTTATTAGATATTGAAAGGATCTTTTTTCCATCAAACATTTAGTTTATAATACACTTGTAAATGATAACTTTGTTTCAAGGTCAGTTTGTCATGATATATAACCCTCATAACACATACCTGATTACTTCTAATATACTTGAAATTTTAAATATAACCAATGCTTAAACCTTAACATTGTAATAAGCTGAGGTAAAAAATGTATTTCGTTTATTTTTAAAATTATTATAACTAACCTCTAAAGCAATCAGTACAGACTTAAATAAAATACATTGTTTTGACGAAAAAGACGGTTTTTTTTATTAATAGTTTTTTATGGGAATTTAACTGGTAACTTTTACATTAAAACAGCTGATAACAACAAAGACCAGTTTCAGTAATACAGGAAAACATAAATGTAGTTTTTCCTAACCACACTCCAAGAGTTAACCTGACCAATCCCCCACTCATTAATTATCTACTGACCCAGTTTGATATCTGAGGTTTTCCAACGTGTTATCACTCACTTATCAGTCACTGACCTACTCCCGCTAGAGAACTTTGGATTTAGGTTCAGTTGGTGGAGTTTGAAGGGTTCATCGGCTTTATGTATATATGCTGGCGCCATAGGTTCTTTCGGTAGTGCATCCTTGAAAATAAATTATTAACAGGAAACAATACTAATAGAGATCAAGAACGAATGTAAAAATGTAACAAATTTCTCTTAGTATTATATTTTAATATCTGGTTGATACATTAACCCACATCTGTACAAATACATATGAAAATAGTTCCAAAGAATTGGCACAAACCTTCCCCCATATTAAACAATAAAACTAAAAAAATTGAAAATTACCAGTTTGATTCCAAAATATGTTTTTTGCCATAACTCAAAAACTAGTCAAGTTAGATCATGTGGTTTTTGCTAAAATATTTTAAATTGTAATTTAAATATTTCTTGGAAATATAATAAAAGTAATTAGAGCCTTTGTTTGATAACATTCCATTTTTTTAATGTTTTTTGCCCATGAAAATAAAGAAAAACTAAAATTTGAAAAAGGTGAAAAATAGTCTGGATATATTGGCTAAATAAACCTACATACCAAATTTAATGAAAATTGATCAATGCGTTAGGTCTCCAGCGAACAGACAGACAGACACATATACGGACAGAAAAAAAATGGGTTCAGTGAACCCTAAAATGGATTTTAGACCAACTTGTAGAACAGATTTTTTTTGGACGATCACAATACTTTATTCTGACGCATATGGGAGAAAGTAAAATTAGGTGGTTAACTATTTAAATGTAATTATTCAATTTTATTAACCAATGTATTCTCTAACTTTATAATCCTTTTTAAAAAGTGAATGTTAGTAATACGTTGGCTTCTTAACTCTAACTTAAACATGATTGATTCATTAATCCCTTTAGCTGAGATCACAAAGGGATCTAACTAATAGGTTCTAACACTCTCCCTTGTTAATGTTAGTAATACGTTGGCTTCTTAACTCTAACTTAAACATGATTGATTCATTAATCCCTTTAGCTGAGATCACAAAGGGATCTAACTAATAGGTTCTAACACTCTCCCTTGTTAATGTTAGTAATACGTTGGCTTCTTAACTCTAACTTAAACATGATTGATTCATTATATTATTGCCTTTAGCTGAGATCACAAAGGGATCTAACTAATAGGTTCTAACACTCTCCCTTGTTAATGTTAGTAATACGTTGGCTTCTTAACTCTAACTTAAACATGATTGATTCATTATTATTGCCTTTAGCTGAGATCACAATGGGATCTAACTAATAGGTTCTAACACTCTCCCTTGTTAATGTTAGTAATACGTTGGCTTCTTAACTCTAACTTAAACATGATTGATTCATTATTGCCTTTAGCTGAGATCACAAAGGGATCTAACTAATAGGTTCCAACACTCTCCCTTGTTAATGTTAGTAATACGTTGGCTTCTTAACTCTAACTTAAACATGATTGATTCATTATATTGCCTTTAGCTGAGATCACAAAGGGATCTAACTAATAGGTTCCAACACTCTCCCTTGTTAATGTTAGTAATACGTTGGCTTCTTAACTCTAACTTAAACATGATTGATTCATTATATTGCCTTTAGCTGAGATCACAAAGGGATCTAACTAATAGGTTCTAACACTCTCCCTTGTTAATGTTAGTAATACGTTGGCTTCTTAACTCTAACTTAAACATGATTGATTCATTATATTGCCTTTAGCTGAGATCACAAAGGGATCTAACTAATAGGTTCTAACACTCTCCCTTGTTAATGTTAGTAATACGTTGGCTTCTTAACTCTAACTTAAACATGATTGATTCATTATATTGCCTTTAGCTGAGATCACAATGGGATCTAACTAATAGGTTCTAACACTCTCCCTTGTTAATGTTAGTAATACGTTGGCTTCTTAACTCTAACTTAAACATGATTGATTCATTAATCCCTTTAGCTGAGATCACAAAGGGATCTAACTAATAGGTTCTAACACTCTCCCTTGTTAATGTTAGTAATACGTTGGCTTCTTAACTCTAACTTAAACATGATTGATTCATTATATTATTGCCTTTAGCTGAGATCACAATGGGATCTAACTAATAGGTTCTAACACTCTCCCTTGTTAATGTTAGTAATACGTTGGCTTCTTAACTCTAACTTAAACATGATTGATTCATTAATCCCTTTAGCTGAGATCACAAAGGGATCTAACTAATAGGTTCTAACACTCTCCCTTGTTAATGTTAGTAATACGTTGGCTTCTTAACTCTAACTTAAACATGATTGATTCATTATATTATTGCCTTTAGCTGAGATCACAATGGGATCTAACTAATAGGTTCTAACACTCTCCCTTGTTAATGTTAGTAATACGTTGGCTTCTTAACTCTAACTTAAACATGATTGATTCATTATATTATTGCCTTTAGCTGAGATCACAATGGGATCTAACTAATAGGTTCTAACACTCTCCCTTGTTAATGTTAGTAATACGTTGGCTTCTTAACTCTAACTTAAACATGATTGATTCATTATATTATTGCCTTTAGCTGAGATCACAATGGGATCTAACTAATAGGTTCTAACACTCTCCCTTGTTAATGTTAGTAATACGTTGGCTTCTTAACTCTAACTTAAACATGATTGATTCATTATATTATTGCCTTTAGCTGAGATCACAATGGGATCTAACTAATAGGTTCTAACACTCTCCCTTGTTAATGTTAGTAATACGTTGGCTTCTTAACTCTAACTTAAACATGATTGATTCATTAATCCCTTTAGCTGAGATCACAAAGGGATCTAACTAATAGGTTCTAACACTCTCCCTTGTTAATGTTAGTAATACGTTGGCTTCTTAACTCTAACTTAAACATGATTGATTCATTATATTATTGCCTTTAGCTGAGATCACAATGGGATCTAACTAATAGGTTCTAACACTCTCCCTTGTTAATGTTAGTAATACGTTGGCTTCTTAACTCTAACTTAAACATGATTGATTCATTATATTATTGCCTTTAGCTGAGATCACAATGGGATCTAACTAATAGGTTCTAACACTCTCCCTTGTTAATGTTAGTAATACGTTGGCTTCTTAACTCTAACTTAAACATGATTGATTCATTATATTATTGCCTTTAGCTGAGATCACAATGGGATCTAACTAATAGGTTCTAACACTCTCCCTTGTTAATGTTAGTAATACGTTGGCTTCTTAACTCTAACTTAAACATGATTGATTCATTATATTATTGCCTTTAGCTGAGATCACAATGGGATCTAACTAATAGGTTCTAACACTCTCCCTTGTTAATGTTAGTAATACGTTGGCTTCTTAACTCTAACTTAAACATGATTGATTCATTATTGCCTTTAGCTGAGATCACAAAGGGATCTAACTAATAGGTTCCAACACTCTCCCTTGTTAATGTTAGTAATACGTTGGCTTCTTAACTCTAACTTAAACATGATTGATTCATTATTGCCTTTAGCTGAGATCACAAAGGGATCTAACTAATAGGTTCCAACACTCTCTCTTGTTAATGTTAGTAATACGTTGGCTTCTTAACTCTAACTTAAACATGATTGATTCATTATTGCCTTTAGCTGAGATCACAAAGGGATCTAACTAATAGGTTCTAACACTCTCTCTTGTTAATCTTCTAAATTGACTTTCAATGTACTCAGACATTGAATTAAACGACTCGTATGATATAACTACAATTATACTTTCAATTCCGTTTATTATTGCATAACAACGGTGTATTTTACTCATACTTATGAAACCAAATTTGTAAATATTAGAGAGAACATAAGAGAACTGACCACTTATTTATTCACGTGGCTGAGAGAGCAGTGTTTGTTATATAATCAATTTAATTGCAATGAAAGTTAGAGTTGCAACTATGAATTCATTACAAGTTGTAAAGAAACTTAGATTGCTAATATGATATCTGACCAATTTGATTGAAATGAAACTTAGAGTGCTAATATGATATCTGACCAATTTGATTGTAATGAAACTTAGAGTGCTAATATGATATCTGACCAATTTGATTGTAATGAAAGTTAGAGTGCTAATATTATATCTGACCACTTAAATTGTAAAGCAACTTAGAGTGCAACTATGATATCTGAAAACGTCAATGTAAAGAAACTTAGAGTGCAAAAATGATATCTGACCACTTTAATTGTAAAGAAAGTTAGAGTGCAAATATGATATCTGATCAGTTTAATTGTAATGAAAGTTAGAGTGCAAATATGATATCGGATCAGTTTAATTATAAAGCAAGTTAGAGTGCAAATATGATATCTGATCATTTTAATTGTAAAGAGGGTTAGAGTGCAAATGTGATATCTGATCAGTTTAACTGTAAATCAACTTAAAAGTGCAAAATTATATTTGACCAGATTAATTGTAAAGAAAATTAGAGTGCTAATATGATATCTTATCAGTTTAATTCTAAGAAACGTAGAGTGAAAAATTATATCTGATAATTTCCTCTTTTATTCGTTATTGGAAGATTTTAAATCATAAATAATTTTTAAAATTCTCATATATTCCAGTAAAATGTTTTATTCTGTGAGGCATTTCGCCTACAATGCCTCACACCCACCATACACATAACACATCACTGCACGTGTATGGTGGGTGGGTGGGTCATCACTAGAGTGCGTGTATGTCACCTAATTGAATATTTTTGTAATTGTTACAGTTGGATATGTGAACATTTAAATGTCATTATTTACGATTTTAAATTAAAAAAAACATTACATCACCTTTAAATACTATAATAATCCAAAACAGTTCTTGTCGAGGTGCAGGCTTACTTCCAGAACTGAAATACTGAATTCCATCGAAAACACGGTAAGAAACTAATTCAAAAAGGATTTTTTTCTGTCGAATTTTTCTCGCCAGTTCAGGACCTGGAGAAATGAGCGTGAACGTTAAGAAAGAGTAAATTACCGAGCACATGCTCAGTTGAGGATTCAAACCTTGGAAAAGCACTCCGATATAGATAGGGATGGCAACGATATATCGATATATCGGAATTATCGATAAATATCTTTCGATATATCGATATTTTCTTTCGATAATAACGGCTGTATCGATATTTTGGCCCGACATATCATATCACTAAATATTGACGTTACTCTCTCTCCTCAAAATCATTACGGTTCGAAAAAAATATTTAAATTGCCTCTCATGCGTACAAAACATGCATTGAAATAATAGAATCATTTTATTTAGTTTTTTTACGTGAAGTTAACGCACTAAAATGTAGTTTATTGTAGACCAGTGGGAGGACGTTTAGTGTTTATAAGAAGTCTAAATGCATTTGTAATGTGAAAAACAAAAATAATGTTATTTCATTATGCTTTTATAATTTAGATAATAATTAAAGGTTCAATTATTCCTATTTTGATTTTTTTTTTCATTCACTCTCATAGACCACACATTTATAGTCTACATTCAATAGACTATTCTAAAAAGTGACAGCAAAACATGAGTGTTTTTTGTCATGACGTAGAAGTTAGTGAATAGTTTTAAACAGACAAATCATTAACAGTTCGATATATCGGTTTCCCGATGTATTGATATTTTTATTTCGACACTATGGTTATATCGATATTTGGTTTGCGATATATCGATAGTTTGATATATCGGTATATTGAAAATATTTGCCATCCCTAGATATGGAGGAATTAATTCGGCTATAAACACTGACAATTCTTAAAAATAACAAGTAATGACGTTACTACTGTCTATGCGTTCTTAATGTTTATTCTTGACACAGGAAAACCAATTTTCTTCAAAATATAAAGTCTAAATCCCTTAATATTACAAAAAATGTTAGCTCACCGATTACAACTTAGTTTCCATCACTCAATGCATTAGGGCCGTACACTTCTGAACAATCATTAGAACAGTCAATCCCTTATAATCTCCAGACGTGCAGGCCCCACCCCCTCGTTCCAGACGGAACAATCTCCGGCTCAAGGCCTCTCTGGAATGTTCAGCTTTCCGTAAATCCTCAAGCCCACTAACTCTATTTGGAATAGCCATTCAAAGGTTTGGTTAAATTATAATTAGTAGTCTCCAAGAAAAGATTTCTGTGAAGTATATATATATATATATCAATTTCCCAAGTATAATTTACAGAATGTTGTTTAATGACACATTGTTATCGTTGTAATACAGCGCTATACTCATTTAATACACTAACTGTACATAATAAACCTCCTCCCGTTTGTATAGTATAATTTAACTGAAAATTACTTTTTATTCACATTTATAAATACAATCATTAAATTTATTATTTTTTTAATCTACCGCATGTTAAAATACTAATTATATTTTGTAAAGAAATGTTTTAAAATTAGAATTTTTTTTAGGTCTGAAGATGCCTACATTGTAGGCATTATTACGAGACCGAATCCTTGAAATAGAAAGTTTTTTTGTTTTCCTTGAAGCGGAACGGCCCCCTTAATGTTTACTTTCTCCCTTGTGCGTTCGCATAGAGACAGTATTGTCCCCTGAACCCAAAAGTGGTTTTTCCGAAAAACATTTTTGATGTCTGTCCGTATATCTGTCTGTGTGTATGTACAATTCGCTGGAGACAAAACGGGTGGATAAATTTTTATTAAATTTGGTATGTAGGTTTATTTAGCCAATATCTCCAGACTATTTTTTCACTTTTTTGAAATTTATTTTTTTTATGGAAAACATAAAAAATGTTATTTTCTCAAATATGGCTAAAACGATTTCGATTAAATTTTCAGGAAATATGTAAATTACAAGTTAATATTTTGATAAAAACCGCATGTCTGTAACTTTATTAGTTTTTGAGTTATAGCAAAAAAACATATTTAAGAATCAAACTGGAAATTTTCAAATTTTTTATTTTTTATTGTTAAATATAGGGAAAAGTTTGTGCCAATTCTTTGGAACCATTTATTGTAATGAGTTAGCGTCTGATACATTTTTTCCAGTGAGTTCATCTTTACACTCGTGGAAGAAAGGCTTTTTTACATCGCGGATATAAGGATGGCAACGACATATCGATACATCGGAAATATAGTTAAATATGTTTCGATATATCAGTACATTAGTATCGATATTTTCTTTCGATAATATCGGCTATACCGATATTTTGGTCCGATATATCATATCACAAAATGTTGACGTTATTATCTTTCCTCAAAATCATCACAATTCGAAAAAAACCTTTTGAATTGCCTCTTTTGCATACGAAACATGCATTGAAATAATAAAGAAACTTTATCTATTATTTTTCGTGAGTTTAACGCACTAAAATGTAGATTGGTGAATTAATTTGTTTAATTTTTATCGTTTATTCGAAGAATAGTGGCATTTTTAAATTTGACAAAAAAAATAACAATGTTATTACACTATTCATTTATAATACTTAAAGGTATGATTAATCTTATTTTGAATTCTTTACAGTCAATCCCACAAACCACAACTTGTTTCGTGTAGATAAATGTAATCATTTTTACATTCTGTAGCTATTCTAAATAGTAACAGCATAACATGAGTGCATTTTTGGGCATGACATAAGAGTTGGTGTATAATTTGTGGATCATCCAGTATTGGATGTTAAGGTTCAGTGACCACCCTAAAATAATTATTTATTGTGTCCAGAATGCATTTAAAATTTTTAATTTTAAACAGATAAATCATTCACAATTCGATATATCGGTTGCCCGATATATCGATATTTTTCTTTCGATATTATAGGTAGATCGATATTTAGTTTCTGATATATCGAATTATCGAAATATCGCAAACCAAATATCGATCTAACGATAATATCGAAAGAAAAATATTTATATATCGGGTAACTGATACATCGAATTGAAAATGATTTATGTTTAAAATTATGCACCAACTCTTGTGTTAAGACCATAAATACACTATGTTATGCTGTTACTATTAATAATATACTGAATGTAAAATTTAAATACATTTATTATCTTGAAACAAGTTGTGGTCTGTTGGGTTGGATGATAAAAAAAAATCAAAATAAGCATAATTATACCTTAATTATTATGTTTATTACAAATGATTTTTCTTTTTATTTAATATTCTAATGCTAGACTCAAATATATTATAAGTTCATAATGTGTTAGACATATAAAACTGGCTATATTACTGGAGAAATTGGCCAGTTATTTTCCAAACCAACCAAATGTATTTATGTTATAGTCATTATTGATTTGAAAAATAAATCATTTATTCATTATGTAATAGTGTTGTATTATTTGAAAATACCATTAGGCTTCTTATAAACACTAAAAATAAAACTAATTAATTCACTAAACCAATTAAAAGTAAATGTTTCGGAATCAATTTGGCACTTAGTCTGTTTTGTTTTTACCCGTTCCACCAACTAGTTTACAATAAACTAAATTTTAGTGCGTTAATATCGCGTAAAAAACTAAATAAAATTACTTTATTATTACAAATCATATTTTGTTTTGATCTTCAGTAGCGATAATAACGTGAATATTTAGTGATATGATATATCGGACCAAAATATCGATATAGCCGATATTATCGAAAGAAAATATCGATACTTATGTATCGATCTAATAGAAACATATTTATCGATATATTATTGCCATCCCTTCGCGAAGAACCGTCCTGCAGACTGCACCGTCCGAACACTGGAGCCCATTACAGTTCTTGTGTAGCGCAAGTTATTGCGGGGAATATTTACGGGGCCCTCCCACTCGACCAATAATGATATTTTCACGACAATTTACCATCGCTTGAAGATCCAAGGACACAGACCTCGCCGTGCCTTCTCAAACACGCATCCCAAGTTCTCAGACCTTAAGAAAAACATCGTGTTTTGCGTGTGTGTTAAACATTTTCAAAACAGAGAATAAAAAAGAACCGTGACTAAGTTATCAAACCAACAAGTACTGTCGAATAGAAATAATGTCGAATAGAAAAGAAATAATGTGCACCCAAGTTTGGAGGTTGTTTTCTAAGAAACTAAGAGGCTTATGAAAACTCCAATCATACCATTGTTTTCCTCGTTTAATTGTGAGTAAATATAAGTTTCACCTTTTTATTGCAAGTTATAATAATTGTTACAATAGTCGGAACAAAAAAAGTACAGGCATTTTAACTAATTTTCACTGTATATAAAATTTGCACCGTTATTACTAAAAAAACCGTTCATTTAGCGTATTTATATTTTAATACGTGGTTGATAGGAATGTTTTCTATAAGTTTTATAAATTTTAGGATTTTATGTTTTCAAGATAAAAAGTTCTCATCAATTACCTAAAACATTGTTATTTTAGCTTTTAGAGGTCCTAAAATTGATTACCGTGTTGTAATCCTTATTACATTCATTAATTGTACAAGTAAACATCACACAAGACAAATTAATTACAATATAAGCACAAAATGCACAAATATATTACAATACAAGTATAAAATGCACAAATATTATGGTGATCGATTTCGGTGAACCACACTCAGCTTCCTCAGAACAGGCATTTACAAAATAATGGAAAACGGTGTTCTACAACTCAACTTATAGGCCTATCACGTGACCCCATTGGTTGTGTGACGTTTACTTGTACTGTATATGTTACCAACACGTATTATGCTAATTAAAAAACTATTCATTAATTTAAATTTATCAATCTAAAGTTATTTTTAATTGATTTAAATCAATTTAAAATCACCGCA
The DNA here is from genome assembly GCA_035578905.1 of Stictocephala bisonia. Lineage (NCBI taxonomy): Eukaryota > Metazoa > Arthropoda > Insecta > Hemiptera > Membracidae > Stictocephala > Stictocephala bisonia. Next base: position 147,912 of record JAQJVL010000856.1, read on the forward strand.
TTTACTTACAAATATGAAAATGATGTATCGTAACTATACATGTAATAAGGATTACAACAAGACCAAGTAATTAATTTTACGACCTCTAGAAGCCAAGAAAACAATGTTTCAGGAAATTGATGAGATTTTTTTTTCCTAAAAATATAATATTCTAAAATTTATAAAACTTATAGGAAACATTTCTATCGACCACATATTAAATTAAAATGAACTAAATTTAACAGTTTTTGAGTAATAATGGTGTAAGTTTGATATAAAGTGAAAACTAAGGCTTCGGGCTGCAGAGGGAAGATTTAAGGTTCGAACTTAGCCAACTGTCGGTACTTCACTCGTTGAATAAAGTTGACGCACAGGCCTGTAGGCCCATGTCAACTAGCGAGTGAAGGTTTTTTTAAAAAGAAAACAAGAAGAAAACACTTTGTCTCAACTGAGATATAAATTGTTTATAATAAATTTTTAAAATTCATACGTCATAACACACAATTAAACAAGGAAAACAATGGTGTGATTAGAGTTTTCATATGCCTATTTTCTTAGAAAACAAGCTTCAAACACGGGTGCACATAACTTCTGCGCCGACAGTAAACAAAATGAAAAAATTGAAGAAAAAAAAACGGATTTAATGTAGTTTAAGTAATTTATTTCGCCTAATATGATTTCAGAATTAATAAAAAGAAACAATAACCCAAAGTTTGTAACGAAAGTTATACATAGTGAAAGTTGCAAATAAAAAAAAAAAAAAAAAAAAAGAAACTGTCTACAATTTACAATCGACGTTTTAGCGAGTTCTTTTATGACAACTCGTTAAAATTGTTTGGCGTGCTTGTTATGTTTATGGAATATAATTTGAACGTTTTTGTGTGAATTGTGTACGAAATTTTACAATTTCTACAATAGTTTTTTATCTAGCTACAATTTACGTATTCTCTCAAATATTGTGACAGAGTCAATCATACAAAGTTATGTACCGTGTGACGCCGTCATTTTATCTTTACACCCCCAGTAATTCCCACTACTTATAAATAACTATAATATATTACGTCTAAGAGACAGTAGTGTATTTCACACTAGCAGGCATGTATAGATCGTCAGCAGTGTGTGCGTGTGGGCGATAGAACTTCAATTTTCAAATCTGTTTCATCTGGTGTTCCTCAAGGCTCGATTTTGGGTCCACTGCTATTTTCCCTATATATTAACGATATTAGCTCAGTCTTATCCTTCACGAAACATCACATGTATGCTGACGATTTGCAAATCTATGCTCACTCCTGTATTAGTACCTTAAACGAAACAATAACTTGTATTAACCTAGATATTGAAAATTTAGTCAAATGGACCAAAAATCATGGCCTTAAACTTAATGAGGATAAAACACAGCCCATTATTATTTGTTCTTCTCGCCTTCACACCAAATTCAGTATAAACAACATCAAACAAATTCTAGTCAATGGCAACCCTCTGCCTTTCTGTACCTCAGTTAAAAATTTAGGTGTTATTTTTAACCAGAATATGACTTGGGAAGAAGAAGTGCTTAGTGTTTGTAAAAAGGCTTTTGGTTCTATCCATTCCCTCAAACAACTTCAATACTTTCTCCCAGTAAAAATAAAGCTTCGTCTTGTAAAAGCACTTATCTTTCCACATTTCATCTATTGCAACTCTGTGTACAATGACATGACTGTGGCTTTGGCTAATAAACTTCAGGTTTGTCAAAATTATTGTATTAGATTTATTTTTAATTTAAAATATGATGATCATATCTCTCAATACTATATTCAAAATTCCATTCTTAAATTGGCCGACCTTAGATTATTAAAAATATTGAGTATTTTGTTTTTAGTACTTAATGATGGGAATCCGAAATACCTCTCTCAAAACTTTCAATATAACTCAAAAATTGGTGCAAAGGAGACACGCTCAGCCTCGTCAATATTACGTATTCCTCTTCATAGAACATCTTTCTACACAAATTCATTTTCAGTAACTGCCTGCAGAGAATGGAATAAACTTTCTCCATATTTAAAGAGATATGACAGTCGGGCTCGGTTCACAGCATCATTGAAAACCTTTCTTTTTGAACGGATGAGTCTGTGATGGTAGCTGGGGATGGGGTCTGGGATTAGGGTCGAACGAGTGTATGAGTGAGAGAATGGTAAAGTTGATAATATGTTAGTAGTTGATTTAGTTTATATTATTTGCTTCTTTGTAATGTTATTATTATTATTTTTCTTTAGTTTAGTTCTGTATTTCATGTTTTAGGCTTTGTTATATTACTATTTTAACATAAAAGGGTTAACTGTAAGAGAGGACTTATTAGTCCTAAGTTCGCCAATTGTATAAAACACTTTTGTACAATAAAGCCATTATTATTATTATTATTATTATTATTATTATTATAGATCGAGAAGACTGCGAGGGTCCATTTCCTGTCTCATTGACATGCGCATTTCATTGTTGATGTTCCGGCCAAGGCCTCTTCAGTAAGAACACTTCAAGTGTCTGTCCATTGTTACATATAAGACAGTACTGTGTTTCACACTTGCAGACATGTATAGATCGAGAAGACTGCGAGGGTCTATTTCCTGTCTCATTGACATGCGCATTTCATTGTTGATGTTCCGGCCAAGGCCTCTTCAGTAAGAACACTTCAAGTGTCTGTCCATTGTTACATATAAGACAGTACTGTGTTTCACACTAGCAGACATATATAGATCGAGAAGACTGCGAGGGTCCATTTCCTGTCTCATTGACATGCGCATTTCATTGTTGATGTTCCGGCCAAGGTCTTTACAGTTGCAAAACTTCAAGTGTTTTAATTTTGCGTCTAAGTCAGTAATGTAGATTTGTGACGATTGAGTGATGAATGGCAGAGAATTCTACAATTTTATAGCTTATCTAGTTAATTACTATGAAGATTGTTTGATATAGCTATTCTTTCAGCAACAAAATTATAGTTCTCTCTATTATTTACCCCTGTAGCTATCTTTACATGTAGTACGTTCGATTTCTCTTTAAGAAGTTAAAAAATGTTGTATCCTTTATTTTTTGGTAAACTTTTATATATATTGAGTTTTGTAATCTTTAGACAGCCGCCATTTCGAAAGTTTAGTGATAATCCAAGACATAAATAATCTTTAAGTACATTATGTCTTTCTAAGGTCAAATTTTATACAGAATTTCAGTTTTGTATCTCCAACTGTAATTGCGATATTTCGTTTTTAGTAAATTACATGCAGAAAAAAACTGATCGGTGTAGGAACCATATTATATTACATCACTCGCTTATTTTGATCTGAGAACGACTTCCATAAAATATGGAACAGTCGAAGCTGGACTAGTGGTATGATGAATGCTGAGTATCTTTGTACAAACACAATTGTTCAGAATGGTAACTCGAATATGTAAATATTTTAATGTACTGTACGTTCGTCGACCTTACTCGAAAATTCAAACAGACTGGCGCCAAAGTACCTCCGTAACCCTCGGGGGTTCTTAGAAGTTATCCGGCATTCACTTGCCTACCCACTACTCCGGACATTCATTTTTATGACTAACGCGGACTGACTTGGAAAACCCGCCGAATGCTGAGGGCAATGACCTTCGACTTCGTCCTTCATCCATTCCCTTTATGGCACGCCGGACGGCTGGACAAAGAAAGTACTTTTTTCAATGCATTAAGTTCCGCAATGGGAATTGTGATATTTCAGTTGTTAGTGACCAAAAATAATTGTAGCCGTCCAAAAACGAGAGTGAGAACCATGCGATTAAGCAACTTCCGAGTTTGAATCCTTCAAAATGCAGTTACCAAATGTGGAAAGTACTGCAGTAAACCCTTGATTTAATAACTCTATGGGACAGGCTCTCAAGGTGTTATGAGATTGCCACACCTCAAACAAAACTAACCGTGATTCTGCCAGCTAATAGTTAACTCTAAGACTAATAAAATATACAAATAAATATTTTATAAAGGTGATTAACCAACAAATTTTATAAATTAAAAATTTGTCTATAAAAATTCCTTAATAACATTAATTCCGTGATACATATAATTTTAGTTAATGTAATGCAGCTGTATCCGAAGAACGTTAAATCGAAGTCCGGCAAATCGAGGGTTTAATGTACTAACATATTTGTTGTAAAAAAATAGTAGTTCTCAAGTCCCAATAGGAGAAGTTGAGGATTGACCATCAACAGTACCAAGACCCCCAACCATCTTATCAGTTGAACAACGGTGGCACTTAACTCTCTCTTCCTCGCTTGGCTATCAGGCAGAGCTTTCTTGAATAGCTTACGCCCGTGTTTTGCGTTGAACAAATTTTTTCTTTTACGAGCTTGTCAGCTTATATTCAAAAAATGTATTTCAAATTTTTATTGGAAAAGTGCGACTAGAGCCCCATGACATTACATTTGTTCCAACTGATTCTGGATTATAAAACAATTGTTTTGTAAGAAAAAAAACAATAGTTATTTGTATTATAGAAAGAAAATCACGTTATAAAATTCAAATGTGATTTCAAAAGAAGTTCTATACAATTAATTATATTTTTTTACAAAAAAGGACCAGTTTAAAATTGTACGTCCATAAATAAAGATGGAAATTTGAATGTCACATTCTCCTTGTAGAAAATCAAACCCAATATGGCGGGAGGAATAGCAGACTCTTTACAGTTTTGCGAAAATCAAAGTTGCCAGGATTTAGAAATCGCAATAAAAAGTAGCGATTTGTGCTTATACTTTCTCCATATGCGTCAGCGTAGAAGAATTATTGTGATCGTTAAAAAATGTCTGTCCGTACGTGTGTATGTGCAGTTCGCTGGAGACCAAACGGATAGATCGATATTAATGAAATTTGGTATGTAGGTGTATTTAGCCAATATTTACAGACAATTTTTTCGCTTTTTTGAAATTTTAGTTTTTTTATTTTTATGAACAAAAAACACAAGAAAAATGGAACTTTCTAAAACCTCTCTAACAATTTTAATTACATTTTCATGAACGATGTGAATTACAATTAAAATATTTTAGTAAGATCGCATGTATAACTTGACTAGTTTTTGAGTTATGGCAAAACAGTATTTTTGGAAATCAAACTGTCAATTTTAAAAGTTTACATTTTTTAGTGTTTAATATGGGGGAACGTTTGTGGCAATTAATTGGAACCGTTTATTAAATAATACTAAAGATTAATAATAAAACATATGTTCAAGGTCATATAAGCGGGTATTACGTTTTGACTGTGTATTAGCGTGCAAAAATCGTTAAAGATTAATTTTTGGCGAAAGCCAAACTTTGTTGCAAAAGTCGTATTCAGTTGGCAATGAGGCGACGGTCACAGTCCGCACATCGCCAATTGTTGACCCGTAATTACTCTTCAATTACATTATTGCTAGCTTCCGTTGCTCCTTGTTGTAGCCGCCCGAAAAGTTGGCTCTGCTCAAGTTGTTCTTCCAATATGGCAAGTTGCAGGCAAATGTTGCAAGTACATTTTTGACACGTTTCTCATTCTGCAACATTTTACCACAACACTGTAGTGGACCTCGTGTCTCATCTGTTAGATGCGACCTCTGTTTACTTCTTCTCTGTGGTTCAATTAGGAGCTGATTTGGTTCTGTTAATTGTGTTTTTCTTTTGCTATTTTAATATTTATTCACCAAAAATATAGTTATGATTGTATATGTTTAAATCAAGCGAATAAATTACAATGATATAAAAGAAAGTATAAATGATGCTTAAAATAATAGTCTATTAATGACTTTTGTCAAACAAAATTGTTTTGGAATAATTCGAAGCATACTTTTATTGAAAATATATTTCATCCAAACAATAAAAAAATTAGTTGTATAAAACTTTTTAATGAAAAAAATACAATTAGAAACAGAAACAAAATATCTGAGTTATTTGAACTGAAAATCGCATATCGATAGTTTCTGTTAAAGAGTTAGTTAGTTCTGGAATATATGTATTACAAAGATTTAAGTATTTTTGTGACTTAAAGATTTTGAAAATGATGTATTATGTTGCATTTAGGTTGTACATACAATATGCAATTTCTTTAAATAAAGAAACAAGTGAGAAAAGTTTAGATACTATTTTTAAATTACAAAAATTAGCAATTAGAACTATATTAAAATTGAATAATGTCAGAAAAAGTAAAAAAGTATCATTCAAGAATCATTTGATTTAATTAGGTATATTGACAGTTTAGTATATATAAATGAAACTATTCTCATAGCAAAACAAATTTGTCTCATACAGCGATTAACAAAAATCTACACATGATTATATTATATAAAAAGAACAAATTTATACACGTAAAATACTCATAATAAAGAATTAAAAAAAAACATCGCCGACATATATAGCAAAAATATTTTACTTCCAACTACCACTAAACACAATAAATATAGAAAAAAACAAAAAATTCAAATTAGATGTCAACAACTATATTTTTAAAGAAGCTCTCTTCTGGGTTGAAGAATATTTAGATCAAGGTAAACAAATTATAATAATTCACTGTTTAAGTTTAAATCATATTATTTTAAGTTATTTAAATACGTAACATTTTGTATGTTGTTACATAATAAATTAATTAAAAATTAAAAAAATATCATATCATTGGTAATAAAATATATTCTAATTACAAGAAAAAAAAAAATGAAAAGGAAAAAACATCCTTAAAACTATCCCAACGTTTAACCAACAATGATGTCGAAACTACACAAACTTTAGTTTTAAAGTTCAGTATTTTTGAGATGATTTTTTATAGTATGGTGTATTTGTGCACAAGTGAAATTCTTCCTTGTGATTTAGTGCGGTTTAGTTGGACAGTTTTTTCCATTGTTTGTAGATAATAATGGATTTACCCACAGTGTGACGAATCGTTAAATTATAATCAAATACATCAGTCAATATTGTTAAAGTTTGTATTGTGAGTAACGACTGAGTAATGCACATTGTTGCAAACAGCTATTGTCTGTGTTAACGTAGTTTGTCTGAAATTACTATAATTATTATGTTTTTTAAAATATAATCATACAGTATAAGTAAACGTCACACAACACAAATTTATTACAATATATGCACAAATATATTACAATACAAGTACAAAATGCACGAATATTATGGTGATCGATTTCGGTAAACCACGCTCACCTTCCTCAGACCAGAGGGATTCACAAAAGAATCTTATGTGTTGTGTGACGTTTACTTGTACTGTATATATACCAACATGTATTATGCTAATTAAAAAACTAAATAATATAATCATAGAGTAATATAGTTTTGAGTTGTACTGTTGTATGTGTTCAACTCGAAAGGACCCAGATGAACTGATATATATACACAGGGTGTCCAGCTTTGACTGTCACATATTGTAGAGGATTGTTTTTCAGGTCAATACAAGCAAACAATACCATATAACTTGCGTCTTTTCTCGACTCGTTTTCTGTCTGTGTTGCTTGTATGTGTTTTTTACAATAATTTGAATAACTAAAAAACCGTTTGACATAGAATACTAAATTTTGGTATGAAAGTTGAATGTTAAGAAGAACACATTTTATGTAAAAAGGCTTTATGTATTAAGATTACTTTCAAAATGGCGGCTGTCTAAAAATTTCATAGTCAAATATCATAAAAACTACAAATTTTAACCAAAAACGTTTAAATAAAATAATTTTACGTTATATTATGCCAAACGCAACGATATGCCAATTTAAAAGATCCGATAATAAATAACAGATAAAAATCATTTTTTGTGACTGAAAGCATTGCCATCTAGTTACTCATTACCGTAATGACAATGCTTTCAGTCACAAAAAATGATTTGTATCTATTATTTATCATCCGATCTTTTAAATTGGCATATCTATAAATTTGGCATAATATAGTCTACAAATATAGTATTTTAACATTTTTGGTAAATTTGTAGTTTTTTATATTTCACTTTTAAACTTTTAGATAGCCACCATTTTGAAACTGACCACTTTAGATATGCATTTTTTTACATGAAATAATTGGTTCTAAGATCAACTTTCAAACAACATTCAATATCGTATGTTAAACGACTTGAACTATTCAAATTTTTGTAAAAAAACACATACAGACAGAAAGCGAATGGAGAAAAGACACATGTTAAATGGTATTATTTGCTTGTATTTACCTCACAAACAATACTCTAAATATATGACAGTCGAAGCTAGACGCCCTGTATAATGTATGTTTTTGGCTTGTAATTTTACGTGAATATAAAATTGTTGTTTTTAATATTTGTGACCGATTTGGAGAGAGATATAAACGGTAATGTTTACAACTGATAATCTACTTCCAACTTAAGTATGTTATCTTCTTACATTAAGTGTGGAATGTCAAGTATCTTCTTGAGATATGTTTTGAAATAAGATCATTAATAATAGCAGTCAAACAATTCATTTGATTTGAATGGATAAAAATATAAAAACTTTCATTTTTTTCATCATACAACACTATTATTATAAAATGGATTAATAAAGTGTTCAATGGGCGAAATTCACGCAAAAATGTTATTCTTTCGTTCACGTCCCTGTTTTTCACCTAAAACACGCTTATTTTCCACAAAAATGTCATTTGTCCACCCACAATGTTTGTAGGTTGTCTATATCAATAGGTCTGGTTTTTATTATTAGTATATACAGGGTGTACCAAAAGTAAAGTGCTAAACTTCAGAAAATGGTTGTATGGATCAAAATAAAGAGAAAATCAAGAAAACATTTTTCCGAAAACTCTTCGTTTACCAGATATCCGTTGTTTTGTTTTTTTCACTAAAGTATGTTTATCTCCGAGTTGGCTTAACCGATTTTCATAAAACTTGCTGTGCATCTTAAGATAATAGACAACACCTATTTTAGAAAACAAAATCATCTTGATCCAATTTAACACTTAAAAATGGCGGCCATTTTATCTTTTTAAAGAGAAATTGCGGGGAAACAGCGAAAAATACAAAGAGCCGCCATTTTTAAAATTTAAATTGGATCAAGTTGATTTTTTCCAAAATAGTTCTGTACTATCTTAACATGCATAGCGAGTTTCATAAAGATCGGTTTAGTCAACTTGAAAATAAAAATTCTTTTTTGAAAAAAACAAAATTGCAGATATCTAGTAAACGAAGTGTTTTCGGAAAAAAATGTATTCTTGATCTTCTCTTTGTTTTGACCTATATAACGATTTCACCAAGTTTGGCACTTACTTTCGTGACACCCTGTACATTTTACAAACTTTACAACATTTTCTTCGCAGGCTTTTTATAGGGTACTAATTGCACAGTCAGTGTTTTTCTCTGTGGTGTTACTGAAAAAGAATGTAGCATTTAATATGATATGAAATGCGCGTTTTTATATTGTTTACATTCCCACGGTCTCGATAAACAAAACCAAGGTCAATAGGAAAAAACTGCATCATTTAACTTCGTTACAAAAGAGAAACACGCGAAAACATGGTTGGCAGTGAAATTGTTAAAGATAGTAAAGCAACATGGTTATTGGAAATGCTGAATCTACGTAATTACAAAGAAAACAAGATTTCTACAACTAGCTGACTGACGTCATTTCACGTACCGATTACTCACGAATGAAATTATTGATTCAGTTATAGTATTCGATACATCGACCATCGACAGAGAAGGCATAAAAAGTAGTAGAAACACATGGAAATTATTTTTAAAAACTTATAAAGAAGAAAAGTATATAGGCCTACAGGAATTATATTTTATAATCAACTTAGCTGTCAACTTATATTCCATTCAACTTAAAAACAATCTCAACTCTACACAGTTTTTCTTGCAGGCAATTTTTTACTCAACCTAAACCATAGAGAAGACTCGATTTTAAACATCACGCGTCTTGCCGGCAATCGTTACTTAACACTAAATCGTAATCGCACTCTGAACTCAACCCTGCTTGACTTGCTGGCAATCGATCCTCAACCTAAATCAATAGCATGATCCCATTTAAAAATATTTTATCTTGCTGCAATAGTCCCTTAATACTAAATCGTAACTCAATCTGAACTCAACCCCGTTCATATTGCTGACAATCGATCCTTGGCCTAAATCATAGACAAGGCCCGATTAAAAAAATAATTTATCATGCTGGAAATCGTTTCTTAATCTTAAAGTCACAATCTGAACTCAACCCCGTTTATCTTGCTGGCAATCGATCCTCAACCTAAATCATAAGATTAGACCCGTTAAAAAATTATTTGTCTTACTGGCAATCGTACCTCTACCAATATCATAGACAGATCTAATTTAAAAATAATTTATCTTGCTGGCAATTGTAAATTAACAATAAATCATAAACACAATCTGAATTCAATCACGTTTATCTTGCTAGCAATTTGTTCTTCAACCTAAATTATATGCAAGATCCTATTTAAAAAATCGTTTAACTTGCACGTTTACCTTGAAATCAAAGACACAATTTCAATCAGGTTAGTTTGTATTTCAAGCAATAATTTGTTCCTCAATGCAAAACTGTAAACAGTATTGAACTTTTTTAAGTTTTAACCCTTCGGGGCTACTGAATGACCATATATCGTCATTTACGTTTTTCCCTTGAGGACCGAAATGACGATATCCCGTCATTCGAAGTTTGTTACATATAACATCCAATTTATCACATACGATAACTTGTACGTCTTTGGAGTGATACGCAGACGTTCCAGACTGTTTTTAACGTCTGGAACCAGATGTTGGAATATAATGTCAATGAAAAGAACTGACAATAGACAGAAAGTTAATTTTTAACTGACGAATCTTACATTATTAACAAAATATCTCATGTTATAATTTTTTTATTTTTAATCCGATTGTTGTACTATTTTCTGTGTTTGTAGGTGATTGAGTTTACACTTCAATAACACAGTTTCCCACTGTAAAATATTTTTTGTTTACGAGCTGTAAGCGTAAAAAAATAAATTAATGTTTAAAACAAAACAAAACTTTTTTGACAAAATATAAATATTTAAAAACTATGAAATGATTTTGTGGCCATTTATTATGATAAAGAACTCAATTACAAACATTCTGGTCAAAGAAGTGCCCGTGTATCTTTATTAGAACATATTTTATTAATAAATGTATAAAGACTCGCGTTTATCCAAAATTTCAGCCTAATATTTTACATGCCACACTTGAAAAGTAAGGAAAAAGTAAGCACTTTTTTCTTGTCGGTTCTCAAAGGGTTACACTTGTCTATCTTGCTAGCAATCGTCCCTTTACACCTGATCTTAGACAAGATCGTTTAGCTTGCTGTTAACAGGTACTCAACACCACAGATCAAGCCCGTACTTCCATGAGAGTGCTGTTGGGAGGTCGCCGGTTTATCGCAAACAGTACTTTATTAGCAGGGTTTTACGGCTTGGCGTGGGAGGTCTTTTGACGCGTCAAACAAAAGTTAGACTGTCGATAAATAGCCCATTGAGTGCGATCAAGGCCGTCGACACTACTCGCGCCCTGACCTTCAAGTGGTGGATGGGGCAAATGTGGCACGGATGTTTGTAAAAACGCTGATAGCTTTGTTTTTGAACCAACTAGCTAATTCAGTCATTATCATAAAAACCACACCTTTATAACGAGAAAACATCTGTGACAAAAAAATGGCGGCGTTCTCATGTCGTTTGTATAGTTTCTGACAAAATATCTTTCAACCGATTATTAGTTTTAAATGATGATAATTTATGAAGTATTTTGAGAAAATACTGTAAATTACGTAAATTTTTTAAGAATCATAACTATAATAGGTGTTTCCCTTAGCCTCTCAATGTACTATATGCTCTTATTAATTTATTTTTACATTTACAGTAAAAGACGCCGATCGTAGAGATATGGGTGAATATGAGGGTTGAATTTGACGAGTGTAGATGAACGAGTGTAGTCATTGTTACTATTTAAGGTCGACTGTTCCTAAGAAAGATCAATTTATTAATAGATTAATAGCCAGGGAAACTAAATTTAATAGCCCAATAGCCAGGGAAACTAAATTTAATAGCCCAATAGCCAGGGAAACTAAGGAACCTATAGATTTACGTGGAATCAGAACCACGTATTATTGGTCTGATTTTCAGCTTACAAACCTGAAATTCAGTTTTCTTCCCTAGCCAGCATCCGGACTATGATTACCACATGGACACCTGAGACTTCTCTAGTAGTATTTATGTCGATGGCAACTATTGAGCTGACACCGTGTTGGTATCAACAGGATCGAGCATAAAACATATCGTCTACAATATTCAGGCCTCGTTGTCCTGCTAGCTTCGTAACAATCGTAACTGCGTCACTAGTGCCACCAACGAGGGAGGTACAATTTTTCAATTTGATATTTTGAACATTCAAAATATGTGAACAGTTAACTTGTTTTGTAACGACAGTCAAAAATGTCTTGGAAGGAGCGGTTTTTCAGTGATACAAATGAGATCATTTCCAGTTTTGTAGGAGTGTCGGATTGTTTTCATTCCATTGAAAGTAAACTGGTCATTGTGTAAGAAACCTGAAATAGAAAAGCAGTTTCTTGTAATAAACAAACCACTTTGCAGTTAAATTAAAATATATTTCGAAATAGATAATTATTTCCTCTAATTTTAGAGCCTTTAAAGGAATTTATATACATTAATAGATAGAAACATCTAATTTTAAGACTTAGACATGTGAACACTTGTTTGTTTTTGTTTGATGACTCATATTTGTTTCTTTTCTTAAACAAAACCATCACATAGGTGACAAAGTGTGTGTCCAATTTACTGCATTTCTCAAACAAGAAAACAAATCCCTAGCGTACAAAAATAGCTAATCAACTCAGTTATTAGACGGAAAGTCTCCCTAACTGGAGCTGAAGTGGCTGTAAAGACATTCCAGTCCTGGAGACCACTTACCCGTCCATTAACGGAGAGCTGATAGCCAGAGTCTGGTCCAGGTGGGGAGGACGAAATTAGTCAACATGATTCATGTATTCGAGACGACAATCAGACGCATAAGTGGGGACAATGGATTCGTCCGGGCGGTATATTGAGAAATATCAGTGGGCCCAAGCAGATCCCTTGAGGCACGCCGTAAAATTGCACACCCACTAATCTCTGCGGGAACGATGTAACGAGATATTCAAGGTGTTTCTTTTGATTTATATTTTATTGAATCCCCTTAATTTTTTACAATAGAACATGAAATGTTTTGTTTTGTTAAATAAGTAACGATGGTTAATTTACTCTAACTTGTTGAAATACGTTAAATTAAAAAAATTTAGAAAAAAGACATGGTTGTTTTGATCCAGTTATATTTAAGAAGACTATTCCTTTCAATTACAAATTTATTTTATTCTGGAACTTGATTTTATTTTAAATATTTTGTATCGCCATTCTGGAATACGTGTCTTGTTTTTGTATTTTGTGTCCTTATGTACTTTAATAATGGGATTTTATAACAATTATTTATTTATTATGTCCTGTTGAGTATTTAGATACTCAAGCCTTGAGGCCATGTTTTGGGTCACTGAATATAACTTACATTCTCAACCCCTCCCATCTGTCTTAAAACATTTAAATTGGTTTCTCTTTAACATTTTAATAATTGAGACATTATAAAATGCATAAAAAGTTAATATGGCAATCTATTTCTATTGCACTTAATGGTGATATCATTTAAAAATGCTTAGTCACCAAGAGTTTGCTGTTTCCATACCGAATAGATGAACTCTGGAGATTCATACAGTTCAGTAATAACTGCTAAGTATTATGGCCATTAATAATATAAATTACGTCTTGTCAAAAAATGAAGAACAATAAAAGTTAAAAATATTTGCATCCTAGAAAAAATCGTTCTAAACTAAAACATTTCTACCTGATGCCAACAGAGATAATTTATGTATATTGATTTAGACTATATGATGTAACGATTTCATTGGCGTTCGTTCTCTGCAACTGTTTCAAAGTATTTAAAATTACGTAAATTTATTATTTATGAATAAGCCCAAATCTACCACACGAAGTACAATCACACTGTTTTGATGATTTGGTTTTTTTTGTGTCCAAACTCCTTCAGATGAGCTCTCTTTATTTCACTAGACCATGTCGTTTAAGTTTTTTTTTCCTTCACCTTGAGAGCAACATTTATATCAACAATCTTTCACTTGAATGTGCTGCTGTTTGAAATGTAAAATGGTTTTTATCTACTAATTTTAGGTTTTCTTTTATGGAAGTTGTATCTGTGGGTGGAAGAAGAGTGCGTACGATTCGCAGATGATATGGTGGTGCTAGAAGAGAATGAAGCCAAGTTAATTAAAATGATGAAGGAGCTAAACAATTCACGTGAAAAATATGGTATGAGGATGAACGTGAAAAAGACAAAGTGTATGACCCTGGATGGAAGGGAAGATGTAACACAACTTAAACTGAAAGAAGAAGTTATAGAAAGTGTTGAAAAATTCAAATACAGGGAATGTTGGTTTGCAAAAGATATGTTATGTAATACAGAAATAAAAACAATAATAGTATTGGCAAAAGTAGGATTTGGGGAAAAGAGAAGACTGTTGTGTGGCCCATTAGGCAAAGAGCTAAGAAAGAGGCTAGTTAAATTCTACACATGGAATGTGTTGTTGTATGGTGAAGAAACGTGGACACTAAGAAAGAAGGATGTAAAAAGACTGGAAACAATTGAAATATGGTTATGGAGGATATTAGAGGGGATTAAGTGGGAGGATAGGGTGACAAATGAAGAAGTATGGAGAAGGGTGGGACAAGAAAGACAAATAATTAAGCAAATAAAGAAAAGGAAAAAGAATTGGTTGGGGCATATAATGAGAAAGGAATGCTTATTGAAAATTACAATAGAAGGAACAGTAGAGGGAAAGAGGATGAGAGGGAGGAAAAGATTCGAAAGATGGACGACCTGAAGATGGGGAAGAAATATTGTGAAATAAAAAAGGAAGCACAAAACAGATGGACTGGAGAAAAAGAAATGTTTCTTGAAGACCTGCCAAGAGGTAGAAAGACCAATGGTGATAGTGATGTTTCTGTGTTTTTAATTCCTTTGGACGAGCTCTCTTTCTTTTACTAGACCAAGTCATTTCAGTCATTTTTCCTTCACCCTTAGACCAAAATTTCTATAAAAATAGTTTGCATGAATGTGTTCCTATTTGAAATGTGCGTTTTTGTTATACACGCTGCTTTTAGAACTTCTGTTATTTCAATTGTTTCTGCTGTTGTTGTCGTAAATGTAATACTTAATGTGGCGTTTTTAAGTTGCTTCGAAGATTTAAATCTGATAAACGTTATTTAAAACTGTTCTACCTTTCAAAGTTTACTCTTCCATGACATTTTAAGAAGTATATTTTTACATTTTTTATAAAATGTTTTTCTGCCGTTTCAACCGGATTGTCTAGCATTACGAAACGTTCAGTTCTCAAATCGTAATGTGTTCGTAACACAAAGGTTAATTAATCGTGAAAGAACGTAACAGTGGACGACCCACGCGCATTTATTCGGTATCTATCGAGATTTCAAACTACGTCACGGTTTACTGATCTTTTACCGGCAGCATTCCTCCAATTAAGGCAAGTGGTGTGAAAGGTCACTTACAGGGGTCAGGCCGGTTAAGAAGTATTGAATAATACCGCATCAGTGACAATTGGTATTAATGACGTCACTGGAACTAAAGAGAACACTGTGTTTTATGGCCGAATATGAATGCGATGGCAAAATACTGGATTTGAGAGAAGAGGGTTGAAAGATACTAGAGAGATTCTTTCAGTGGATGAAAAAGAAAGTAGGGTGTAATCTTAATATACAAAACAAAAAAAGTACTCATTGCCAACGGAATATCCAGTACCATTGATCATATTTTTATGAAATTTTGAGGGAAGTGAGAGAATCTTTTGAATCATAGAGAAGGATTTCTCGAAATTCCACTCCTAGGGGTATAATCAGCCCCTAAACGTTTCCCTTTTTTTCCTAAAGAGTAACATTAACATTAATTTTTTAAAATAATTTATATCAAACACTTTTTACAACAATATTAATATGACAAAAAAGCTTGGCTAATTTGATTTTCATTCTGAAATATTTAAATTCATATTTACAAATTCTCACATGATTGCACTACTTTTCATCCCCCTAAAATTGACTTATACGATTTCTGGACTATACAACATTGATTTTATAGTTGATAGGCCTGGTCCTACAAAGTAAACACATCGACGTTATACTCCTGTGTTTTATTTAGAATAATTTTTATAAAATTGCAACTTTTTACTTTCTCCCATATGCGTTAGCATAGAGAAAGTATTGCGATGGTAAAATATTTGGTTACTAGTTTATATAAAAATCCATTTGAAGGTCCCCTGAACCCAAAAAAGTGGGGTTTTCGAAAAAAAATGTGGTGTCTGTGTATGTGCACTTCGCTGGAGACCAAACGGGTGGATCAATTTTTATGAAATTTGGTATGTACTTAGTAATAGTAATAGTAGGTGTATTTAGCCAATATCTCCAAACCATTTTGAATTTTTTTTAGATACCAAAAGTGTGTCGATTTCAATAATTTTGATCGATAATGATCTCATCACAACACTTGCTCGTGTCATTTGATAGGTGAAGAAGACCTGTTATACTAATCAACAAATTAATTTTTGTAAAAGGGGATTTTATATTTTTTTTTACACTTAAATATGTGTTACCTTTAAAAGTCGTTCTTGACGATTTTAAATTTAAAATGTCATAATATTAATTTATAGATTTTTAGAATGGACATTTAATAATCGTACAGTGTTCATTATAGCTCAAATAATAAACACGAACCACACAGTTGGGGCGTGCTTCAGCCCGCTGACGGCAATGTTGCATGGCTACTGTAGGGCTACAGGCTTCCTAACGGTGGCTTGAGTAAGTCCTTTGGTCTCATTCTGCTCCATGGTCTTTATTGTACACTGAACAGCCATGCTCTTTCATAAAAAAAATTTTTATTTTCGATATTTTCTCTACTAATTTAATCCTCTCAAAACCAAAAATAATAACTAAAACCTCCAAGAGTATGGCATCTTTATATAAATATATTTACTTCTGTTCAACTACATTATTTGTTAGAATACCTCTGGCTTGAGGGTTGGTAGAGAATCATTTTATAAACAAAATTGACCTTTAAACGACAATTCTATTCCCAAATTATTTATACAACTTTTATATTTATTTAGGTTGTGTCTAAGATTGACGCGGAATTAGCAGACGTAGAAATTACATATGGAATTAAAATTCTGGCATGGAAAGTATGACGTGTGGTATCTTATCTTGCTAATACCATGTCGGCACTGGTGACGTAGTGCTGTTGCCCAGCTACTTGGCGACAAAGTGTTTGGGAGATTGTAGGCGATAGGTTCCATGCTCGGCTCTCTTAATACCGACACGGCGTCCGCTCAATGGTTGTCATCAACGTAGATACTACTAGAGAAGTCTGGAGTGTCCGTGTTGAATGGTAGTCAAGATTCAGATGTTGTGTAGGGAAGAGAACTGAGTGTCAGTCTTGTCAGTTAGCTGAAAATCAGACCGACACTACGTGGTTCAGATTCCACGTAAAGCTGTAGGTCCCATAGTTGCACTGGCTTGGGCTATTAATAAATAGTCCTTTCTGAGCTAAGTCGAACTCAGATAGTAATAATGACCGCACTCGTTCATCTACACTCATCACACTCATTCACTCCTCATATTCGCCCATATTTCTACGATCGGCGTCTTAGAAATGAATAATGAATAATAAAATAATGAATAATACCACATTCACAACAAACGATTCACTTTCACTGCTTGCTTTTGTATCAACATTACTTTTAGTTGACAAAGGCTATATAAACTAAACCCATTGATAGTGCCAGTGAGAGAAATTACTGAATGATTTATTTGTCTTTCTGTCAGCTAATTCTACCAACGAAGTTCAAGTCAAGTAAAAGTTACATTTTTTACCATATAAAGTCGAGAGTTATGAAAGTTAAACTAATGAGTGAAATCTATTGCTCTTAAGCACTGATGCCCACAAATAACTAACAAATTTTATATTTATTATTTCAAATGCAGGACAGTCGTCACATATAATTTCTGGGTGGCTTCCAACTGGGTTTGTAATAAAAAAGCAGTGTATGTCTTTACGTTTTAACAACCGGTTACAAACATTGACAATGACATGATCAAACGCGATTTGTGGTTCCTTAGAGGTGGCTGTCATTTAATGTTAACCCCCTCCTCTTCTATTGGTTGAAACATCGACCATGGATCAACTGTCCCTCAGACTTGGTCAATGTGAGGAAATCGGACTTTGAATGCGTAGAGGTGAAGCAGCCTGTTTGGGTCGCTGCCAGTTGGAGTGGCGGTGCAAAAGTGAAACCGGCGAGTTGTGCAAGCCAGTATCGGGGCCGCCCCCTCCCATCACATACTCCGTCAATCGCCGTACTTACCAGACCACCTGCTGACAGTTTGATCGGCATTGCAGATTTACCGGCTCCCGCTCAACTTGTCAATGCAGACTTGGCTGTCGGGTAGCATTGTGCAAGCCAGTATCGGGGCCACCCCCTCCCATCACATACTCCGTCAATCGCCGTACTTACCAGACCACCTGCTGACAGTTTGATCGGCATTGCAGATTTACCGGCTCCCGCTCAACTGGTCAGTGCAGACTTGGCTGTCGGCTAGCATTGTGCAAGCCGGTATCGGGGCCGCCCCCTCCCATCACATACTCCGTCAATTGCCGTACTTACCAGACCACCTGCTGACAATTTGACCAGTATTGCAAATTTACCAGCTCCCGCTCAACTGATCAGTGCAGACTTGTCTGATGGGTAGCATTGTGCAAACCAGTATCGGGGCCACCCCTCCCATCATATACTCCGTCAATCACCGTATTTACCCGATCACCTGCTGATAATTTGATCGGCATTGCAGATTTACCGGCTCCCGGTCAACTGATCAGTGCAGATTTATCTGTCAGGTAGCGTTGTGCAAACAAGTATCGGGGCTGCCCCCTCCCGTGACATACTCCTTCAATCGCCGTACTTTTATACTCGACTACCTGCCGAAAACTGATAGTTATTGCAGATTTTCCAGCTTAACTTGTCAACACAGACATGGGGTTTCGATGAGGAGAGGACTTTACAGTCCTAACTTCGTCTTAGAGATAGAGATGAAGACTTAGTATAGGGGTATTATAGAATAAAGATGATTTTCTTTTCATTTCAGATCTATCTGTTGGAAAACGTTTACCTTTTGCTGTTCACTGTCTTACTTTATGAAAACTGATGCTAAATATGTAATACTGAAATATACTATCATTATTTTCAACAATACCACCCTATGTATATGGTTGAGGGGATGGTCAATATCACCACACGTGTGTATTTGGGTGGGCCGATGTAGACTCAATTTTCTTTTTCAAGTACTACAACAATGTTGAACATAACATCTTCAACATAACTACATTAATATAAGGACTATCATATCGGTATTATTTTGGTTCAGAATTCCGTCAAGTCTCTAAATGAATTAATCTTCGATTAGTCTCAACGCGGACAGGTTCAAAGCAGGTCGCTTTCCACTTTGCCAGTCATTGTCTTAGTTACGAAGCTCCAGTCGTTTGATCTGATCCCCATGTATGAGCCACCCACGCTTTCCGACAGATTATTCACTCTTTAATTGTACAATTGTCATTCCTGATTACTTGTTTGTTCCGCTTACACAGTCTTAACATTGGGATAAAACGTTTGTATACTAGTTGACTGAGTGTGCAATTTGAGTAATATATTCACGAAATTTGTTAGACTTTTTTATCAACGAAGATATTAGTCTTGTTGAGTTTATTTTTTCTCCAGCCAGATACAGTAGTTGGATTGTTGCGATCGTTTAGTGACCGTCACTCCAGCCAGATACAGTAGTTGGATTGTTGCGATCGTTTAGTGACCGTCACTCCAGCCAGATACAGTAGTTGGATTGTTGCGATCGTTTAGTGACCGTCACTCCAACCAGATACAGTTGTTGGATTGTTGCGATCGTTTAGTGACCGTCACTCCAGCCAGATACAGTAGTTGGATTGTTGCGATCGTTTAGTGACCGTCACTCCAGCCAGATACAGTAGTTGGATTGTTGCGATCGTTTAGTGATCGTCACTCCAGCCAGATACAGTAGTTGGATTGTTGCGATCGTTTAGTGACCGTCGCTCCAACCAACAAAAACCTCTTAAATTCCTTCATAGAAATTTTAATATTACGCTAATGAACGAATGTCGAAACTAGTGGCGTATTGCTGTAACCCAGCTACTTGGGAACAAAGGGCTGTAGAGATTGTACGCGATAAGTCCTATGCTCGGTCCGACATCTCTCGAGAAGTCTGGGGTGTACATGATAGGTGGTAGTCAGTGTTTAGATCAAATCAAATCAAATAGTTTATTTCCATTGATCAATATGTACATTGAAATAGGAATTGTCAACACATACATATTAGTTATATATACAATTTATAAGCAACATGTTGTAGTTTTAGAATACTTTAGATTTATGTAACACTATTAACTGGGAAACAAGCTTGTCTGAAATAATAGTAGTTCGTTATTATAATATTATTAGGCTAGGGTCATGTTCTAAAAATTCTTGAATACAATGAAAAGGATTATCAATTAGCCATTTATACAAACTATTTTTAAATTGAGCATAAGGAATGGTCCGAGCTGACTGAGGAAGTTTATTGAAAAATTTAATTCCATTGACTTTGTAAGAATTTGAAGTTTTAGAAAGCCTATGCTTTGGAATGTCAATCATATTGTTGTAACGGGTATTGTGACTATGGATGTCTTGTCTAATATCTAAACTGTTCAAACTAGCTTTAGTGTAGAGTAATACTTGGAATATGTACAGGTTATAAACAGTGAGAATTTTTAATTTTTTGAAAAGAGGTCGAGAAGGATCTAAGGGACCAGCTCTACACAAGGTTCTAATAACCTTTTTTTTGTAGTAATAAAATGTCATGTACATGACAAGAGTGGCCCCATATTAACAATCCATAAGAAATGTGTGATTGAAAAAAACTAAAATACACTGTTCTTAAATAATTATCAGGCAAAATGTTTCTAAGTTTCCAAATCAAATAATTTACACGACTTATTTTTTTACAAATTGTATCAGTGTGTGTTTGCCAATTCAACTTATTGTCTAAATGAAAACCTAGTAATTTAACAGATTTAGCATCTTCATTTTTTGATAGGCTTAAAATAATTTTCTGTGTCTTTTCTCTATTGCAGTGTAGTCTGTTGGATGAAAACCAATCAATAGCTCTATTATGTGAATCTATCATTAATGTATTGAGAACTTCTAAGTTTTTGTGTGAAGCCAGTAGAGTTACATCATCTGCATAAATAATAGATTGGGTGTTAAGGCATAAAAGCAGATCATTTATCATGACTGTGAATAAGAAAGGCCCCAGGACAGAGCCCTTTGGAACCCCCAGACCAACTCTTAATACTTTTGAATTTTGCCCTCTTACAGAAACATACTGCTTTCTACCAATCAAGTAGGATTTGACTATGTTAATTGATTCCCCGTCCACTCCATAAAACTTGAGTTTGTCCAAAAGTATGTCGTAGGGAACACAATCAAACGCCTTACTTAAGTCACATAGCGCAAGAGAAACAGATTCTTTTTCTTCAAATGCTTTAAGGGTTGTATCTACTAAATTTATAAGTGCTGATGTTGTTGAATGACCTTCCCTAAAACCAAACTGTTTGCTGTAAATTAAGTTATTTTGAACAAAGTATGAATTTAGTTGTTTGTGCATAACAGATTCGAGTATTTTTGAAAACACAGGAACAATAGATATTGGCCTGTAATTCTGTATTATTTTCTTATCCCCCCTTTTAAAAACTGGAATTATTTTGGATATTTTTAATAAATTTGAGAAATATCCACTTTGTAGACATTGGGTTAGGACAAAAGCAAGTGGTTCACTAATACAATGGATAGTTCTTTTAACGATGTAATTAGAAATCCAATAATGGTCAAGACTCTTGGAATTTGAAAATTTAGAAACAAGATCTTTTACCTCTGACCCATTAACTCCCCTCCATTTAAATTCAATATGTTGTCTTTGACCCAAAAATTGTTGGTGCGGGGGTTCAGATTCTGTAGTCGGTGTGTGTACATTGTCCCAAATTTGTCCAGGGGAATCTATAAAATATGAGTTCAGCTCATTTGGATCAAGTTCAGTGTCATTAGTGTGTGATGGAGAGGTTTCCTGTGATATGACATTCCAAGCAGCCTTACACTTGTTGGTAGAATTGTCAATATATCTAGCACACGCCTCCTTTTTTGCTGTAACTAATTGTTTTTTGTATCTTTGTTTTAAACCTCTATATGCAGTAAAAGCTGCTTGTGCGTGCATTGAACCATTCCTGCCCAGATTGTTATAAATATCGTAATAACTTAACATATCTTGTCTTAATAAATGTAAGTCTTTAGTGTACCAGTTAATAAGTTTCTTTTTCTGTACTTTTTAGAACTAATCACTAATGGCGAACAACAGTGCCATATGTCAATGTAAGTTTTATAAAATATATCAAATAATTCAGGAACAGTTATTTTATTTAATTTATAATCTTCTATCATAGACCATTTTTCTTCGTCTAATAATTGAACAAACTGCAATATTTGATTGTCATTTTGCGTTCTTTTATACTGTCTACTTAATTGTTTGCTTACATTACCTGAAAGGTTCTGCTGTTTGAATAACAGCTTTAATACCACAGGGTCATGATCCCCAAAGTGGCCACCTATAACTTTATTATCATAGCAATCAGCCGAAAAATTTACTAAAAAGTTATCAATGCACCGATCACCCCTAGTAGGCTCCATGTTTGTGTAAGTTAAATTTAAGGATCTAATTAAATTTAAAAACGGCTTTGTCAATCTGTCATTTTGATTTAAAAAGTTAACATTAAAGTCACCACAAATAATTAGTTTCTCTGCCTTTTTTAATAACTTTCTTGTAACTAGCTCAAATAATTGAAAAAACAATTTTATGTCACCTATGGGTGATCTATAAATGTTAACAATATTTAAATTCCCACAAGGTTTAGTTAATTGTATAGCACAAACTTCAAAATGTATTTCTGTATAGAAGCTTCTTAGGTCTATTATTGAATACTGTAATTTAGTATTAATATAAATACCAACACCACCATTCTTTTTATTTTGCCTACAAATTACACTTGCAGGTTCAAAATAAAGGGGTATGAAACAGTTAACTTGGTCTTCTTCTAACCAGTGCTCTGATATACAAATAATATCTATTTTTTCTGTTTCACAAAATTGTTCAATTTCTAATATTTTGTTCCTGATGCATTGTATATTTATTTGTAAAATATTTATTGAGCTTTGAAAATTATTCAGTGGTGTATGGACAGCTTTGTTGTCTCTGTTATAAGATTTTATACTGCTCTTATTTGAAACATGTTTATTTAACGAAAAAGATTTTGTGGGGGAGTTATTTTTACTCATACATAAATTTATAGAACTGTCCAATTCCTGATTAGGCCTACTTATTCTAAAAAAGAATGTCTGTTACTGTGACATGTACCAGATCCAGCATCCTCGTTTGCAATTTGGCCTTGGAGAGAGGTGTTCCTTGGAGAAGATGGGGCTGCGACAGCCTCAGCGTAGCTCTCGTATGGAAGGGTGATGGGCCTTCTTGTAGTTGATGGTGGGGTCATCGGGTTGGGATGATGTGTGGCTCTTCCTTCAGTGTCTGGTACAGGTGTCAGTTTTGATAAGCAGTCCACAATGATGTTAGATAGAAGTCGTTTCCCTTTGGCTCTGAGATGGAGGCCGTGGGTTGTGAAATGGTCTCGATTGATGCCTCTGATATTCAGTAGTACTGTCCTTTTATCCCGAGTGCAAATATTAAATATGTGCCGGTTGACTTGGGAAATTATCTTATGTATGGGGCTGTTGAAGGGTAAGTCATATCTTGGAAACAAGGGACAAATTACAACTCTTGACTTTTTACTACACTTTTTCAGTATTTGATCGAAGTGGTCATAAATAACATCTTGTCTACCTGCACCTACATCATTAGTCCCACCTATGAGAACGTAGCAGTGTCCTTGAGGAGGGTCAGAGGTAGGAGCAATCTGCATCAAACCTGCGTTGGGTTTACATATCCCCATCACTCTGGTAGCAGGCGAGATGGCCCCTCTTACATTTTCAGATAAGTTGCGAGTATGACTATCGCCGATGATCGACACACTGCTGAATTTAGTACTTGTATTCTTCTTATTTTTTATGTTTGATGTGTTAGGATATACCCTTGATTGTTTAACTGTTTTTCTAGATTGACCCTGGTTATTATTAGATAAAATAGCTTTATTTGATTTTTTGTTCAAAACCGTTTTAAATGGTTCATCCTCTTGTAAAGATTGGAATCTATTTTGTATAGCTACTGAGGGGAAGTTTATATCTGTGTAAATAGGTGGTTCTAAGTCACTACCGTTGAGTTTTAAATTGAAGTTTTCAGTCTCCAATATTCTAATAGCATCGATCATATTTTTTGTTTCTTCTTCTAATATTGCACATTTCTCACAAGAGATGTTCACGAGGTGAATTTCTTCTTCTAAGTTTTTTATTTTTGACGTTGCTGTTTGAAGCTGATCTCTTAGTGAATGTAGTTCAAGCTGGTCTTTTACACCATCTGTGTTATCTTTGTTCACTTCATCGATTGCTTCAGTCTGACATGCTATATTCTTATAGATGTTGTGTAGGCGAGACAGTTAAGTATCAGGCTTATCAATTTGCTGAAAAAATCAGACCAATCAAATGGGCTTTTCCGAGCATAAGTCGAACTGAGTTAGTAATCAAGCCACACAGGTAATCCACACTCATGTAACTATTTATGTTCGCCTTAAAACATTTACAAAGTTGTGCCGCAGTCAGATGAAATAACACATCAGACGACAGGAGTTTTTATACTCAAATATCGATTATTTGTCATCCGATTTCATTAAATTTACTTTTTTGGATTTCAAATTTAATTCGCAAAAAGAAGGCATTCGTGTGATTTTTTTGTATTTAAAAAGTGATTAAAGATCACAAATTTCAAAGAGCCATTTTAAAAATAATTGCAAAAGGTTTTTTTTGTCAAACGCCTACAAATCACTCCCAAACAACCCCCTTCAATAAATACATATATTATTGACCTCCATTTGCAATGAAAATTATTTGTCACTAAGGGAGCACCGAACTTCTCCACTCGACCTGATCTCAGTGGTATGGAAGATTATTTATTGTTGTCTTATTTGGAAATATTACATTCCAATTTAAAGCCTACATTTTAAAATATAGTCATGTCGAGTTTCTCTAGAAAAATATCTTGTTCGGATGTCTATATGCAATTGTAATATCGTAAAATAAAAATTTTTAGTTTACTATTTTTTTAGATATGTCATAATTAATTAAAATGCTCAATGTTAACTACAACATGGTGAAATATTACATAAATAATTATACATAAATATACTGTATATATTATAGTAAATATATAGTTTATATAATTACTATTGAAATTTAAACGAACTATCGACTAATAACAAATTATAAAGATGCTCTTTCCTTTCATCACTGTGGCGGGTTGCTTACTTTTCCAAACACTGACAACTGATTCTGAATAATTAAAACATACCAGCAAATGACCGACGAGTTGAGAGGAAATGATTGTTCGATAGTGTAGATAACGGTGATGTCGTAGATCCCATTGGAGTCCTCATCCTAAGGTTGATTTATTCCGGTCATCAACAGCCAGGCGGGGTTTGGTTGTAGTCTGTCACTGTTTTGGACATAAAACCCCCCTAATTAAGGCTAGACGTGTCAAAGGAATTTACCTAATCGCGTTATAGCGGTACAAGTCTAGTGGGGCTACAACATTTCAGGGTCCAACAGTTCTAATTATCTCTGAATTAATTGAACAAAAACTGGTTTATATCAGAGATGGGAAGAATCTTTTGTACTTAAAACCAAGAGTTCAGTTTGTATGAGAAAATACTGTATATATTCTTTGGATGAGTTTTGGTCTTGATTTAGAATCTACAACATCAATTATTGCCGTTGTTTTGAATAAGCGTTGGGGATGGATGGAAGGTGTTTGGATTCTCTTCTGTAACTTCACTCTCTCCACTTCATATGGCCCACAGGCATGTGCCTGTACTTCACTCAAAGAGTGCAACACCGACCGTCAGCTAATTTGGGTATATGACCCTTGGACAATAGAC
Source organism: Stictocephala bisonia (assembly GCA_035578905.1). Taxonomy (NCBI): domain Eukaryota; kingdom Metazoa; phylum Arthropoda; class Insecta; order Hemiptera; family Membracidae; genus Stictocephala; species Stictocephala bisonia. Next base: position 174,205 of record JAQJVL010000856.1, read on the forward strand.
TCTGGGCTTTTCAAGAGCTGCGCCATGCAGAATATAATAACTCTGGGGGTTTCAAGAATCGCTTTACGCAGGAGAGGTTAATGGGATTGTCAATATCTGCGTCGTACGGTATATTTTGATGGAGTTTTTAAGAATCGCTTCTGTGCATTATAGGTTGATTGGATCTTCGAAAATCACTTTTTGCAGGATAGCTTGATGCACTTTAGTGCAGGACAGGTTGAGGTTCTTCAAGAGTCATTTGTGTTCAGACAAGCTTTATGCCTCCTCCCTTAGAATAGTGGATATGCAAAGCAAGTTGATAGGTCTTTCAAGAATAACTTTTTGAAGGATAGGCTGATTGATTTTTCTAGAATCAGGTTTGTTCGGGATAAGTTGAGAGGTCTGTCAAGAATCCCTTTGTGTGGGACAGGATGATGATATTTTGAAGAAATGCGTTCTGCAGCATATCTTGAGCTTTCAAGAATTGATTTGCGAAGGGTAGGTTTACGGATTTTTCTAGAATTATATTTGTGCCGGATAAGTTGAAGCCGGATAAGATAAGTTTCGTGAACTGCTTCGTGCAGGATACGTTGATGGAGTTTTAAAGATTGCTTTGTGCAGGTTTGGTCGATTAGTTTTTCAACAACACGCAGGTTAAGTTGAAGTGTCCTACAAGAGTCACTCGTTTGCTGAACGAGATATTGTCGAAACTTGAGAGACGGTTGTATATCCATCAAAACTAACCGTTGTAATGCAATTTCCTTTTGTCGGAAAAGAAAGTATATAAATCGTACAGTCAAAATGGTAGTTGTTTTGTAAACCTTTTTACCTATCTACGTCCTGTTTACAATGTTATAATTTAGGAGTAACAAAGGAAGGCCACAATTAGGCAGATGGCTGCTACCGATGGCGTGAATTTATTAATTGTTATTCAAAGTGCCCCTACTAAGTACAATTGGACGAACTGTGCCACCTGTATCTCTTGTCTTGGCCTGTCTACCAGCTGGTACCAAGGTCAGCTCATAACTAACTGCGCAGGCACTCCGTTGTCATCGAAGGTGGGGCCCACACTATCGTACTTAGGGATGGAAAATATTTTCAACATATCGATATATCGCAAACCAAATATCGATCTAACTATAATATCGAAATAAATAAATCGAACTGTAAATTATTTATCTGTTTAAAATTATGCACTAACTTTTATTTCATCTAAAAAAATAAAAAATAAAAACACTCATGTTTAGTTGTCACTATTTATAATAGCTATTATTTAAAATGAATACATTTATCTACACGAAACAAGTAGTGAACGGTGGAGTTAAACGAAAACAAAATTCAAAATAAAAATAATTATACCTTTCATTATTATGTTAATTATAAAAGAGTGATGTTATAATAGTTTGTTAGGCGACTAGCTAGGCATCTAGAGTCAGCGTTGCCAACTCACACACAACTTCATTTACCTGTTCCACCCACTGGTCTACAATAAACTACATTTAATTGCGTTAACATCACGTAAAAAACGTATTAAAGTTACTTTATTATATCAATGCACATTTTATACGCATAAGAGGCAATTTAAATGTTTCTTTCCGAATCGTGACGATTTTGAGGAGAGAGAATAACTTCGGTATTTAATGATGTGATATATCGGACCAAAATATCGATATGGCCGATATTATCGAAAGTAAATATCGATAATACTATATCGATATATCGAAGCATGTTTATCGATATTTCCGATATATCGATATATCGTTGCCATCGCTAATCGTAACGTAGGTGGTAACCAGCCAAACTATCGTACTTACGGCAACGATATCTTAACTGGAGTCTAGATTTAAAAAAATGTTTCAACTTAAACAACTACGACAGTTTGAAATACACAACAAGTGTCTACCCATAGGATAGTTCAAATATACAACATAAGTATTGTTATATCCTTTGGTTTTGAATTTTAAAACGTCTTGATACGTACAGAGGGTGTCCAGTTTTGACTCCCATATTGTACGGGATTTTTATCAGTAAATAATGCAATATAAAACATCACTTTACTCTATCAGTTTATGTCTTGTTTCAAGGGGAATTTACAAAAATCTACAAATCTCAAAAAACGACTTGAGTTACAATACTTAAATTCGTTATGGAAGTTTTACCTAAAAGTTTACATACGCCTAAGTAGACTTTATAAGTTTTAACATGGCTGCTTAAAAACATCAAAGTTAAATTTATAAAAAACTATACATTTCTCAACAAACTCTAAAGATACACAATTTATGGGCCATTTTTAAGACAAATCCAACGATATATAAATTGCAAAGATCGAGTGATAAACAACAAAGAAAACTCAAACTTTGTGACCCTAAATGTGGTTTGGTTATCCCAAATAAAATTCGTACTAAGTTCATGGATAGGTTTCGGTCAGAAAGATTGAGTTTTCTTTGTCATTTATCTCTCGATCTTTAAAAATTATGTATTTGATTTGTCACAGATTGGTCTACAAATTGTTCATCCCTAGATTTTATTTATAATTTAGTAATAATAATAATGACTTTATCGTACACAGCAAAGTTTCTTACACAAATGGCGAACTTAGGACTAATGAGTCTTCTCTTACAGGTGACTCTTATACTGAAGACAGTATGTTTATTTAATAAAGCCTAATTTACAGAAACATGGAAATATATAAGTAAACATAAGAAAAATCAACATTTATTATATATCAAAAAAGTATATTATTCAAAATAAATAAATTGCAAGAACATTTTCAGTTTATCCATTCTCTCACTCATACACTCGTTCGACCCTAATCCCAGACCCCGTCTCCAACCTCCGATACAGACTCATTCGCTTGAAATTAAAGGCTGACGCTGGAAACCGAGGTCGATTCCTATGCCCCTTTAAATCTAGAAAATGTTTAAGGTGATTCTGCCGGCATCAGGGACAACTGAATTCCTCTCGTAGCGCTGGCTATACGTCTGAATGCGAGACACACACACACATAGACAGACACTCGACCCCTCCCCGTCTATATAATTTCAAGAAGTCGTTGAAGCGCGATCCTGCGGGTGCGGGTGCTGTTTCTCGCTGTACGTCTGCGTAGCGATTTAATTGTAATATAACATGCGGGTTAAAGTACAACCACAAGCTGAGTATATAAAGTTGATCAATTTTGTAAATTGGGTGATATTAAAACACATAAGATGCCAAACACGACATTGTATTTCTCGTAGTAATAAAATAAAAACAATCACATAAAACTAATTATTTAAAATCAAATTTGATAATTTACAGTAAAATTGCGTAATTTAAAGTAACTGATGAGAAAGAGCCGTTCTGTGAGGGTCTGTTTTTAAAATTTGGGAATAATCGGGAAAATAGTTTCTTGATTCTGTACCAAGAAAGCCCAAATTTGTATTTTTGAGGTGATGTATTTATAACTATAAACATAATTTTTATGAAATAACTACTTGGGGGCGTTTAATAGCTTATATAAAGTGATTGAAATCGAAAAAAAAGAACATTTGTTTTGACCAAACAGCCTTATTCCATTTTCTACACGAAGTAAATGAAAAGTAATTAGCGTAAATTGTGTTTGTATGAAGAAGGAATACGCAATATTGTCGATACTGAGCGCGTCTGCTTTGTACGAAGAAGGAATACGCAATATTGACGATACTGAGCACGTCTCCTTTGTATGAAGAAGGAATACGTGATATTGTCGATACTGAGCGCGTCTCCTTTGTATGAAGAAGGAATACGCGATATTGACGATACTGAGCGCGTCTCCTTTGTATGAAGAAGGAATACGCAATATTGACGATACTGAGCGCGTCTCCTTTGTATGAAGAAAGAATACGCAATATTGACGATACTGAGCGCGTCTCCTTTGTATGAAGAAGGAATACGCGATATTGACGATACTGAGCGCGTCTCCTTTGTATGAAGAAGGAATACGCGATATTGACGATACTGAGCGCGTCTCCTTTGTATGAAGAAGGAATACGTGATATTGTCGATACTGAGCGCGTCTCCTTTGTATGAAGAAGGAATACGCAATATTGTCGATACTGAGCGCGTCTCCTTTGTATGAAGAAGGAATACGCAATATTGTTGATACTGAGTGCGTCTCCTTTGTAAGAAGAAGGAATACGCAATATTGACGATACTGAGCGCGTCTCCTTTGTATGAAGAAGGAATACGCAATATTGACGATACTGAGCGCGTCTCCTTTGTATGAAGAAGGAATACGCAATATTGACGATACTGAGCGCGTCTCCATTGTATGAAGAAGGAATACGCAATATTGTTGATACTGAGCGCGTCTCCTTTGTATGAAGAAGGAATACGCAATATTGTCGATACTGAGCGCGTCTCCTTTGTATGAAGAAGGAATACGCAATATTGTCGATACTGAGCGCGTCTCCTTTGTATGAAGAAGGAATACGCAATATTGTTGATACTGAGCGCGTCTCCTTTGTATGAAGAAGGAATACGCAATATTGACGATACTGAGCGCGTCTCCTTTGTATGAAGAAGGAATACGCGATATTGACGATACTGAGCGCGTCTCCTTTGTATGAAGAAGGAATACGCGATATTGTCGATACTGAGCGCGTCTCCTTTATATGAAGAAGGAATACGCAATATTGTCGATACTGAGCGCGTCTCCTTTGTATGAAGAAGGAATACGCAATATTGTTGATACTGAGTGTGTCTCCTTTGTATGAAGAAGGAATACGCAATATTGTTGATACTGAGCGCGTCTCCTTTGTATGAAGAAGGAATACGCAATATTGACGATACTGAGCGCGTCTCCTTTGTATGAAGAAGGAATACGCAATATTGTTGATACTGAGCGCGTCTCCTTTGTATGAAGAAGGAATACGCAATATTGACGATACTGAGCGCGTCTCCTTTGTATGAAGAAGGAATACGCAATATTGTCGATACTGAGCGCGTCTCCTTTGTATGAAGAAGGAATACGCAATATTGTCGATACTGAGCGCGTCTCCTTTGCACTAATTCCTGAGTTGAACAATAGTTTCTTTTGTTTAGATATTTAATATTTTCGCCCTTCCCCTCCTCCCTCTTTAAAGGGGCCTTTCTTTTATATTAGTGTATTACAAGTTTTAATAATTTTATTCTAGATGGAACAAAAAAAGTATAGGAATTTTAACTAGTTTTCACCGTTCATAAAATTTACACCGTTATTACTGAAAGCCCCGTTTTTGTATTGAATTTTTATTTTAATATCTGATTGATAGGAATGTTTTCTATCAGTCTTATACATTTCAGAATTTTAACTTCTCGATGAAAAAGTTCTTATTATTTCTCTTAAACATTGTTTTTTTTTTGTTTCTAGAGGTCGTAAAATTAATTACTTGGTCTTATTGGAATTCTTATGACATGTATAGTTACGTTACATTATTTTCGTATGTATAAATAAATTCAGTGATTTTAAATGGATTTAAATAAATTTAAAACAACTTTGAAATAATAAATTTAAGTTGATTAAAATCAATATTAAATAAGTTAAAATTCTGAAATTTATAAAACTCTAGAAAATAATCCTATCTACACGGTTATAAAATATAATTATGAAAAATTGACGGGTTTTTGAGTAATAACTGTGTAAATTTGATATAAAGTGAAAACTAGTTAAAATTCCGGTACTTTTTGTTTCAACTAAGATATAAAATATACTCGTAATAACATCTAAAAATTCATATCTCATAATGTACTATTAAACGAGACAAGCAATGGTGTGATTACATTTTTCGTAGACCTCTTCGTTTTTTAGAAAACAACCTTTAAAAGATTGGGGTTTTCACGCGAGGCTTGCACGGGTGTCCCCTAGTTAATACATAATGTAAGTAATAAAATAGTATTGCAACATTGTGATTTTAAATACAGTATGACCTTGATAACTCGAATCTGAAGGGGGTTGTTGAAAATTCGAGTTGTCGAGGTTTTCGAGTTAGTGAGGTTCGAGTTATCAAGGTAAAATGACCGAAAATTCGAGATATAGAGGTCCAGTAATGCCTAATAAAGTTTCTCTTAGAACCTCTATATCTCGAAGTTTCATTGACTTAGCCTTCTTCGTACCTTCGTCAACTGCTTTCAACACTTGCCTCTTCTCCTCAAACGTTAAAGTTTTTAGCTTACGTTTCACCGACATGACTTACGCACTACTGTATTGTGTAATAAACGCTTCACGCACTACTGCACTCCTCTCACTGGCGATGACAACAACACAATGCGGTGCGGGGTGAGTCAGCTAGACAGGTGCAAGTGGTGACTTGTTGTGTTTGCGCGCGATACCGGACAAGAGGGAGGAGGGGTGTTGACCTAGTTGCAAACAAAGAACAATCTCAAGTAGAAAAATATATCTAAAACTTCGAGTATAGTCTTTACTTATGCTTAATAAGGATTAATAAGTAATAATTAGAGATTATTCTTTAAAAGATGCAAAATAAAAATTAAAAAAGGGGGCATTTATAGGCCTACGCTTTCTAGACGCCTCACAAATCTTGACTTTCTTACAGGTCTATATTTTATGAGAATTAACTTTTCATTCCGCGGAAATAACGTTTTATATGAAAAAAATTGGAAATTCTAAATTTGTTAAAGTGTTAATTTTCGATTATCTCCATTATTTTTCATATTTTTTTTAGTTCGATGTAGTTTTTTGTGCTGAACACAAGGTTGAAATCTATTTTGGTACACAACAATTATTTCTCGAGATATCACAAAAAAAAACTGCGTTCGCGGCAAATCAGCTATGGTGGCCATATGCACAAAGTTAATAGGAGCTATGACTAGCCACAAAAAACAAATTCACACGTATTTCCGTCTTTGTGACGGCCGGCAGGCCGTTACGGAGGCCAGGAACCCAAATTTAATGCAAATAATGAATTTTCGTTGAGTATAGAGACGATTATGCTAAATTAGGTTATGTTTTGTTAGGTAAGCAAAAAAGTGTATTTTTTGGGCTGAAAACTTAATTTGACTGAAAAACCAATTATATATTCTTGTTCATCATTAAACAATAAGTAAAATGAATAAAATTGTTGAACAGATTAAATTTTTAAAAATTTGTTTTTTTTCACTATCACATAAAAAACTAGTTTTTCAATTTGTCGGTAAAGAACGAGTTATTTGCGGTTAAAATCAACCTTTTCAAGAATTATATACCCATTTTCACCACTTTTTCATCAAGAAATCACATTTTCAGAGGCGTCTAGAAACTGCATAATTACCAAAATGGGGAGAACGTAAGGGACCGGTGACCCGGGGCGTTGAACCCCCGGACGTCGCTCCACTAACCCCGTCCTGTACCGTCCGGGTTTCACGTATAATATGGGTATTTCAATGATACATTATGGATGACAGACCCCGCCTGTGTAACAAACAACGGGTTAACTCCATTCGGTTATTTATCATAGCTAAAGTTTCGTTTGCAATTCTTCAGCGGTGTGCCGGAAAAATATAGAAAAATACTCCATTGTAGTCCCGTATTGAAGCGGTGTTTCAATTTAAATATTTTCGAAAAGAAATTAATATATGTTTGATATCACAGTGAAATAAAAAAGTAAAAATAAAAATGGATAAAATACCACCAGCTAGTAAAGAGACGGTTTAATGAACTCCTACAACCAGATTGAAAATGAAAATTGTCTTGATTATTAGGAGAAGTTAGGACGACAACGTTCTGTCTTCTACGTAACCCCGCCAAATAAAATGATTCTTTCATATTAACATAATAATTATTCTTAACACAATTGCGTAATTAATAAATAAGATAGTCATAAATATATTATAAAAGAACAAAGAATAAAATATGGAATTGTAGTATAAACAGTAAGGAATAGTTATTAATTCAGCAACAGTCCCTATTATATACAGGGTGTCTTTTTTTAATTGGCTACCATTGAGATCTTGGAAACCATAAGTCTGACAAAAAACTTTAAATGGGGAACCGTACATTGTTTTTAGAGACGATTAAAAACACATATTTCAAATTTAGAAAAACCGCCACCATTTTCCAATATGGTGGTCGACTTTGGTTTTTCTTACGGAACACCCTATATTTTACTGTCTTAGATAGAAATAGTAATTTTAAGACTATTTTATTCTTGTCAGTTTTTCGATATTTCGCTTAATAACGTAGATATGAGAGCTCAAAATGTTAAGATTCTTTATGGAGTTTACCATTGAGATTACAACTTTTTTAATATGCATTCAAAATATGACCTAATCTGCAAACATTAAAACATACATTTGGAAAATGCTTGATTAGCTATTATTTTTTCACGATTTAATGAATTGTGTATTCAATTATAACACATAAATTAAAAAAATGCGTTACTCTTTAGTTACAGATAAATTGATGTTGGCAGCATTGTTACCATTATCAGTTTTCTAAGTCAACTTATAAACCGCTGTCGATTTGCATTGGAAGTTCACTTAAACAGCTGATAAAGGTAACAATGTTGCCAACATCAATTTATCTGTGACAAAATAGTAACACATTTGTTTCAATTTATATGTTACAATGTAATACACAATGCGTTAAATCGTGAAAAAAGAATAGCTAATCAAGCATTTTCCAAATGCATGTTGTAATGTTTGCAGATTAGGTCATTTTTTGAATGCACATTAAAAATGTTGTTATTACAATGATAAACTCCATAAGGAATCTTAACATTTTGAGCTCTCATATCTACGTTATTAAGCAAAATATCGAAAAACTGACAAGAATAACAAATTCGTAAAACTACCATTTCTATATAAAACAATAAAATATAGGGTGTTCCGTAAGTAAAAATGCTACAATTCCATATTTTATTCTTTGTTCTTTTATAATATTTATACTCGTATATGACTATCTTGTTTATTAAGTAAGCTATTGTGTTAACAAAATAAGGAAACGCTTTCACACTTTTGTATGACTTTACTTGTAAAAGTGAAATCTTGCACATCATCATGGTTACAAAGAACATACTTTTTGACGACATTTCATTTTTTCTGTGAGGAGTTGAACGAAAATCTTCAATGTAAGCCTAGGTCGAGTTTGGTATCAAATGAAAGGTCTATTCAAGAGATATTAATTGCCGCAAACCGGCAACTTAATTTCTCTTGAAATTAAGTTAAACTTTGAAAGGTTTATCCTTTCCTGAGTAGTTTAAATTTCAAACTAACTAATTTGAACAATATTATTTCTCCGTTATTTAACGGTTTCAAGTAAGTTATTCAAATAAAAATTGACAAGACCTCTAGATTTTGAGTTTGCTTGATATAAGTTGTGTTAGTTTAGTTTCTCTTCTTCGCTACCATTTTACAAACTACTAATCCAACATGGAGTAGAGAAAAAATATTCTGAAATGACAACGAATTATTGATCGCAGGTGAAACGAAGAACGTTTTCGATTCCAAACATTTACATTTTCTAATTTTCAGTAGTATATTCTTAAAACATTATTTATTCGAGGATCTAAAAGTATTTTATGGGATTTAATATTTCAAGTTTCTAAAACGAAACTTACTTCATATCATTTTCTCTTCTCGGAACCTCCTTAAACTTGGAACGTCCTTAAACTTGGAACCTCCTTAAACTTGGAACCTCCTTAAACTTGTAACCTCCTTAAGCTCGGAACCTCCTTAAACTCGGAACCTCCTTAAGCTCGGAACCTCCTTAAACTCATAACCTCCTTAAACTCTAAACTTCCTTAATCTTGGAACTTCCTTACGCTCGGAACCTCCTTAAGCTTGGAACCTCCTTAAGCTCGGAACCTCCTTAAACTCGGAACCTCCTTAAACTTGGAACCTCCTTAAACTTGGAACTTCCTTAAACTTGGAACCGCCTTAAAAGTAAAACTCACGAGGGGACATTTTTACTTCACTCCTTAATCTATATTCATTACTCCTTAAGAGTTTCAATCTGATGTTACTGCACACTTGAAACAAAATTTGAAAATGTATTAAGATAATATTTTTCCTAAAGTTTTGTGAGGAGTTAAAAAAAACTCATTTTGACTATCTTTGAAACTGTCGATAGTGGTCAATAACAAAAAAATATTCCATAAAGTTTTTTTGAAATTTTGGATTGTTATAAAATCAAAATGGGCATATTCCTCCATAAATTACAAGATTGTACTAAAATTTACAACTATAGCCTACACTAGGAATTACTCCCCACATGGACCGGAATGGTATGTGCGTGGGTGAGGAGTCCCTATCATAAAAAATAGTTAAAAAACGTAAAAAAAGAAAAAAAACTTCTAGGGGATACCCCTGCACGCTTCGCGTGCCAACCCCGTCTCTCGCTGCGTTCAGTGCACATCAGCCTCATCATGTGACTTTTAACTACAAATAATAGTAGATTAACTGTATAACGTAAAATCACAGTATTAAATGTATTTACAGTATCTCACTTACATTAGTTGCGTTGCTACCTATTTATTAGTATAAATACCCAATGGTATTACTTAGCCTATTTCAAACGTGTTCATTCCATTTGTGTTTGTTTAACAACTGAAGATTAACAGTTTCTAACCCTCAGGAGAAATTTATCAACATGAAAATACTTTAGTTTTCCTATTTAGCCTACAACAAAACTTGTACCTAATTTCAGCTCTGTAGGATTACGGGAAGTGGGAGAATTAGTGATGAGTCAGTGAGAGAGAGAGATAGATAATTAAAAGAAGGAAAACAAATCTGAAAACTAAACAATCAGGAAATATTAACAAATATGTTTTGGAATTGACAGCTAGCTACTACTGTTAGTACACAAAATCTAAACAAAGGTATCTACTGTTTAAGACGATTAAAGTACAATGTTAGTGAAGATGTACTATTGCAAATTATTTACTATGCAAATATTCATAAGATATTGAGTTTTGGAATAATACTATGGGGCCAGTCATAAAATTCAACTAAATTATTTAAAATAAAAAAAGAGCAATTAGAATAACTTGTGGAGTACCTTTTAAAATTCCATGCTGGCCTCTATTTAAAAAACTAAATATAATGATTTTTCCTTCACTATTCATTTAAAAAAGCTTAATATACAACAACAAAAATTACTTAAATCTTCTCAAAACAAAAATGTACATAAGCATAAAACAAGAAATTCGAATGAACTGAAAATTATACAATGAAAATACTTAACAACTAAAAAAAAAAAAACATGAATTTATGGTAATTAAATTATATACAGTAATAAAATATGCAAAATTGAAGACTTCTTTAAAATTCAACTATAATTTTTACATACATTTTACTCAACTTTTATTATATTATACTATATTATATATTGCAATACCTCATTTGAGGTTTGATGCGTATATAATAATAATAATAAAGATTATTATTATTATATACGCGTACACTTGAATTTGTTAGCTTTGGCACTGTGCCTAATATTACTGATAATTTTGATATAATTAGTACGATTTATATATATATATATATATATATATATATATATATATATATATATATATATATATATATATATATATATAAAGTGCAAATTAAGCATCAGCATTCCTATATTACTAATCAGACTGTCAACTGTATTCAGCTTTCAATGAGAAAGTGGCTGAGTTCAGTGAAAAGAAACAGGTTTAGTACTGCCTGTGAACCTGTCGCCTACAATGGTTGTAAACAACTCTAGCATCCTCCGATGACGTCACAGGGCGTATTGACACCTAACAAATATGTAATAACAGATCCTGTTTGTCTAAGGACGGTCGTTAGTTTCCTCTGATCGTCTGTAAGTAACACTTAATTGGTTTATGTGGCAGTCTCTTGAAAGGATTTAATTAGTAAGTGGTTTGCTGTAATTAATGGATCATTATGTATTGGTACGTAGGTTGATCATTATGTATTTTTCTTTAGAAGGTGACGGTTAACATAGAAAAATATGGACCTATAATGTTTCTGTTTATGTTTTTAATTTTATTTTAGTTATTTTATTTTCTCCCATATACGTTAGCATAAAAATTTACAAGTTGGTTTTAAAATCAATTTTATAGTCCCCTGAACCCAAAAAGCGTTTTTTTGAAAAATAATGTTGAAAGTCTGTCCGTATGTGCGTCTGTCTGTGTGTATGTGCACTTCGCTGGAGACCAAATGGATAGATCATTTTTTACAAATTATCCATCCGTATGTAGATTTAGCCAATATCTCCAGACTGTGTGATTAAACATACAAAATTGGTATTTTCTCAAAAACAACCCTATCGTTTTTAATTGATGTTCATAAAATATGTGAATTACAATTTTAAATATTTTAGTAAAAACTGCATATCCTTAACTTGACTAGTTTTTTAGTTATGGAAAAAAAACATATTTGGGAATCAAAGTGGTAATTTTCAAAGCTTTGATTTTTTAGTGTTTAATATGGGGGGAATGTCTGTGCCAATCCTTTGGAACCATTAATTTTTAATAGTTTCTTGATTATCATATTACTTTTAGGTAGAAATACAAGAACAAGGGAACGTCACACAATAGAAATTTGTTTTAATATAAGTACAAAATATGCAAAAAATATCATAGTTTGCCTTCCTCAGACCGGTGGGATTCGCGTAGGATTGAATTCTTTATTTTTTGTGCTTATATTGTTATAAGTTTAAGGTAACAAGCTTTTAATAAAGCATTTTATTAGTGGTGAGCACCAACACCGCCCTATGTATTTTTTAAAATAAATAATATGTGATTTTGATCTTATTAAATTATATTTATGCATTTGACTAACGTTGGGTTCCCTGTTACTTGTGTGATTCGTTTTGACATACAGTGAAAACTAGCTATAATTAATATCATCGGCTATATTAAAAGTACATTGCTAAACTAGGGGACACCCCAGCACGCTTCATGTGCTAACCCGACACTCGCTGCGCTCGATACACCTCGGCCATCGGCCTCAGCACGCAGGGTTGTATTAAAAAAAAAAAAAATTGTTTCTTAGTAAGCATGTAGCATACTAGCATACTACGGGTAATAAATGCAAGTGAATGTCATACAACTGAAATTTATTACAATCTAAGTACAAAATCTACAAATATTTTAGTGATCGATTTTGGTAAATGACGTTTTTGGCCCTAGGAATTGACAATGGCTCATTGATTCCCTTTTGAATTTTTATTTTTTTAAATTAATCAATTTATTTTTTAAAACTTTACTCGCCACTTCACACGGGCCTGCAGGCCTGTGCGTGAATCCTTCTGGTCTGGTAAATACTGTGAGAAATAATATTTTATTGCTCTTAAAGCAAGTAAAGAAAGTAAAAAGTTTGTGTTTTTTTATTTCGATGGTAAAACTCAGAACTAAAAAAGACACGTATTTCATTTCATAAAATTTTCAGCAACTGAATTAAATATACGAATACTTATAATTTTTCTTCCTCAAAATGTATTTATTTTCCATGCATAGAAAAACTCAGAAGAATTTTATAGAAATGAATATTAGATTAAAATATTAAATGAACTGATAAATTAGAAATTTAAAGAAGAAATTATCTAGTAGTTTAATAGAAAAATGCAATAAAATATTACTATTGAAAAAGGATGTACCTTTGTCTGTTTCAAACTAGTGGCACTTATAAATAAGTTATATTTGAACATTGTAAACTTGTAAATTTTGCAAAAGCTGATTTTTTTAAACAAAAGCTGCGTTACTTGTCAAAACAATCTAAAAATAAATTAATGGCCTTTATTTTTGTTCTTAAGGTGGTAAAAAACAGCCAAATCACCGTCGAGAAATAGACATCCCATACAGCTCTATACTATGCAATCTTGCCGTCAGCGGGGAAAAACTTGTTTCTATTTAAACTGCCCGGTTTGTGATTATTATTATTATGAATTCTAGTGAATACTGTCTTACATAACATTTGTGATATTATTATTATTATTAAATTTTAAATAATTAAGAATGATTATTTAAGTTTCACGTTGTTTAACTGTAATAAAACTATAAAAACACAATTTTTTTACAAAAATCATCTTATGGACCACCAGAAAAAAATCTTCACGTATAAAATGACACTTCAAGTGTTGCGATAGTATCAAAGAAAAAATAGCCATGATTTGGACGTTTTTCGAAAAGCGAACGGCCTCCTTAAATGTTTAGGTTTTAAAATCTCAGGATTTCGGCTAACGATTGACTTTAGGATACACGATACTTAAAAGGCCTCCTCCATTACTCTGACAATTGACACTTAAACCTTCGAAGATGATACTTACACTTGATACGGACAGAAAATTAAAGGAAACGATTTTAGTAGAATTCCTTTGTTAGGTCATCCAGGGGAGGGATACTACGTGAAAATTACGTATCTTACAAATCTTAAGGGTAATTTAAGAGGGCCTTACTGCCGTATTGAGAGTCACTTAAGGAGGCCGACAAACTGTGCTGCTACTATAGTGCTGTCTGGAGCTGTGACTTGGCAGTTTGTGAAACGGCCCCCTTAAAGAGCCTCACAGACGATGAAACATGCTTGACAAAAGCAAAAAACACCGTAGCTTAACTAAAACGCTTTGGCACTTAAGAGTCTGCAAAGGCTGTCGGCCATGTTAGTTTTAATCTCATAAGAACAATGTTACTTGCGAGTCTATATTTTTCCGTTATTCATCGACCAAAAGTTGTGTATGAGGTGTCATTTAAACGTTATCATATTGCGCGTTGGGTTTGATTTTGATATTTTGAATACATACGCCTAGTTTTGAAAAATAAGTGAAAATAAAAACTTCAAACTAAATATTTTTTCTTTTTTTTATTAAATTAATTAGTGATTCACTAAGCAATTCCAACGCGCAATTTAATTTTTGATCAAATGTAATTTGTCTGGAAAAAAAATCCGTTTGAAAATAACTGTTTAGTTTAGATACGCGTGATCGTATGTCCGGTTCGAAAATAACATTGTTCTTATGTGATTAAAACTAACATGGCGGACAGCATCTGCAGACTCTTAATATGAAAAGGGTATTGTGCATCGATATTCAGGTGAAAGGAAGTAAAAAAGGAATACATTTGACAAATTCCAATATTTACGTCCTAGAGTACTCCAATCCACTATTGAAGTGGAATGCTTGGCGACAAACAAAGCCACTCGATATGACGACGCTACTATGGTGGATATGGTTGGAGGTTTGATGAAATGATGGGCGAGTTGTATGCTGGTGATATATAATATAGTTTTCTTGAGGTGGGGATAGGGATGGCAAATATTTTCAACAGACCGAATGGATCGATATATCGCAAACAGAATATCGATGTAACGATAATATTGAAAGAAAAATATCGATATATCGGGTAATCGATATATCGAATTGTAAATGAGTTATCTGTTTAAAATTATGCACTAACTCTTGTCTTATGACTAAAAATACATTCATGTTTAACTGTAACTATTTTAGAATAGTCTACTGAATGTAAAAATGAATACATTTATCTGCACGAAACAATTTCCTGATCTGTGAGGTTGAATGAAAAACATTTCAAAATAAGAAAAAAATATACCTTTTATTATTGTGTTAATTATAAAAGAATAATAATTAACCCTAAGCTAGGCATCTTAGAGTCAGCGTTGCCACATTACACACAACTTCATTTACTCGTTCCACCCACTGGTCTACAATAAAATACTTTAAAGAGCGTTAAACTACGTAAAAAACTTATTAAAGTTGAAGAGGCAATGCAAATATCTTTTTTCGAATCGTGATAATTTTGAGTTGAAAAAATAAAGTTAATTTTTTTTTATTAAAAGTTTTAATAAAAACTAAAACCTCATATTTAGTAATATGATATATCAGACCAAAATATCGATATGGCCGATATTATCGAAAGGAAATATCGATACTAATATATCGATATATCGTTGCCATCCCTTGGTGGGATGCTTAGTGATGCGTAGAACGGATTAGTGAGAAAAATGACGTATGGGACCGTAACGGTGTTTTTAGTCATAATTGAAATTCTAAGGTTGTTCTGAGCAATGGTTTTTTTCAAAATTCGTATTAACATTTATTTTCTTTAATGTTTTGAGGAAAAAATGAGGAATCGTACTTCTCGCTCGTTCATAAATCAAACCACATTCATTTCCTGTAGAGAGCATCTCTCATTCAAGGGGGGGGGGTATATTATAAAATGTTATTTTTTTTAATACAAAAAATCATTGAACTATTAAGAAGTAAAGAAAAACGACCCAAAAGATGACTCCTAAGGATGATACTTACAATAAAGGACATTTAGGCCTACATAGATAATGTATCATATTGAAATGGATAGCATTTTTTAGGTTAGGTGAAGTTAGAAATAACACTTAAATTTTTTTTATAATAAAAAATGTCATAGAAGTATTAAGAAGAAAAGAAAAACGATCCAAAAAATGATTCTTATTTATGGGACCTGTAATAAATATAAAATTCCTGATCTAAATCACAGTTTGTATGAGTTTTAAATTTCACCTCGTGTAACCTCGCAGTCGTTTGATCTCACACACAGTGATAACGCTCTCTCTGTACTCTACTCTTTGTGTCTGCCTTCTGCACGGCGGTCGGCAATCGTGAAACGCGAGCCGCCTAAAACAAAGGCGGTTCTATTAATGTGCGAGCACGCCAGTTGCTTACACACGCCACGCGTAAATGCGTTTCTACTCACGAAACGGCATTCACGAGCCGCGTCGTGGACACAACGCAGTAAACAGTGTAAAAATAGAGTGAACGTAACAAATAGAACTGTTGTGTAAACAAGGGATTTAGAGGACTGAATAGAGGCATGAGTTGAGGTGCATCTGTGTAAGATAGACCATAGGTGTGGCATACCAGACAGGACTTCAGTATGATATAAGAGGGATTTACCATGCCAAGTTTGATAGGATTGGGTTGGACATTAATGTCGAATCAACAAATCCTTACTGCAGAGGCATTGAACAATGTCCGCTCAATGGTTGCTATCGGCGTGGACACTACTACAGAAATCTGGGGTGTACATGTCGAGTCCTTAATGTGCGACAAGTAATCTTTATAAATAAACGCATCTCACATACATTTTGAGTGATCACATTTTTACAACTCTCCAGTCCGCCACACGAATTTGTGACTCAGAAGGTCCACCTACTCACCTACAGACTCACTTAAATCCATCCATACCGAGGGGTAAAAACGGAACCTCTAATCTACCTAACGGGCTTTAACAAGTCCAACTACTCAACCTACACACAATTTCCTGAGCCTTCCTCATCGGGAACCTTGGAGATCCAACCCACCACAACGCTTCTACGTCTTAAGATGTTTGTCGACACAAGATGCAGTGAATTAAACTGACATATGTTAAATGTTTTGTTTACGTTTGGTCGGACCGAGGTTGACATGTATCGCTAGTGAAGGGACCAGGGCAACAGTCAATAAACAAGGTCGCAAAACAATAGTAGGGGCGAAATGGCGGTTCTAACACCCAAGTTTACAATATTGTAATTATTGTTACCGTCACATTGTCTTTGGTTGTGTTTTATTCTAAAATAATTACGTTCTAAGTGCTTGAAATGTTATAATATAGCATAAAATTTATTTTTATAAGATAATGTTCGCCAAAATGTGGGTGTAGACGAATGAATGTAGTTATTGTTACTAACGTAGGTTGATTGTTCTATGAAGAGCGATTTATCAGCCCAATATTAAATTAACACAGCTTAGCGTGAAATCCAAACCATGTAATATTTCTCTGATTTTTAGCAAAAAAAGGTTTAATACAGTTCTATTCCTTGCAGAACACCAGAATCTTGGCAACCATCCCACACGGACTCCAGGCGTAGTAGTATCTACGTCGGTGTTAAAGGACTGGGAACCTATAGGTTAAAATCTCCAGAAAACATAAGCTCTCATGCAGCTGGATTACAGAACTACACCACAGTTCTATGAGTTATATTAAATGAAAACTATGAATTCATTACTGTCAAAAATTACACCTCCTAATTTTGTACGATTACTTATAGCTGTTTGATGAAATGTGTTAGCTTTGTTCTTTGTTTTAGCAGACTCTATACGTAAGCATCGCGGAAATAAAACACGACAAAGCCAGAATTTATGTAAATAAAAAGTGCCCACAAATTCAAATTAGCTTCTGCATAAATATTCAGTGAAATATTAGTTCTGTTTTAAATGTGGCTGGTAATCAAATGTCGTAAATCTTCCCAACAAACCGGAAGCTTTAATGGAAATCTTTTTATAAATGTTCTAACTCAGTGTGTATTGTAATCGTATTTTACAAGATTATACATGCCATTGACCCTGTTCCTCGTCTAAACACAGCCAGGCTATAAATATGAGGTTGCGCTGCACCATGCGGCCTGACAAATTGGCAAAGGAACAGTAGACTGAAACACAGCTGACTCGTCTTTGGGGTATTGAAAGGTTGGAAATAATGAAAATCTATATATATATATATATATATATATATATATATATATATATATATATATATATATATATATAAAGACAAGTCCTGACTCACTGACAGATTCAACATTGCCCAGCAAAAATCGTACAAGATAGAGACATGACATTTAGTACATATGTTTATCTTATGCCCTAGTGGCACACTAACAAAGAGTTTTCGAAATTCCATTCCTAAAGGGTACAAACTGCCCCTCAAACTTCCTTTTTCAATAAGAATAACATTGGCTTGGTTTTAGTAAATGAATAACACCTGTTTTGTAAATAAATAAACATTTTTGTTTTATATGTTTGACATTATCCTATTGATGCATTAAGAGTTCAATCTTTAGCTGTTAAACAAAAACAAACGAAACGAACGCGTTTGAAATAGACTAAGTAATACAAATTGGGTATGTATAATAATAAATAGGTAGCAACGTAAGTAATGGACTGAAATACTGTAAATAAATTTAATATTGTGATTTTATGTTATACAGTTAATATACTATTATTTTTCTTTAAAAGTCACATGCCGAGGATGAAGGCTGAGGTGTATCGAGCGCAGCGAGAGTTGGGGTTGGCACGCGAAGCGTGCAGGGGTGTCCCCTAGTTAATTATAAGAAAAAGCTAATTGGCTTAATTAACTCCATGAACAATAAATATACGTCATCAATACAAATAGTATATTTCATAACAAGAGTGGTAAGTGGGGTTTTGCATGTTCGAGACCATATGTTTGAAGTGCGAGACTTGTCGAGCACTTCAAATGGTCGAGAACATACAAAACACTTTCACTCGAGTTTTGAACGATACTTTTCACTACACTACGGAATAAAAACAGGTGTTGTTGACTGTGGAAAATTTTTGGTTGTAAACAATGTTACTTTCGGTAGTAAACAATAGACAGCTGTTGAAAATATGATGTTTCGCAGGTTGTAAACACATAACGAAAACAGCTGAACTCATAGTAGTGTAGTGAAAAATAAGTTTCATTTAAGAAGAGTTTAAAATAACTTTAAAGTACGCAACACATCTCGTATCTGAATGTAACTGAGAGTATTTAGATTGGTATCCATCAGTAACAAAACTCATAACATGATATCTTTGTGGTGCTAAA
Organism: Stictocephala bisonia; assembly: GCA_035578905.1. Taxonomy (NCBI): domain Eukaryota; kingdom Metazoa; phylum Arthropoda; class Insecta; order Hemiptera; family Membracidae; genus Stictocephala; species Stictocephala bisonia. Next base: position 193,743 of record JAQJVL010000856.1, read on the forward strand.
CTGTTTACAAACGGGCAATGTAAGTGCTGGGTTTATGTTGTGTGTATGGGGGTGCTATTAGTCTGAACACGTTAGTACAGGGAGGAAAAGCCATAATGAATGTGTATATTGTTGCTAATCAATAATCACATATTAGCGGATTTTTGTGAAGAAGTCCTATGCGAGTGCATTTTTGGTTTAGAACAGCGGTTCTCAAACTTTTAGCACTGGCGCCCCCCCTTTGAACACTGAAGATAGCTCACGGCTCCCCTCCAGTCAATAATTGGTTGGTTCAAGTTAGAACAGTGAAATTATGAAACTGACGATGCTAACTCTACGTTAACAAAAGCTGGGATGCAAAATAAAAATCCAGATATATTTAAATACAAAAGTTTATTTGATGGTTTTGAAAGTTTTTGTTTTTTAACAAAATATATACTTTTTAATTTTTTTCTTTGTACCCTCACGCCTCCCCTGAAATGCTCTCACGCCCCCCCAGGGGGGCGCGCCCCCCAGGTTGAGAACCACTGGTTTAGAAGATGTAGTTAGTAGATGTTCATGATAAAAAGTCCTACTTGATGGTATGTTTGTGATAAGAAGTCGTGCGATAGAAAGTCCTATGTGAGCGTATGTGTAGAATGTGAGTGTTGTTGTGTGATAACACTTTTATAATGTTTGAGATAAAAAGTCCTAAGTAAGTGTATGTGTGAGATAAGAAATCCTAGAGTATGATAACAATTATGCAAGAAATCCTGTCCTATCTGAGTGTATGCTTGTGATAAGAAGTCCTATGTTAGTGTATGTTGAAATAACACGTTCTATTTTTGTATAGAATGTGATAAGGTGTTCTATTTTAGTGTATGTGTATGATAAAAAGTCCTTTGTTTATGTATGTGTGTGATAACAATTCATATTCCAGTCTATATTTGTGACAAGGTGTTCTCTTTTTGTGTATATGTATGATACAATTTTCTATGTTACTGTCGGCGTAGAAATTATGTGCATTTGAGTTTGAAGGTTGTTTTCAAAGGAACTAAGGTTGAAAGGAACTAGGCCTACAAAAAAAATCGAATCACACCTTTATTTTCCTAGTTCAATTATTGTACGTTTTGACATATGTGTGCCTAAAATTTATTACATGTTTTAATAATTTTTATCTTAGTTGGAACAAAAAAGTACCGGGATTGGAACCAGTTTTCACTGTACATAACATTTTTACCGTAGTTACTAAAAAACCCGTTAATATATCACCTTTGTACTTTAATACCTGGTTGATAGGAATGTTTTCTAAGTTTTATAAATTTTAAAATTCTAACTTTTCAAAAAAAGTTCTTATCAATTCCCTGAAACATTGTATTCCCTTCCCCCTTTTCCCCAATTCCCTTCTAGAGGCCGTAAAATAAATTATTTGGTCTTGTTGTAATCTCTATTACATTTATAGTTATGATACATCATTTTCATATATGTAAGTAAATGTGGTGATCTTTAATAGATTTAAATCAATTTAAAATAACTTTAAATTGATAAATTTAAATTGATTTAAATTAATATAAAATCACTGTACTAAGTAAGTAACCAAAACATCTTGAGTCCTTTGTCCAAAATTATAAAGTTTTTAGCATTCAAATTTATAAAGCTGTTAGAAAGATACCTGGTTAGAAGAATTCTAAATAATCTTAATAGAGTACTGTATTAATAAGGGAGGCAGGGATTTCTCTAAGAGGTCTTAGTTGTTGAAAGTACATATCTGGCATTAGATTGTCTTATGGAATTGAGAAATTTCAATTCATTGACAAATACATATAAAGTTCATGTTTAGTGAACATTGAAATCCATGACTACTGATCCAGTGACTAAACTACGTCAACCCTCTCTATACATTTAAGTCCAAAAAGTAATTTTGGTATTCCTAAATTTTTTGAAGATTATTTTGTACCATAGATATTCTGTGATTAATTTAAATTAAATTATATTCATCATCCATATCTTACCAATGATTCTTGAAGAGTTTCTTATTGGAAACATAATAACACATTAATGTAAATAATCAAATAATCTAATAAAATTAAAATTTAATTGTAGACATTTGAAATCCAAAGAAACTTTTAACATTTAAACTTTTCTTACATTTACACTTTTCAAACATAAAACAAACTTCACTTAGGTCTGCAGGCCTGTCGTTGAATTTTTTACCAACGAATGAAGTATCAACCATTAGCTCAGTTGGGTTGATTGTTTGTTGATTGCTCAGTTAGAACCTTGGACCTTCACTGTGACTTCATTTACATCAACTATTACTAATATTGAAACTAATATTGAAAATTTAAATGTTCAATTAAATCGACAGATCTCACAATCAAATCTTAATTCTAGTGCATTGTTTGATTACATACATTCATTGCTGCTCCTGTTTCACTATTATGTGAGAATCGGTTAGTTAACTAAGCCTTTCCACCTTTCTCTGTCGTTCCATAGTTGTTCTCTGAATACATCTTTGCAATTCGGTCCTTTGTTAGTTATTAATCTGTCAATCCATCTCTTCACTCTTCCGTGGTCCTCCTTTCGGCATCCTTCCTTCTTCTTGTGCCTTCAATACTTTCAAAGACATTCTTGTCTCACTTATTCTTTTCAGATTTCCATACCAATATTCTCTACTTTATTTCTTAAGCTTTCAATTCCTACCTCCTTTATAATGTCTATATTTCTTACTATAATATTTTAATGTCTTTCCAGAAATATATCTAAAAAACATCATCTCTCCTGCTTGTATTCTTTCCCATTCTCTCTCATTCAATGACCATGTTTCCGAACCACATGTGACTGTCGGTGTATACTGTTATTTATATCTATAATTTTATCTTAATGATTGTTTAATTATTACCAGTCATTTACTAAATCATTACTACTGTTGGGATTCCTAATCAAGTATATATATACTGTACCACTAGAATTTAGGAAGGGAACAGATTAATTTATTCCAATAAAATAAATAGTCATTTTTGTGTTGCAGGTAAACCGTAGCCTATGCCGGAGACTGAGAAGATGGTGGCTGCAGCGAGGGAGGATGTGGTATGGGACAAGCCCATTGCCAACGGTGGAGGGGTGGTGGAAGAGCCCCGCTGTGGATTGGGGATGTGCACTCCTTCCTGGCTCCAGGTCCTCGCCTCGAAACAGGCGTTTCTCGTCACATTCTGCATCACCTGGGTCCTGCAGGGAATGTACTACACGTACTTTGTCAGTGTCATCACCACAATTGAGAAACTCTTCCAGTTGCAGAGCAAAACAACTGGTGAGTCCAACGTTTTTTATGAAAAACAAATTTAATGATTGTAAATGATTTTTACTAAAATTTAAGAATGAAACAAAACTATAATGTTATGCAAACTACATCGGCACTGGTGGTGCAGTGCTGTAACCCAGCTACTTGGGGACAAAGTGTTGAGGAGAATGTAGGCGATAGATTCCAATACGGCATAAGAGGACTGATGTTAGTCCTCTTAATACCAATACGGCATCCGTTCAGTAGTTGCCATCGACGTGGACACTACTAGAGAAGTCTGGGGTGTTCATGTGTGATGGTAGTCAAGGTTCAGTTGTTGTGTAGGGAAGATAACTGAGTGCCAGACTTGTCAGCTGAAAATCAAACCAACACTACGAGGTTCAGATTTAACGTAAAGCTGTAGGTCCCTTAGTTGACCTGGCTATTGGGCTATTAATAAATAGTCCTTTCTGACCTAAGTCGAACTCAGATAGTAACAATGACTACATCGTTCATCTACACTCAACAAACTCATTCATCCCTCATATTCGCCCATATCTCTATGATCGGCGTCTGAGAAATAAATAGTAAATAATATAATATTTAGTAATTTTTATGGCTTCCATTAAAAATATAAAATCTCAGTAGTTAGGAAGAGCCAGTGGCCGGGTGGTCTGAGGCATCAACATTTTTTACCTGGGTTTGAGATAGCACAGGTTCAAATCCTGGACAGATGATTTTTATCTGCAATATTCACCTTGAAATGTACTTGTTTTCCCCCTTACTATGTCTGACAAATTCCCCACATAGATCTATAGTCTATGGGGAATGGGTAGAATTAAGTTGAAAATTAGATTGGCCTCTCCTTTAAAAAACTTTTGATGAAGTTTTAATTAATTTAAACTCTTGTAATCTGTCAATCGCTATCAAGTTGCTCCATTTTATAACGAAACTAATACTGTTTAGTAATATAGTAAAAAATGAAACTGTACAAGGTTTTTCAATGTTTTTATTTAATGAATTCTCAAAATTCAACCTTTGCCATAGTTAGGACATAGCTATCATATTGTAGACATAACTATGTTTAGATTGTAGGTAATGGAAATGATATATGGTACCAACATTATAAACCATCATTATTGTTACATCTGTTAAGTAAATGTATTTAGTGTCTAGGTGGACATATTAGTGTATAATGTGTATGATAGATGGGTGCTGTATAATGGCTTGTTGTCATACACTAGGATGAACAGAAGAGTCTATCAAGTAAATCAGCTGGTTACTAGTTACCATGCAATAAATAGCACATGAATTTACAGCCAGGGTTGCCAAATTTCGTGCATTTTAAGGGATTGTCTCTTATTTAAATTATTTGTTCCGTATCCTAGCTTACTTTGTCCTGTGTTTTAAGAATTCATATATTTCCTTATATCAAACATTCTGTAATATGAACAAATAATATACCAAATATGACAGAAATATTAAAAAAAAAATATTTTTATAACTTTATATTTAATACAACTTTAGCTAGTTTGTGTTGTTCAACATCTTGTAAGTATTTCAGTATAGACAGGGATAGTGAGATACTTTAAATAGTTAATATTAGAAAGAAGCAAAGCTCCTTTTCATGTCAAATATGTGTTAAACATCAACATTTTTTTCAAAGATCAAAATCACCAACATTGCCCCAAATATCTAACCACCAATACTATTTATATCCTTCACATATAACTTAGTAAACAATGCCAAATTTACTCTACACTTATTTATTTATTTTTAAAACACCAGTTATCAAGTCCGATATGGGTGAATATGGATTTCGAATGTGTGATGAGTGTAGATGAGAGAAGGTAGTCTCTTACAAATTAAGGCTGGCTATTCCTTAGAGAGTGCCAATGGTCTAATGATCAATGAGCAGCCGGTGGTTATCAATTGATCCCTTTGTCTTAACTCTGATTGGGATCAAACTGAGAACCGTTAGTTTATGAAAGGCTTTAACCAAATAAAGTACCGACCAAATAACATTAGCTGGTGCTCCTTTTTTGATGAATCTCTAAACAAAGAGGGGTGGCAGAAGGACAGGAGAATAGTGACTTTACAAATATGAGTTAGGTTTTGGGATAATAAACCAGAAATTTATGAAATAGATGAGATAGGGCATCAGCCCATATGTCTAAAAAGTCTGGTCCATTCAAAACAAGTGATGCTACAGGTAATGGTTGTTGTAGATTTTCAAAACTTCTCAACACTCAATAACACATTTTAATGTAACATTGAATTAATTAGATTCCCCAGAATGCTGTAGATTTAAAATGTTTGTAGAACATCTACATCTTTAAATACAAATCTTTTAATGGTCTGAATTTGTCTTTTTATGTATTAAATGTCCACTGCATGACTTGCATATTTGAACTGTTATATGAAGTAAACTTACATAAAGTTTTAGTGTCATTGATTGAAATACTATTTCATATAACAGCACTATATCTAATCTTCATATATCGTGATTGTATGTAATCAATCTGAACTCTTTTCAGGTATTATAATGAGTGCAACAGAGATTGGCCAGATAGGGTCCTCGTTGTTGCTGACATACTATGGAGGCCAGGGACACCGACCCAAGTGGATCGCCTGCGGCATGGTTCTCTTCGCTGTAGCCTCCTTCACTTGCTCCTTACCTCACTTCATATTTGGAGAACAGCTGATGCAGAGCCGTGAGACAATGTTTTCCAGTCTCGCTCCACTAAGTAACTCCTCAGAAGCACAACCCAGTGTGTGTCGAGCTACTGATATTTTTGGGTTTACGAACTTGACAGGCTTTGAAGCCAGCGAGTGCCAAGAGGAGACTCTACAAGAGCAGAACTCGCAGACAAAGACCACTAAGAAAGTGTTAGTAATTTTCTTCGTGAGCCTGCTAGGAGTGGGGATGGGTCAGACGGCAGTGTACACACTAGGTATCCCTTACATAGATGATAACGTGGCCAGTCGGGAGTCACCCCTTTACTTTGCGATAACTATTGGAGTGAGAATTCTTGGTCCTGCATTAGGATTTATACTAGGGTCTTTTTGCACTTTGCTTTATGTAGACTTATCAGTAGATCCGCCAATCACACCGAAGGACCCTCGATGGGTCGGAGCTTGGTGGTTAGGTCTGGTTTGTATTTCTGCACTTCTCATGCTTGCATCACTTGCAATGTTTGCGTTCCCAAAAAGACTGAGTACGTGTAGAGTTGTCGCACCTTCAGTGAAGAAGCGAGAACGCAAGAACCCCAGCCTTCGGGACTTTCCAAAGGCCATAAAACGCCTCTTGAAGAATGATATTCTGATGTTCCGTACAGCCAGTAGTGTTCTGCACATCTTGCCCATTGCAGGCTTGTACACCTTCTTACCCAAGTACCTGGAGTCCCAGTTCCGCCAGACGGCCCATACAGCCAACATGGTATCAGGTCAGTAATAAGCTGAGGCAGCGGTCAACTTAAACACTTGCTGTGAATAGATTAAAAATATTAATAATCTAAGTTTACTATGATAGTTTGTACATCTCTCAAGAAATAACCTGTTAACAACATAAATAGTTTATCCATCATAATATTCTGAATATCAAACTAGATTGATCTTTAGAGTAAGTTCTCACTGTTTCCATTAATAGATTAAACCCAATCGCACTTGCTTTGTGACTGGGTGGTTCTCTACGCTTGCTTAACCTCCTCTCTGTGGTTCTCTCTAAAACCATCACACCATTATAAAAGCTCAGTCTGTTGGCATTCTCATAGATAACAAAGTTTTATGTTCTATAGATCTTATAAGTCTACATTAAAAGGATGCAAAGAAAAGCAATCATCAAAATTAGTACAAATAACTTTATAACATTTGAAAAAAATAAACAAAATTAGCCGAGTTTCTGTCATGTTTATGGTATTTGTTTCATCTGTTTAAAATTAATTATAAAATTAAATGTTACTCTTATGGAAGAAAGGAAACATAAACATGGACTGTTTCTACCCATTAGGAATGGAATTTCGAGAAATCCTTTTTCAGTGAGTCTCTATGGTACAAAACCAAAAACTAACTTCCCTACAAATATTGTTTGATAGAAATTATTTCTTGTATTTTTTTATGTTGATTTAGTGTTTTTAAAATTTTATGAAACTTATTATCTAACATTAAAATATTAAAATAAAATTTGATTTAGAAACTGTACTATCCTTAATAAAAAATTAAAATAAATAAATTTATGTTATTCTTTATTAAATTTTTCTTTTTAATAGATGAGTAAAATGTTGAAATTATTTTAGGTGGCCAGTGTTGTTTGAGAGTTATACAACAAATGGAAAATAAGGCCATGCCACATACGGCAATCCATAGCAATATATAAACAATAAAAACAAATATTTATTGAATAATATAAACATTATGAAAATTTGAGATCATAAAAGGTTTATTTACCCACACATTCACATATTCAAATCAGTAGGTTATCAGAAAAGTGCTGATAAAGAACTGAAATGTTACAACCATTCAAGACGTTAAAGCATTGCCATGGTTATGATTGACTAATATCACCATACCTTTGGACAGCATTCCTAACCTCCTTGTACTTACAGCACTTGCTGAAGGAGCTCTCTGAAACAAGTTGGGACATTCAATAAATATATTATAGTTAGTTGTACTACATAAACTTATACAAATAATTGCTATTTAGTTATATGTACATTAAAGATTAAACAATTGTATGAACTTAACAACTGAAGTATTTATCAGAACGATGTATGACAGGTATCGGAGGTATCTTGGTGATGGGGTTGGGCATCATCATGTCTGGCGTGTTCATACTGAGGGTGAAACCCAACGCCAGGTTTGTGGCCGCCTGGATCGCCTTCACTGCTGTCGTCTATGCCATAGGTAAGACGAGTGACTTGGATAACCTCCATATTTAGTTAAGTTTTAATGACATCTTATAAACATTAGACCAAATTGGATTAATTTTATGTAGCCCCAGAACTGTGGGATTATAGACAAAAGTGATACAACACCTGTCAAACAGATCCAAATTCAATGTGGTTTTCACGTCATGTTTTGGATTTAATTTTTCAGGTTTTAATGAAAAAAATGTGCTTAAATTAAAATAGTTGAGGAAATGTCGGCACATCAAATAAAAGTTATAATATTTCAGCCATATGACGAAGAATAAGGAAATAACTCATTGAGTTTTATAGTGAACATTAATTTACAAAAGAAGTTATTTTGACAGTCACATCAGTTTTGGATCTTTTTGACAGGTATTGTACGCTTTATGGAGGGCCAGCTCCTGGAAGGTGCTGCTCCAATGGCGGCTGCAAATTTGGTGATTTAAATTTTAGAAAGAGTCTAGCACAATAATTTTATATTTATATTTTGTATCCTTGAACCTAGTTCTCTTTTTCTTTTGAAAAGTAACTTGTTTGTGTTTATATGACACTGATATTTATGATAAAAAATACGACACGGAATATATCAAATTGATGGTTTTATCATTTTAAATTGTTTACAACAAATGGAAGTTTTATAATAGAAAAATCATGAATTGAGATAATACATAGATTCAATGTTATCGATTTTTAATTTCCTTACTATAAAAATGATGTTGTTGCAGTAGAGTTGATTGTAATAATGCTTACGAGGTTGAGTTTTTGTTATTCCTATTCTGAGTTTGACCTACTTTGTTTGAATGGAGGAGTGGCACTCAGAAATATCTCACAGGTTGTCAGATCAGGTAGGACCAACTATAACTTTGTGTCTATTAGACCAAACATTAGCAACAAACAAAAGTCACACATATATTAATTCTTACTAGTGGGACCAAAACGGTATACTTCTTAGTTGGACCAAAACAGTATATGTCTTAGTGGGACCAAAATGGAGGTCCTCGACTTGTTAGTATCTGATAAAGAGATCAGCAATAGTTGTTATTATTATAATTGTCCACAGGACTTATCTGTTTTCATTGTCTGCCTCATAATCCCTGATTTATAAGTTATTTTTTCTCCAAATAGATTTTAATTCACAGTTCAGTGCTTTTAACTCAATAAATCTCAATAGTTTGACTAAAATAAAACTCTGTTGTATAACCATCCTTTTTCGAAAAATTCCTAGTCAGGAGTTTTATTTATGTGAAATAAAATTTTACTCAAGAAGAAAAGTAATTACAGCTTTATCATTTTCAAACTTAGATATAGTATAAGACTGTGGGTTAGCTGTTCAAAGCAAAACCTAGAACGAGCAGTCTTAAAAAGCAAAATTATAATTGAACTAAAATATAGAGTCATGAAAAAACTCTTTCAGGGAGATTGGATATTAACATCTTCCCTGCCTGTGTATTCAGTACGTGGTTATATACTACAAATGAAAGTGTACTTTGCTTCAATGCAGAATGTTCACCAGTATGGAATAAGAGGCAGGGACAACCTATGTGTTTAATATTTCATAACAAATGTAGGGAGGCAATTTCCATACCAAATTGGTGTCAAATTTACTAATAGACTACCTCTGATAATAGTGATAATGCAATATTAGCTACTAATCTAACCCTATTTTGGACTCATCTGAAACACTTTTCGTAATCCAAGTTATTTTATGCCCTTGAGGAGTTTATGACGAGCTTATGGGACGATTGAACAAAACGTTTTAAATTATTTGTGAGAATGAGTGTCAACCACTATTTATTCGAAAAGAAATGAATTGTGGAGTGGTTGAATAGCTAGATTTAGTACTATTCTCTTGTAATATGCCGTATTGTAATTAACGTAATAAAGATTATTTATTCCGTTCTAATTGATCAGCACATTCTTGTACTTGGTTTATTGATCCACTTGCACAAGGGGCGGTCGAAATTATTCTCCAACTATTGTACATTAAGAATAACCAACTCAAATTATCAGTTTCACATTACCCAATTTAGACCTCTTGAAGCTAAAAAATATCCATTACGGATAATTGAAGTGTATTTACAGCAATTGAAGGCCATCAGTGATTACTGACCAGGCAAGTCTATTATCGTTCTCCGACGTTGTTACAGTATGTACTTCCAAGACCTCGAGACTGTAGACTGGTTGTAGAAAGTGCATGAATGTTACGATTAGCAATTTATGTTTAGTGCTGATAATGACAGTCCGGCATGCTTCAGTCATATTAAGTAGGTAATAACGTCGGAGCACGTAGACCACCTGGTTGTTTTGTCTGCTATCGGTGTTATTTTAACTTTTCCAAACCCTTAGCATTATTTCATATAATATTAAAAAATGATCTGTGACTCTGGTTATTTGTTGCATTTATTTCATAATATTATGAAACTTACTTTAAAAATAACAACGGAAAGTTAACAAGTTTATTTCGTTTTGGTATCTTATGAATATTTTTATTCATATTGTTTGTCATTAAATCGTCATATTCCTCCCTGTAATAAATGGCTTCCTGAGAATTTATTTTGCTAATATTTATTTATTGAAAAAAAACTAAACCGTGATTTACATGCATTCAATGATAGTCAATATTTTTTGCGAATATTAAAAATTGTGTCAATAATCTTGTTGTGAAAGCCATTAAAAATAGTTCCTGATTGTAGAATAAACTAATACAAACTAGTATAAAAATTCTACAATTATTATATATTTTTATAAAACATAAAATTCAAATTAGAGACTAAAATACAATTTTTGGAACAATTCTAAATTAAATTCATCAAGTGATTTTGATAAACTTTTAGACAATTAACTATAAAAACAAAAATAAAAAACTCATGGATGACTTAAATAACACTCAGTTATGTTTTTTATATATAAAAATAAATGTTTGAACTACAGATGAGATAATTACCCTTTATAAACAGTATTTAGATAATAAATTAAACATTTTAGAATTGTATTCACTGTTTTAAACAATTGAATGCAAAACCTTTGTGTTTAACGGCTACTTCAGATAATGCATAAATCATGAACTTAGGTAAGGGTTCTAAGAAGAGTTAAACATCCAAGAGATTATTTTCCAGTTTAAAAAACAAGTGATATGTTCATCTGTTCATGATTTGTAGTTAGTTGAGATTTGTTAGTGAGAGAAAAAAAATGGAATCTTCTATTACAATGTTTAATTCAACACTTTAAACAGAGACCCATTTCTTTTATTCTATGAATGTCAGATAATTTGGAATAAGGTCAGGGGCAATCTGAAATGAATGACCATTGTTTGCAGATTTATAGTGTCCCTAGCTCGGGAGAAACCTGGCCACTATGAGATATGTTTGGGTAGGTTCTCCAAAGTAACACCACTGAAATTTTGAAACTCCCCGTTTATGTTTTATCTTGATGGTTGTTGTGCCACTCCCTACAAAACTGATAAAAATGAAAATGGCACTAAAAATTTATATAATTTTATACAAACACAGGTTGGGACTAATGGCACATTGCTGTAACCCAGCTACTTGGGAACAAAGTGTTGAGAAGGTTGTAAGCGATAGGTTCTATGCTCGGTCCTCAATACTGACACGGCGTCCGCTCAATGGTAGCCATTGATGTAAACACTACTAGAGAAGTCTGAGGTATCCTTGGTGAATTTTAGTCAAACCTCAGATGTTGTGTGGGGAAGAAAACTGAGAGACCAACCTACGTGGCTCGAATTCCACGTAAAGCTGTAGGTTTCTTAGTTGCCCTGGATATTATCCCCTAAATATTGCCCTCGATATTATCAAATAGCTCTTTCTGAGGAACAGTCGACCTTAGCTAGTCATTGGCTATACTTATTCGCCCCTTGTATTCACATATATTTTGACGATTAGCATCTTACTAATGAATATTGTGTTGTGACTTTGATATGTTTCTTCTATATGATAGTGGACTTATCTCCTCCGGTAAGTTTGACGATGCCTTATCTCTCCTGTTATGTTAATTCCAAGCCCAGTGCTCTATAACCTAAAGACACATTTTTTATGTTTTCAGTTTTGACATCTTCCTGTTCTAGTTATGAAATGATTCAGTAGATTCTGCTCTCTTCTTGAGATTTTCATATCACCACTGATTTTATAAACAATCAGATAGACTAGAGCAATGCAATTGCTGAAGACACTCTCATGTGCTGCTAACTAACTGTGAATGGACAACCGATATATAAAACAAGCATCGAACAATTGTCTCACGTTCTATTAACGCAGCTATTAGTTACTTCAGCTGATGTGCTGAAGAGAGACAAAGAGATGGAGAGAGACATAGAGGGACACTGCTGGTGCTACCTGTGAAGATAGTACATGAACCAATTTTCATAGGACAGGAAAACCAGCTTCATTGGACCAAAATGAGTGGACAGTCTTCTTGCTTCTGTAGTCGATGATATTGTCTACAGATTTTGTTGGATCTAAGATGAGAAATTTATGTCTATAACTATTTCCTAGGTTCTCACCCAGCTATCATAAGATGGAACATTAAGCTCTGCCATCCTTAGACCCTTACCCTTATACTTAACTGGAAAGCAGCAAAGTGGTTTTCTAGGTTTTATTCGACCTGTTGGTATGCAGAAGCTCATGATCTTTTCAAAATCTTGAAGCATCCTGTTCCATATTTCAGGAAAAGCTGTAATACACAGCAATAGGAATTAAGTGAAAGGAATTTCTATGAGAGTGCCTCTTACCTATATAACAAAACAATTTTGTGGTATCAGGCCAACAATTATTTGGACAGCATAACAATTAAGGTCATTCCACTAATAAAATTCATAACTTTCATTTGTGAAATGACCTTAATTGTTATGCTTTTCCCATTTTTTTCTTTAATGCTATGTAATAATTTATTTTTCAGGTATGGGGATCCTCATGACAATTGGCTGTCCTATGGATGACTTTGCTGGGCTTCGAATAGGAGAGGGGTGAGTTTATTAATTAAATATATACTTAAAAGAAGAATATAGTTTTTTTTCTTTGGTTTTTGATGAAACATAATTTTTACATCATTTTTATATCACACTAACACAGTATCTGTCCTTCGTACAGTGTTTACACTGATTTATATTGTGCTTATTGCATTCAGTAATACAAAACATGCACCTACTGGCATCTGTATAATGCAAAAGTGAGTTGTGGTCACGGTACCCCTAGGAAAGAAGACGGTAGGTGTCACATGCATCTCCTATGACGTCACATGGGCGAAATAGCAACAACAAACACAACAATACTGTTCTAATTCCCATAGTTTACAATTCCAGCTGATAAGTGGTAAATAATTTTCCTACTATATAGCTGAATGCTTCCATGCAATTAGTAGATTTAGTTACCCGTATTTTATCTAATAATCAAACCAGGTGATTTCGCCCATGTGATGTCACAGTCTACTGCGCAGCCTCGTCTTGATACCTACTGTCTTTTTTAGTTACCGTAGTTTTGGTTAGGTTTGGTCCGGTATTTACATCAGAACTATGTAAGTTGTTTATTTATTCAAACAGCTGATTAATGAAACTATTATAAACAATTAATTGTCAAATTGGTTGCATAGATACTTCTTCGAACCCTTGGGGTAGTTTCCTGATGGAATTTCAAAATAAAGATAGGCCTATGTGTTAACCAGAGACCCTAAGAATGTCCATGGAAAATTTAAGATGAATGGGTTCAATAGTTTTTTATATAATAGTAAGATTGCTAAAACGAAAACGATTATTTATTTAACTCTGGATCTTTTGTTTGAGGTTATATATCTGGTGTACATGTTTCAATGTAAAAATTCATATTTACATGTGCAGATCAGGTGTATTTCTTGAAACTAGAGATTAAGGGATATGTAATCAGGGAATATAATTTGTTATTGTGTTTCTAAAACTGTTTCTAGAAGGACACAAAATATGTATTTAGAGGTATACTTATATTACTTTATTTGAGCCTGCACCCTCTTCGGGGTCGGCTACATGACACTGATTCCTCCATTTTGCTCTGTCCGGTGCGGCTTCCACCTCTATGATCATCAGCACACGTAGGTCCTCTTCCTCTTTCCAAAGTTAGCTTTGGTCATCCTCGCTTCCTCACTTCTAGTACCTGCCTTCGGACTACTTCTGTCAGCATGTGTTTGTCACCCCTTCCCTGCACATGACACACCATCACAGAAACCACCTCTCTCTCTCTCCACTTGTCCCTTACACAGGCTGTCTTCATCTCTGTCCTCTCCACCTCATGCCTCTTCCTAAAGCTGAGTGTGTACCCCAATTACCACTGTAACGTCCTCGAATCTGCTTTGCTCATCATCTTCTGCACTCTTCCTAAAAGTCTAGGATTCACTACCATACGTAATAGCAGGTCTGACAAACCTTTTGTATACTTTGCTTTTCAACTTGACTGGATATATTCTTATCTTATAAAACTTTGCTCATCTCTCTCTAATTAGAGGTTTACAAAAGTGGGAATAAACCACTCTTTTGTTTTAAGTAGTGTGTGATGAGGAAACCTCATTCATGTAGAGTGGAATGTTTATCTACTCTTGTAACAATTTATTACACTTTCATGGTTAATAAAATAGATGGATAACAGGAATGCCATTATTAACGCAAGTGTAACTAAATTTCAATGATTTTGGAAATAAATAAAATTTTGTATAAGTGGATAATATAAATTATTCAATTGGCATTTTTTTCTAGTGTACAATTAATATAGTTACAGTAAATTCTCGGTTCTGTCAGATCTTGACAAAGAAAAAAACCAGGACCAAGGGTTCTTCGTTCAGGATCCAGAAACAATAAGGAGAAGATAAGCTTTCATATCAGGAATGTTTCATGAAAACGATCAACATTAGTAGCTGGCCAGAAAATAAACACAATATATTTATCTCAGAAAATACCTGCCTATAAAATATGAACCCACCCAGTCCACCTGCCCTCCCATACATGTAAATTGGTATTCACCCACTCACCCTTCCATGCACGTATGGTGGTATTGACCAATCTGCCTACCCAGACATGTACGGTGGTGATGGCCCACCCATCCATCCATACACGTACAGTGGTATTGACTGTCAAGAATACTGGTAAAGAATACTGTATGACCAAAAAATGTTTACAGATCCTCTATATTCAAATTCTTTAATAGTACATTGATCCTGATTTTTACAATGAACACATAAATTTTTTTAAAATGTACACAATGAGTTAAACGCTATCAAAGAAGTGATGTACGGTACATAAAAACATTTGTTAATGAAATATTCCTTCAACTTTTACTAAAAAACACACAACATGCTTTCTTTTTTTAATGTTTTATGGAAGTTTATTAAACATGGTCATACAGGTATGATTTGGTTCTTTAATAAGTGCTGCTATATGATGGCTCACAACTGCTAGCTTATTGCAACTCCTAGTGGGATATCTGTGATAGAAACCATTTTTAATAAAATAGCTTTCATTATTTTTAACATATATGCAGTATTCATATCTAGCTATGCCAGCCAGTGTCAACATTTTTAATTTCTTGAATAAAAGCTGACATGATTTAATAGCTAAGGATTGACTGGACCTATCTGAATTTGAAATAATCTATTAAATTGTGCCACACTTGAGAGCCCCCAGAAAATGGGGACTAAGTATGGACTAGCAAAGCTTAGGTTCTGGAGTGCATACCAACTATGAGGGCTGAACACTCTCGGTTCAAAACAATTTAGTAATACCAAGTTACTTAGCCAATCAGTGAGGTTACTTGTTGATCTCTTGTAGTAGGCCACAGTTTTCAGCAGCCAAATCTATAACAGCTTTACTGGTCAACTTGCTTGATGAATCTGAAAAAGCAGAAGGTGAAATCAAGCTCATTTCAAAAGAATATTGAAACATCCTTTCCACCAATGCTTTGGAATTTCCAGCCTTTCGTAGAACAATATTTCTATAAAAAACATTATTTGGTATATAGCCTTGGTATTATTATTATATAGTTCTGTAGCATCTAAAGTATAATGCCGGTGACCTTGACCAAAGGGTTCCGTTGTTATTGCAAGATATTGGTGTCAAGCAACATCAAACGTGGCTGTTCCTTTGATGGGTGGCCAGTGAAGATCCCATCCTTGCATTCAGCCCTCCTACCCAGTCACTGGTGGGGGTTCAGAAGTCATCCTTAACCTGTTGATCCCAGGTTAAGTGTTAGAGAGGTTTTCTTAGCCCTTACTTTGATTGGTAAAATAACACTGCATTTTGTGTGGCTTTTTGTCAGATTGACAGTAAAATAACACTCTTCAGCCACAGCCTGAGTGATTTCGTTGTTGTTTCTATAGCATATACTCGGCACTAGGCTCTGCTACAACAGTTTTACTCGTCAATAAACATGCAACATGTTGAATGGAGGACTGATGAGTTGCAGGTTCAACGTTGCCACTTTCGAGTCACCTTGCAAGCTGGACTGCCATTGCAACATGACCAAGTTTAACCCCGTGTGTGGGGCTGACAAGATGACGTACTACTCACCCTGTCACGCGGGCTGTCACAACTACACCCTCTCTGCAGACTCATCCATCGTAGAGCAGGTATTGTCATCATCATTGTCTGATATTGTGTAGACTAATTAAGGATCAGTTGGTCTTAGTAACAAAGACTACACTTCAAAAAGATTTGCAACCCACATCTTATGATGTTAATCTTAATAATAAATAAATAAAACAGGATGAAAACTAAATATTTTGAATGTTAGCTAGAACAAGAAGAAAGTTAGCTTAAAGTGGCCGTTTCCCAAACCGCCAAGTCACTGCTGGGAAGTCAACAGCCCTGTAGTAGACATGCAGTTTTACCGCTAGCAGGCCAAAACATGCTGTTCTATATGAATTATATGGTTTGTGTGTTATAGTTAACACTATATAATTATTAAAGTTCCAATGCAGTGGACCATAAGATTTTTAATTTGATATCACCAAGAATTACATATTTACCTGTAGGATAATTATAAAAATTCCAAGTTTTTAATCAAAACAAACTTATGGTCAGTCCATTAGAACAGTTCTTCAACTATCAAATGAAACATTTCAAATTTTATGCTACGATTACTATTACCGACCAAATCATTGATTTAGAAACTCATGTTTTAGACTTTTTTCATGAAGCGAAACAGCAATCATTAGTGATTAATCATTTGTTAGAAATCATTTAATTGCTCAGGTTGTGCAAGATTGTTCAGAAGCACAGACTAAGGCAAACATATTTTACAGACAAAAAACTGATAATCTAATAATCAAAATCATATAAAAATTGAACAAAAATTATTTAAAGTAAGGCTTTGTATTCCAAATCAATTACTGCAATTAGACATTTTCTCTAAAATGTAGTTTTTTTATTATTAATATTGTACAATGAGGAGATGTTCCTTTTTTGCTGTGAAAGTGATAATGTATATAAATTAATTTCATAATGTCAACAACATTTTATTTTACATCCAAACAAACAATATATACGTTTTCTGGCATGGTTATCAATTATTGTTCTTGTGAAACTGCTCCACATCTTCATCTGTGCTAGCTGAAGTAGTGCACAATAGTATCTCGGTCCAAAAATCCATTTTAACTTGTGAAATGTAAGGCATCGTCTTCTTTTTTCATTTTTATCATAATTTTTTATGTTTATTCATAAAAAATCTTTGTGTATGAAATAGCTAAAAAGTCAAATTTGGGAGAGTTACACAAGATAATAAAAAAACCTGGAATAAAATATATTCCATCCTTTGCCGGCATGGTGGCTCAGGGGCTAAAGCTTCGGACTGCGGAGGGCAAGGTCCAAAGTTCGAATCCCCACTGAGCCAATGGTCGGTACTTCACTCATTGAATAAAGCTCAAACACAGGCCTGTAGGCCCATGTGAACTGATGAATGAAGTTTAAATATATATATATATATTCAGAATCAATTAAAAATAGGATCTAAATTTAATAACTAATGCGAACGTGATAGTTACCTAAATTTGAGAAATTAATGAAGACTATTTTAATGCAAACCAATATTATAAAGTTTCTTGTCACATAATGTATTAATTATCTGAGTTTCCCAAACTAAGGAGGTGTGAAGACAAGTTAAGGGGGGGATTCGAGAACACTTGGAAATAAGATATGAAGCTCATATGGGACCAGTGAAAACGCAAACTCATCCATCTCACTCTACAGACTAAATTCTTTTTCTCTTTTCAATACTTCTTTAGCTAGTAAATTAAAACTTAAAATGTCATATCATGTTTCTTCTGCAAGTAGAAATGAATATTTTTTTCTAAATTTAATACTATTTTTTTTCATATGCCCAAGCATTCCATGCAATTTATTTGTTATTGATGAGGGCATGGGAGGCCTTTACTTCAACATTGGGTGGTGTAGGACAAGCAAGTTTGGGAACCTTGAATTAGATCAATGCAAGAAGCATTATTTTCTTACAAATAATGCTTTATTCTAATCATAAGTAAATATACAGTTCACAGATTGCTCATGTATGTCATCGCCGGAGCGAGTTACGGAGCGGCTCGGGCCTTGCGAGAGCCAGTGCAACAACTTTGTTTGGTACATAGTGTTGTTTTCTGTCTTCGTGTTTGTCCACTCTACGTCAGAGGTGGGCAGCATGCTGCTGATCCTCCGATGTGTCGACCCTCGAGACAAGGCAATGGCTCTTGGACTGATACAGTTCGCCATTGGATTGTTCGGTGAGTGCTGATTTAGTATTATTGAGATATTCACTGTAGACTAATATTATCTAAGTGGTCGGTCTTAGTAGTATTGTTGTGCTATACTCAGATTCAATTATCACCATTGTCTATGGAAACAGACTGTCCAAGGCAATGCACATGCTTTTGCTGCTATCTAACAGTGATTGGTTTCAAATAAGCGTTCGGGCAAATGTTTGGCGTACTATTATCTCACCTATTAGTCACTTCATCATGTGTTGGAGAGCGACAGAGAGAGAGAGAGAGAGGGAAACTTCTGGTGCTACCTTTTAAAACCGAACATCAACTCACGTTACCGAACAGATAACCTGCTTCACAAGACTCATTTGGGCAGACAACCCAAATGAGTCTCGTGAAGCAGGTTATCTATTCGTTTTATTGTTTCTATACTCAATGCTACTAGATTACCCTAATTACAACAATTACCATTAAAGTAACAGGAATTTAGTACCAGTAAGTATATTAAATTGCATTTTATAATACAATTAAGTAATCCCATTAAAATCCCTATCTTTACGGATAACTCATCCTTTATTTATAAATCTAGTAACAACTCCTTATTTTCCCCTGTCATAAAGTTGACACACCTGTATTTCACAAAATTACACTTTGTTCTTAGAACTGTGGCATTTGATGTTTCTATCCTACTGACACGCTATTTGAACACTAACATAGCATCAAATTTGTTTAATTATACTTGTGTAGTTGATAGTTCAGATGAAGAATTGCTAGGCATTATAACAAATAGTTATTAAATTTATCGTCACAACTACATCCTGCTATATTCTACCGTTCATTTATGTTTTATTTTGGTGCTATGTATATGCATGCAGCATATTTTTAAAGTAAGTACCATTTTGGAATCCCACTGTTGTAGCACTGTGGTTGGCGTTCAGCGCATACACACTGTGTACCACTATCTGTTGGCTAGCCACAGCTTCCATTATGGATCCATTCAACAGCATTTAAGATTGCTAAGAAGTGTTTAAAATGTCTCCTTCAATTCAAAATGCTGCTGACTGTGAAGTATGTGCTGTGAATGATTTTTTAACCCTTAGAGTGTGAAAGAAGCTGAAATTCATTGTGAGATCTGTCACAGTAAAAATTTTGTTTAAAAGATCTCTACCATCACGATTATAATGTTCTAGGAATGTGAGAGAACTGGCTAAACTTTTGTTTATGCAATTCCTGCTAAAAATTTGTTTCTGTGATTCTTCACCAGCATTTTGGGAACCCACCGAAAGCATATCTCTCAGTACTTCAAACGTTCAATCACAATTATTTTGTAAATCACACTTCTTGACAGTTTAGAACACTTACTACATAACGATAAAGTTGTAAAGCGACTGTTTTCTCTGACTTTTTCATCAACATTTTGCACCGTCATCAGTAATGAGTGAAGGTTGTCCACTTCTTTTGAACATCATGAACAATTGTACGGACATCTTTAAAAGCTCTCACCCATTTTGTTCCATCCCATTACCTATTCTGATTTCTCCATAAACATCACAGATCTAACAATGAATGTTAGTTGCTTTCAGGCCTTTAGCGTTACAAAAACTTATTGTGGCGGCATTTTAAAAACTCGTAAGCAACCTCAAATACTATCAAATGGATCCATATGGTGGCTGTGGCTTGCCAACAGATAGTGGTACACAGGGCGCATGTGCCGAACGCAGGGCTAAAACGGAGGGATTATAAAACGGTACTTACTTTAAAAACACGGCTCGTATATAAAAAGATTGTCTACATGGTGTTCATAACCTCTGATTTTACTTCTTTAGCTTAAGCATGGTGTCATTGATATTCTCCAATGCTATTGACATCAAAGGTCTATTTATAATGTGTACACAAGTTCCACATATAAGTATTGTGGAGCTTATGTACATATTTACATAACTGTAAATACAATGTTGACAGAGGAAGTTTTGGTGGACATTCATAATTATATTGCAACATTCCTTACTTAGATGTTGTCCATCACTCACAACATGGTCAAGAAGTTGGTTTTGAGATACATCCAATAACCTCTTGTAATTGCTTATAACTCTTTTGAAAACGTTTACTGCAGTAAGATAGTTGGTTATTAATCTGATGTTGGGTTTACAATATTGTTTAAATACTTACAATACCATTAAAGGTCTTGCCTGTGGCCTGCCTTGATCAGAGGGTTCCGATGTTATCGTAAGAAAACGCAGTCAAGCAACATTGAGCGTGGCTGTCCCTTGGATTGGTAACCGTCTGAGCGATCCTGTCCTTGTAGCCTTCCTACCCAGTCACTGGTGGTGGTTCAGAAGTCACCCTTAAGCCGTTGGTCCCCAGGTTAAGTGTTAGAGAGGACTTCTTAGCTCTAAATTCACCTGGTAATTTAAGACATCCTTTAACTTTTAACTTTTTTAACAATCTATCACATTTGTGCCAATAAAAGTAAAATTTCACTGGGTTACAGGTAACGTGCCCTGTCCAATTGTATATGGAGCCATAGTGGACTCTGCCTGTTT
Organism: Stictocephala bisonia; assembly: GCA_035578905.1. Taxonomy (NCBI): domain Eukaryota; kingdom Metazoa; phylum Arthropoda; class Insecta; order Hemiptera; family Membracidae; genus Stictocephala; species Stictocephala bisonia. The sequence continues at coordinate 215,147 of JAQJVL010000856.1, forward strand.
GTTGTGGGACTCGGTCTGCGGCAAGCAAGGTGCCTGTCGGCTCTATGACACAAAGATGTTCCGGTTCTTCTTTCATGGTAATTTGTTTAATCACGTAGATTTAAATCTTTTTCTAGCCATGTTCTGTAAATTTACAACAATTCATGTTTAGTTGTGCAAATATAAGCCATATAGCCTATTTAACACGCACGTTTTATAGCCTATAATCTAATTTGATAATAAATCTAAAAATATAAAATATGATGTATAAATATAAATTTAACTGTTTCTGAATTTCATTAAGAACATTGCACAGGCAATAAATAGCGAATTATATGTACCTAATATGTAGAAGTACTTTTTTATTTGCAATATTTTCTATTCAGACGCCACAGGAGTGTTTTTTTTTTTTTTATGTGGAACTAGACTGCATTTATTCATATATGTATTTTTAATGGATTATTTTACCTGGCCACACAACTAGATTAAGTGGCCAGTATATTTCCAAACAATTTATTTGTTATATTTTTGTAACTTATTTAGAATATGTATGTATGTATTATTGGAAAGTAAATATATTTAATGTTATGTCTGTATAAATAATATATAGCATGCAAACAGCCCCACTGTAAATTCATTTAAATGGAGCGTCTACCATAATATCTCTATATCATCTCCCAACTCCCAAGTGCCGATATTCCTCAAGAGTCTAATAAGACTCAAACTTAAACTAAACAGGGCCTCTTCCTCTACAAAGTATTTCTGTTGGATTCTCATGAAATTTACAAACAATTTCTCTATAAGTCACATCCACAGAGCAAAGAATAAAATAGAGAGTAGTCATAATGCATTCTATCCTATAGGGGTAGTTGAAGCTGATATTCACCATCTTGGTGAGATGGACAAGTGTCTACGAGTGTGGGGTCAGACCGTGTTCGGGAGCCATCCCCTCCAAATCATATCACCCCACCAAAGACTGGTCCCTCACCACTTGGACTAACCCCACACTCCTAGATGCTTGTGTGAGATAGGCACAGCTGATGTATCCTAAAAATGTAACCTACTGTTGAAATAAAACATTCCATAACATTGAAATTTTTCATTTGAACCCTTTGGAGACCGAATGACTATATTTTGTCATTTAAATTTTTTTCCGAAATGACGAAATATGTTTAAATAAAATTAATACCACTGTACGTGTATGTGCAGGTGGTTGATTACTACAAGTATTGGTGGGTTGGGGTGACAACTATTAAAGGTGTATGGCTGGTTGGGTGGGTCAATACCACTGTACGTGTATGTGCAGGTGGTTGAGTACTTCGTGTATTGGTGGGTTGGGGGTGACAACTATTTAAGGTTTATGGGTGGGTGGGTTATTTCTACAGTTGAGGACCAAATGACGATATCCCGTCATTCGAAGTTTGTTACATATAAAATCCAATTTACCGCTCATGATAACTTGTACATCTTTGGAATAACACGCAGACGTTCCAGAATGCTTTTTTTAACTGCTGTTGGAATATAACGTCAATGAAAAGAACTGACAATAATAGACAGAGAGCTAATTTTAACAGACAAATCTGACAATACTAACAAAATATTTTACGTTATATTCTTTCAATCTGATTGTTATAATTTTGTCTGTGTTTGTAGGTGATTAAGTTTAGACTTCAATAAAACAGTTTCACACAGGTAAAATATTTTTTGTTTACGAGCTGTAAGCATACAAAAAAAAGATTTTTTAAAAACAAAACACACTTTTTATTGACAAAATATAAATATTTAAAAATTATAAGATGACGTTTTGGACATTTATTCTGATAAAGTACTCAATTACAAACATTCTGTTCAAAGAAGTACTCTTATATCTTAATTAGAACAGATGTTATGAATAAATGTATAGACTTGCGTTCAAAATTTCAGCCTAAATTTTTAGATGTCGCACTTGAAAAATAAGGAAAAAGTTCACACTTTTTTTTTGTCGGTCCACCAAGAGTTAAACAGTAAACTAAGTAAAACAACTAGAAGTAGGCTAATGTACAGTATTATAACGAAATAATAATACATCAATTGATTTCAAAATATTTATCTGTAAAAAGTTATTTTATCCTGCTTATTTATATTGCTGCTATTCCAACCAGCTGCGGTAGCTCAATTGCGTTTGGAAGGTAGGAAGACTAAGGTCTAGTCACAATACTGCATTACAAGTTTGTAAAACTCAGCTGACGCTCAGCTTTCGTCTAGAATTGAACAGACAGTGGAGAGGGCTGTCATCTTCGTAAGAGTTTCGGCTTCACTTAGATTGCCATGTGTTTACTCTATTTTATTCTTTGTCCTGTGCTCACATCTTCCTCAGTCCTAATCACTATGAAATCCTTAAAATTATCAGCAAACTGTAGAATATTAGAAGTGATGAATCTGCCAACAACTGATAAAAATATATAAAAGATTATCTCTGTCATTCCTCAATAAAACAGATATTTCTGGCTGCCCAGTCAACAGAGCTTTTACCTATATGCTTGTTGAAAACCAGACCACAAAAGCAAAAGCTCAAATTCTGTTAAACTTTTTGATTTTTTGACTTACTTTTTCCTGTACTATAAAAGAGCTTGGAAAAAGTCAGTAATGTATTGAGTATATTTAACTGCCTTGGAGTTCAAGCTGTTAACAATACACTATGCTCAAGTGTCAATTGTTTGCCTACTCATCCTTACACTCGAACCCGAGAAATCAATCACCATTCCAATGAGTGCCATCAAACTCCCCTCATCAGAAGAATGTATGGTTTATCACAATTAATTTGGGGTGAGCTCCACTCCTATGGAAATCGAAGAGTACTGTTTAAAGAATGGGCTAGAGTGATCAAAAAATCCTAGTGACTAATTTCTTATACCATTGTAAAGTGTTATATTATAATGTGTTAAAATATTGTTGTGCTTGTGTGTTCTGTATCATAAAAAAATGGGTTTGGAAGAAGATAGGATGAATTTTTTGCTGAATTGTTATGTTGCTAAGATGATTTGCTCATTAATCACAATGAATACATATCTATAGAAGCGAAAAGTTAATGTTAAAAAGTCAGACTACTATTTTCAAATGTTGCTATCGTGGCACGGCCGCCGCTTGTTGTGCGGCAGCCCAGATTGAGACAGAGAATGACAGAGAGACCAATGACAGAGAGACCAATGACAGAGAGACCAATGACAGAGAGACCAATGACAGAGAGACCAATGACAGAGAGACCAATGACAGAGAGACCAATGACAGAGAGACCAATGACAGAGAGACCAATGACAGAGAGACCAATGACAGAGAGACCAATGACAGAGAGACCAATGACAGAGAGACCAATGACAGAGAGACCAATGACAGAGAGACCAATGACAGAGAGACCAATGACAGAGAGACCAATGACAGAGAGACCAATGACAGAGAGACCAATGACAGAGAGACCAATGACAGAGAGACCAATGACAGAGAGACCAATGACAGAGAGACCAATGACAGAGAGACCAATGACAGAGAGACCAATGACAGAGAGACCAATGACAGAGAGACCAATGACAGAGAGACCAATGACAGAGAGACCAATGACAGAGAGACCAATGACAGAGACCAATGACAGAGAGACCAATGACAGAGACCAATGACAGAGACCAATGCAGCCGCCTGGAGAGAGAGAGGGAGGGAAGATTAAAAATTGCCATGAGAATGAGTGAAAGGAAACGGCGAACAGCAGTACTGGGTCGGAGAGGGGTGTGTGACAGAAATTCTCAAACTGCACAGTGTGTTAGTAGCCGCGCTAAGCTCGTTTTGTCTACTACAGCAAGTGCGACTATTTCCCTATCACTTTTAAATTTTTATAGATGTGTATTCATTGCTGATCATCACCTAATACAAATTATCATGAATTAAATATAGTTTACAAGTTGAGTAAATGAAAAGCAAGAATCACTTTATGAAATAGCTGACTTGAGATTGTAAATTTCATAAATAAATATTCGCTAGTTGTATATAAATTAACTTATCCGATCACGTATAAAATAATAGAATTTATAAGCATTGATTTTACTTTACATAGAAATATAATAAAATAATTGTATTAGTGTTAATCAATTATATTAAGTCTTGTACAAACAACTGCCACTGCGATGCACCTTAACTGTCAAGAGTTTCTTGACCATGATGAATGTTAGGTATATAAGTAGAGTTAGTTGAACAGTAGTTTCATTCGCTTGAGAATTTCTCTAGTCTGACGATGGTAAAAATGGTTTATCAAAATCAATAATTATCTATATCAATAAAAGGCAAAGCCCTGGCTGACTGACTCACTGACTGTCTCACTCATCACTAATTCTCCAACTTTCCATGTAGGTAGAGAGCTGGATTTTTGTACACTGTTTCTTAAATAGGTCTTAAATAGAACAACTAAAGTATTTTTATCTTTATAAAATACTCATAAGGGTTAGAAACCGCCACTAAAAGATTGTTCCATAAGGATAACATTGGGTTGATTTTAGTAAATTAATAAACATTGGTTTGTAAATAAATAAACATTTAAATGAAACATATTAATAATTTCACAATTTTTAAATTTTTATTTATTATAATCTGAAGATATCCTAAATTTCAAAAATGGATTCATTAAAAAATTAAAAATTGTGGAATTATTAAATATGTTTCATTTAAATCCATTAAAATTCCACCAAGGTCCAACTCAAGAAACTACCAACCTCCTACAGCAAAATAAATAAAAATGTTTATTTTATATGTTTGGCATTATCCTATTGATGCATTAAAGGTATAACCTTCAGCTGTTAAACAAAAAAAAATGAAATGAACATGTTTGAAATAGGCTAAGTAATACCACAGAATATAGACAGACACAGAAACCCCACGGTATAGGAAATAATGAAACGGGCAATTCATGGTATTTCTCAAAATGAAGGCGTTGAGACGGTCACTAACTGGCGCGGCGTTGCCAGATCATAGGGCGGGATTCCCGTTTTCCCGCAGTGGAGGGAGGAATGCAGAATGGACAGACAGAACTCCAAGCGACAGCCGGCAGGGCACCGAGGGCAAGGCCCGGAAGACTCTCGCTTACGTTCACTGAGTTGCATTTACTTCGCGTATTTTGACCCTTTACATCATCTTGTTTGAATTTTAGGCAAATTCTCAAAGTACATAAGTTATACGTTGAGCAAATGAAACCTATTTTATGCACTTCTAAATAAAGGGATTTATTTATTTGTATTCTTAATTTACAAGTTTATGAAACATTATTTATGATAATTTATTAAATTAAATTATGAAACAATTATTTTTTTAAAGATGATAAAATAACGGATGATAAGAAAGCCAAGATTTTTATTCTGCAGGGTAGCTTGGACATTGTCAGTGATATTCCACCACGAGGAACTATAAAATATAACATATATAATTTAGAAATAGATACTATACAGAATTATTCACAAATTCGCAATACATCCCTCCCATAAGCTCATTATTTTTGTTCATTTTTATTAGGGCTCACTATTTTTAAACTTTTCAATTTGCCAAATTGATTGCTTTTTTACTTATTTTATACCAAATGGATATCATCAATCTTTATATATACTTTATAAATACCTTAGCAGATACAGAGACAAGCAAATTGTATTGATGGCACATGCTTATAAGGATCCTTGAAACATATAATTAGAAGTTATACATTAAATCATCAATAAATTTATGAACTATTTACATTAATAAACATTTGATTAAACCCAAAAACAAAACAAACATTTTCAATAAATTATTATATAAATACGGCCTTAAAGTGTTATACAATACAAAATAAATACTGTATGTACATAATAAACATATTGACTATTTTAAAAATTATATCTTATCGCTACAACTTCTCATATCTCGGTCTTTCATAACCACATTATATTTATTCATCTTACTCAACCTTCTGTTTTCCACAACCCTTTTGACATTTATAAAACTTTACAATTTAACCAATTTAATGGGGCACTTATTACTGCTTGTTGATACTGTAAAGTGGACAGATCAAGAGACAAAAAAGAAATATTGGTGACACAGTTAAAAAAACTGATTTATATCCAAGTCTTGGGAACAGATAAAATGAAAATCTTTATATGAAAATGAAAAATATATGAAAAATAAAAATAAGTTTTGATTATTTACAAAACCAAAAATATTTTTTTAAAATTAAAAATAATTTTAAAATAAGAAGAAAAAATATAAGTGTAAAACAAATTTCATTTAATAGTATTACATGTAAATTTATAATAAATCCTCTGCAAGTTCCTCTCGTCTGAAAATGGTTCAAGTAATTTACAGCCACCGACCCACTTAATATTTGTACTATCTTGTACTTAGAATTTGTTAAGCATGATTTGTGTGAAGTTTAATTTGCTCGTAATGACCAAAAGAAAATGTATAAGTGTTGATTTTTACAACAACAATAATAAAATTATCAAAAAAATTCAATGATAAATCGTAAAAAAGTAATTTATTTGTTCTATATCTTTTTATCACAATCTTTTATTCTCATATGTGCTTACTTTTCAGTTGTCTTCTCCAGCCTCTCTCCCATCATCCTTTTTATATAGTTTTCAAAACTTATAAGTTTACTAAAAGCAGTGGTTTTGAATTCATTTGATATCTATAAACATTGTTTATGGATAAGACGCGGAAAAGAGTTTCAATTAAAAAAAAGTACTGCACTTGTAACAAAGTCAGACAAAGTCAAAGCGTCTAATGAAACGACTTTCAATTTAACAAGTCGTTTAACTAAATGCAATTTATGCCCAATTTTATACAACATATTTTAAAATAACGTAAGTGCTATATTTACTACAAGAACCTGATAGCCCTTTATAAATGAATGATTATTCAATAAGAAATAATATTGTTAATACTGTCAAGAAGTAAGAAAATTAACTAAATACCAGTATTCTGAGGCATATTTTCTCAATAATTTCAAATTAATTGCCGTAAACCGGACTTCAAAAGGTTTATACTTTCCAGAGTAGTGGTTATTTTAATTTAAAGTAACTAATTCGATCAATATTATTTCTCCGCGATTTCACGGTTTTAATGTAAATTATTCTGATCAAGAATTACACTTTATTGAGCACAATTATTCAAACAAATTAAATTATCAAATTATCAATGGAAAAACCATACAAATTAGTTACTTCACAAGACAAAAGATTAAATTTGTTTGTCATGACATTCAAATGACCGCTTCTCTGTAAAGGATAATCCTTTCGAAGTCCAGTTTGCGACAATTCTCTTAAATATACCTTTTATTGGATACCAAACTTGGCTTCCGTAAAAATATGAAATGTCACTAATGGTATCAAAAAGTACGTTTTTGTAACCAGGATGACGTGCAAGATTTCACTTTTATATGTTAAGTCATATAAAAGTTGTGAAAGCGTTTTCATATTTTTTCACCATGTATGCACGCTATGTACATGTTGCCGAAATTTCAAATGCATTGCAGCTTCATCTTCAGGGCGATAAACTCTGTTAGTAGATCTACAGAGTATATCGTACATCACTAGGTACATTACATATGCCCTGTGGATCTAGTAACAGAGTGTGTCGCCCTGAAGATGAGAGCTGTAATGCACTCGAAACGGCGGCAATATGTACATAGCAATCAGACACAGTCCAACCCGGATTACAATAATGTAAATAGTTTGGTCTAACGTGGAGTTTATATCAAACTGGTTTCACTTATTCATCTTAACGATTAGTCACCAAATACGAATGTGGGTATACTTTTACTACAGGAAATATATCGCATAGATCAGTGAAGTAAGGTGTGTGAATGATATGCGACTGCAGCGTTCGTCATATTCACTCCGTGAACGCTGATAGCGCTACCACAAGGTTGAAGACGGGCTTGACTACACACTTCGTATTTTTAAGTTTACTCATGGCATTGTTACAGTTTTAGTAATAGAAGATAATTGACAATGCGGAGACAAGGGGCAGAAGACGTATGATTAATTTATATTATTGTTTTAACTCATTAATTTATATTAATTATACGTCTTAATATAAATGGGCACAAATGGCACAAATGGCTCGAGAAAAATAATCTAGGCGTAATTGATGTGTATTATTTAAAAAATGTCTCACTTACCACAGTTCTCCACGTACTCTTGGGATAGTTGTTTTGGGAACCTTAACATCCGCAGTACTTCTTTTTGTATGCATTTTTACACTTCCTCTAACACAAACTGTCGTAGTCTTTCTCTTCATTACAACACTAGGTTATAACATGACGACACAATGATAAAATAACCGAAACCAAACCAATTTTATTAAGAAATTGACTGATTTTTATTCAGACATTTTTTTACAGACGAAAAGGATGCAGGGAATAGATGAACACGCATCGGCGTGTTCTTTGAATAGCGGTGGTCGGCGCGCGTTCTTTGAACTTTCAGACGGCATGTCCCCAATATTATTTTCCATCTAGTTTAAAGGAAACAGTATTCGTTCTTACAAATGAGACGCAACGTTGTGTGTATTTTTAAGGCGAACATGAATGATGATATGAGTGTAGTCTGGTTACTAACTGATTTTAACTGTTCCTCAGAAAGGGCAATTTATTAATAGCCCAACAGCCAGGGCAACTATGGGACCTGCAGCTTTCCGTAGAATCCGAACCACATAGTGTTGGTGTCTGATTTTCAGCTAACGAACAAGTCTGGCACTCAGTTCTCTTCCCTACAAAACATCTGAACCTTGACTACCATCCAACATGGACACCCCATACTTCTCTAGTAGTGTCTAAGTCGATGGCAACCATTGAGCGAACGCCGTGTCGGTATTAAGAGGACCGAGCATGGAACCTATCGTCTACAATCTTACAAACACTTTGTCCCCATTCGAGATTTATGTTCCTTTAAACATTTTTTACCCATTTAAAACTGTAAAATAATAGTAATAATCCCAATCTTAATTTTTTCTTAAACTAGGGGATAACACAGCACGCTAAATGTGCAGAACCCCGTTACTGGCTTCGTTCATTTCACCTCACTCGTGTAATTTTTTTATTTTTGTTCTTATTACATGCTTAACATTGTTACAATACACCGTTAAAAATAACTTCTTATGTCAAGTGTGCAACAGTGTCAACGGCGCACATCATAAGCTTTCTCATTGTAAGGAGAACTGTTTACATATCCCAATTAATGATTTGCTAGTATTGGGATATTTATTATATGTCTTATTTTAGCTTTTTGAGAAAAACTGTTAACAAATCTCCTCTTAGTATATGTCTATAGTCTATAATGAATGTTTATAGTAAATGTCATGGTCTTATGATTTTCGAGAATTAGTGATTAGTCAGTGTTATTTGGCTTTAATAATATTTATAGAAATCATCTTCCTAGCCACGATAAAATTGGAAAACATTTGTTCTATATATTAGGACTATTTACGTTTTATATTTCCTATCTAATTTTCTGTTAGTCAAGTTATTGAGCGAAAATAACACCCTACTGATGAATACCTGAAGAAACGTTTAAAATAATGTATTTTTTGAATGGTTGATTAAGCTACGTGTATGGAATTTTAGTCTGATAACGCCAATAAAATAATAAAGTATACTAATTAATTACATTACTATTTGTTTAAGCTATTCTTTACAAATGTGCAAGTATTTATTATTATTATCTTAAATAAATTCATGATAGTAAGCTTTTACATTTACTTTGTTCATTTCCTTTACACGGGCAAAATATTTGTCCATATCTTTTATTTATTTATTTTTACTCTCAAGTGTGTACAAAATTTATGCAAAACTTGTCAGTGAAGTCCTATAGTAAACAAGAGAAACAAAAACGTAATATAGGAAAAAATACCTGAATTTTTTAATTTTATTTTCTAGTAATTACAAAGATTGGGCAGTTTGGGGCATGCACAGATTCAAACAGATAAAAATTGTCAATAAAAAATGTTAATACGATTATTATTGTTTTACCAGTAAAAGATGTACAGTAATATTAAACTCCATATATGCATCATTTTTGGACTGGTCATGCCATACATGCGGGACTGTTGAAGTTGACTAGACTCTGACCAGAGACGATACGTAGCGAGGGATTTCTTCCTGGCCGGCTGGGCCGGCCGGCCAGCCACAGTTTGGCAACCGCGCTTGGTCGGTTTTTACTACTAGTGCCGCGTATGATCTGGCCGGTGAGTTAAGCGATTTCGCGTTTCAAAATTTAGCATTGCGTGGGGCTTCTGTATCTGTCTATATTCTGTGGTAATACCAATGAGTATTCATACTAATAAATAGGAAGCAACGCAAGTAGTGTGAGTGAGATACTGTAAATAATTGTAATATTGTAATTTTACCTTATATAGTTCATCTACTATTATTTGTAGTCAAAAGTCACATGCAGAGGCCGAGATGTGTCGTGCACTGTTAGTGTTGGGGTTGGCACAGGAAGTGTGCAGCGGTGTACAGAAAGAAAATTATATAAAACTATGATAAACTTGTGTGTGTCATTCACTTGTCTATAAATTATACCAACATTATTATGTTATAATAATTTAATTAAGAAAATAATAATATGACTTCAATGGAATCCTAATAACAGTTTTTTTATTGCAGGAACAACAGGGTTGATTATGTTGTGTGCATTCTTTGTTGATTTGATCGTCTGGTACAAGGCAGGCAGTATCAACTTCGTTGATGAACAGACGACAGCACAAGATGAAGAGTTAGATCCGATGACTGGAAAAGCTAAATCGGAAACAAGTGTTTGATAAGTAAGCACAAAATATAGGTCTCTGTCATACGTTACCATTTTATTTCTTTGATACTCTCCAAAACTTCTGGTGCCAAAGTAGTTCAAGATTGACTAAGATCACTGAGGATGCGTCATTGTTGTATGAATGAAATGTTTAGAGCCTATATACATATTGCAAATAGTCCTTAGACACAATTGACACCAGCTTAGTTTACGAGAGTATCAATAAAACCAGCGGCTTAACCCATTATGGGCGATGATAACTCGAAGCATGCTGACCCCAGCAGCTGGAGCTATTTGCCATGCCAGTTAGTCTCATTGTTATATTATATTTATCTACAAGTTTTGAATATAACAACTATCAATTAACTGAACTGAGTGACTGCAATCGAACGCTTTCTAGTGACATCAATAAGAATTAATAGTAGTTTGTATGATGTAGGGTTAGCCAGCTTCAGAAGCGTCACAGAATCCGTGCAACTGAATGTCTTTTAATGTCGTGTGGAATACTCTTGCATGTTTAGATTGTTCTAGAAATTTCTAGGCAACAACATTACTAAAAGTTCCAAACATCTTCAACAGTTTCTAATCTTTGAAATTCCTAATGTCTTACATCTTTGGGAGAGCCAGTGGCCAAGCAGTAGAAGAGACCAGGACTTTAAGCCTGGGTTAAAGATAGCACAGGTTTGAATCTTACCTGAACTGGAAGTATTTGTCAGTAAAATTCGCCTTGTACTGCACTGGTTCTCCCCTTTACTCTATCTGAATAAGTTCCCCGTACAGATCAGTAGTTCGTAAGGGAGTGGGCAGAGTAATGTTAAGAAGGAGATCAGACTCTGCTTTTTTTGAAAACATAAAATCGGGGACCTTCTTCGTGGATGGGGAAAGACGGCTAAAGGTAGCCACCTTACCATATAACTTTCCTAATACTGGCATTTGTTTTAAGTTTTAGTAGCATTTATATTGTACACTTACTATTGTAATACAGTATATTACATCGCTTGCACGTATTGTTGTAAAATTCCAATTAAAAATGTTAACGTCATGACACTTCACATTGTATTTATGTTACAGAAGTAATGTGTCCCCTGGACACAGTTACCATCAAGCAGTGCCATGTTACCTCAGCAAGGTCATGTACGCATCACTTTGCTCAACATAGTTCCTGCAGACATCACAAATCATGTTGACGTCAACTAACCTCAGTGCTTTTTTATGTGCAGACACTGTCTGAATAACAGATTTTAGTTCAGATTGTGGTTATCTGTTTTATTGTTACAATTTGTTTAGTCTAACAGTTAAACTATGTTTAACTTATCATATTTCATAGATGATAAATAGAGTAAAATGCTCTAGTAAAATAAAATTGATAGAACATAGTTTTTTGTAATTATTACAAATATATGCTTGTTGAATCAATTTTATATAATATACATAAATAAAAGGGGGAAAAGATACAAGACCATTAGTATATGAGGTAAAAAATGTACCAGGATGCAATCCTACAACCATTTAGATCTTTAAAATTACTAGAGCATTTTAAAAACTATGTATAATACAGTTATTATGATAAAAAAAAAAAAACCGACATAATTCAAATGAATCCTTTTTGGTGTAATGAACAAAGTTTATTTACCAAGAAATTTAAGTACAAATGACATTACTGCTTAAAGTGAGTTAGAAATGTAACTTAAATAAATTGAGCCTAATTTAATGTTATATTAGTTTTGTTCCAAATACGCACAAATATTGCTTTAAATTTACAGCTTTACGTGTAAGACTTAAAAAATTGTTATTGAAATCATCAGTGCCTGCTAATTATGAATAGTGCATTTCGATGGTCAACTAGTTGTATAACAAAAATGTATTTAAAAAAATGATAATAAATAAAGGAATAATTTTAGACATAAATAGAAAGTGTGTAAATAGTAATATTTAAATTCATTTGGGCATAATGAAGAGTTTATTTATTCTACTACAACTTGTAGCTATCTTTAAATGCAGTTTATTTTTATATTTGTTTAGAACAATCATCCTCTTGATATTTACATAACCTTAAGGAATCTCAAAGTACCTATGTAATGTTTTATAACTAGCCAGTTTATGTAAACCTACTTTTAATCTCAGCGTGGGATAGTTAAAAAACCTTGTCAGAACTAGAGTCGGGAACTAGTTAACTCTGCCAGCTGTAGAAAACACCAACAAGCAAGATTGAGTGATAGTAGTTAGTATTTTAATATAATTGACCTTGAAAATTATTTACTAAGAGTGAGATTTCCATTCTGTGACTGACGCAAAACGGTAACCAGTCAACTTGTTATACTAGAGAATAAAGTCTCCAATGTTTTTTTCTTAACAATCAAAGCAGTTTGGCATTATAATATTGAGCCACTTAAGGCACTGTAAAATAAATGGTTCCAAAGAATTGGCATAAACTTTCCTCCATATTAACTACAAAAAATAAAAACTTTGAAAATTACGTTTGATTCCCAAATATGTTTTTTTGTCATAACTAAAATACTAGTCAAGTTAGAGACATGTGGTGTTTACTCAAATATTTGAAATTGTAATTCACGTCTTTGCTGAAAATTTAATCACAATCGTTGGACCCGTTTTTTGAGAAAATTCCAATTTTGTATGTTTTTTGCAAATAAAAATAAAAAAACCAAAATAAAAAATGCAAAAATGATCTGCAGATATTGGCTAAAATACACCCACCTTCTTACCAAATTTCATAAAAATTGATCCATCCATTTGGTCTCAAGTGCAGTGGACATTTTTATATAAAAATAAAATTTTATTTTGATATAAAACCATTCAGATAGTAAAAATAGGCCATAAAAATAATTATCGTCCAAATTTTAAGAAAAGTATCCATCCACATTCCATTAGACCTCAAGTTCTGATTACGTTGTCAAAATTTAAACATTCTGTATTGAGTGCTAACAATTTACTCGAATTTTGTATCAATTACTCCATCCTTTCTACAGTGTCTGTTAACTATACTTCACTTCATGTTCAACCAAGAAGTAAATTGTTACTTTGTAAAGAATAAAAAATACTAGTTACTTGAAAGAAATAGATACTTGTGACTCTAAAGTAACCATTATAATACCATACTAGGAAAGTTGAAATAAGCAACTTTAACTTTCCCTGTTGTCTGCATGCACATACGTACATTGTTTATTGCAAATACAGCTGACCCTCATCAACTTTAACTTTCTCTGTTGTCTGCATGCACATACGTACATTGTTTAATGCAAATACAGCTGACCCTCATCAACTTTAACTTTCCCTGTTGTCTGCATGCACATACGTACATTGTTTATTGCAAATATATCTGACCCTCATCAACTTTAACTTTCCCTGTTGTCTGCATGCACATACGTACATTGTTTATTGCAAATACAGCTGACCCTCATCAACTTTAACTTTCCCTGTTGTCTGCATGCACATACGTACATTGTTTATTGCAAATACAGCTGACCCTCATCAACTTTAACTTTCCCTGTTGTCTGCATGCACATACGTACATTGTTTATTGCAAATACAGCTGACCCTCATCAACTTTAACTTTCCCTGTTGTCTGCATGCACATACGTACATTGTTTAATGCAAATACAGCTGACCCTCATCAACTTTAACTTTCCCTGTTGTCTGCATGCACATACGTACATTGTTTATTGCAAATACAGCTGACCCTCATCAACTTTAACTTTCCCTGTTGTCTGCATGCACATACGTACATTGTTTAATGCAAATACAGCTGACCCTCATCAACTTTAACTTTCCCTGTTGTCTGCATGCACATACGTACATTGTTTAATGCAAATACAGCTGACCCTCATCAACTTTAACTTTCCCTGTTGTCTGCATGCACATACGTACATTGTTTAATGCAAATACAGCTGACCCTCATCAACTTTAACTTTCTCTGTTGTCTGCATGCACATACGTACATTGTTTAATGCAAATACAGCTGACCCTCATCAACTTTAACTTTCCCTGTTGTCTGCATGCACATACGTACATTGTTTAATGCAAATACAGCTGACCCTCATCAACTTTAACTTCCTCTGTTGTCTGCATGCACATACGTACATTGTTTAATGCAAATACAGCTGACCCTCATCAACTTTAACTTTCTCTGTTGTCTGCATGCACATACGTACATTGTTTAATGCAAATACAGCTGACCCTCATCAACTTTAACTTTCTCTGTTGTCTGCATGCACATACGTACATTGTTTAGTGCAAATACAGCTGACCCTCATCAACTTTAACTTTCCCTGTTGTCTGCATGCACATACGTACATTGTTTAATGCAAATACAGCTGACCCTCATCAACTTTAACTTCCTCTGTTGTCTGCATGCACATACGTACATTGTTTAATGCAAATACAGCTGACCCTCATCAACTTTAACTTTCTCTGGTGTCTGCATGCACATACGTACATTGTTTAATGCAAATACAGCTGACCCTCATCAACTTTAACTTTCTCTGGTGTCTGCATGCACATACGTACATAGTTTAATGCAAATACAGCTGACCCTCATCAACTTTAACTTTCCCTGTTGTCTGCATGCACATACGTACATTGTTTAATGCAAATACAGCTGACCCTCATCAACTTTAACTTTCTCTGGTGTCTGCATGCACATACGTACATTGTTTAATGCAAATACAGCTGACCCTCATCAACTTTAACTTTCTCTGGTGTCTGCATGCACATACGTACATTGTTTAATGCAAATACAGCTGACCCTCATCAACTTTAACTTTCCCTGTTGTCTGCATGCACATACGTACATTGTTTAATGCAAATACAGCTGACCCTCATCAACTTTAACTTTCTCTGGTGTCTGCATGCACATACGTACATTGTTTAATGCAAATACAGCTGACCCTCATCAACTTTAACTTTCCCTGTTGTCTGCATGCACATACGTACATTGTTTAATGCAAATACAGCTGACCCTCATCAACTTTAACTTTCTCTGGTGTCTGCATGCACATACGTACATTGTTTAATGCAAATACAGCTGACCCTCATCAACTTTAACTTTCCCTGTTGTCTGCATGCACATACGTACATTGTTTAATGCAAATACAGCTGACCCTCATCAACTTTAACTTTCTCTGTTGTCTGCATGCACATACGTACATTGTTTAATGCAAATACAGCTGACCCTCATCAACTTTAACTTTCCCTGTTGTCTGCATGCACATACGTACATTGTTTAATGCAAATACAGCTGACCCTCATCAACTTTAACTTTCCCTGTTGTCTGCATGCACATACGTACATTGTTTAATGCAAATACAGCTGACCCTCATCAACTTTAACTTTCCCTGTTGTCTGCATGCACATACGTACATTGTTTAATGCAAATACAGCTGACCCTCATCAACTTTAACTTTCTCTGTTGTCTGCATGCACATACGTACATTGTTTAATGCAAATACAGCTGACCCTCATCAACTTTAACTTTCCCTGTTGTCTGCATGCACATACGTACATTGTTTAATGCAAATACAGCTGACCCTCATCAACTTTAACTTTCCCTGTTGTCTGCATGCACATACGTACATTGTTTAATGCAAATACAGCTGACCCTCATCAAAATTCATCTACATATTTACTAGCCGACAGCCCTTGCTTTGCTACAGGGTGGTTCTCTGCGCATACTTACCCTCCCCTCTGTGTTTCTCTCTAAACTATCATATCAGTATAAAAGCTCAGCCTGCTATCGTTTTCTTAGATAAAGTTTTACTGTCTAGGAACCTTTATAAGTCTACTTTCGGAGGGTGCAAAGTAGTGCAATTATGTCAGAGTTAGTAGAAATTAACTTAAAACACTTCACAATGAAAACTATATTAGCCAAGCTTTTATGTCATGTTTTTGTTTTCCGTATCAGCTGTTTGAAATAAATTATTAAATTAAAGCCAATGTTAATCTTATTGAAAAAAGGAAAAGTTGAGGGGCTGTTTCTACCCCTAGGAATGGCATTTCAAGAAATTCTTTTTTAGTGGGTCTTTACGATACAAAAGCTAACATCACTCCAAATTTTAACAAAATATGTACAGTGGTTCAGGAGATTTTGTGAAGGGTGACTACACCGTTTTTGGATTTTAAAGATTGTGAAATCGAATCTGTCCCCAAATACTTCTCAAGCTAGGAAGAAGATAAGAGCTTGATTACATTCATTAATAAGATTTAGAGATGAAGAGAAAATATCAGAAACACAAAAATTTTCATGGGTTTGTCCCACTAGCCCTAAAAGATCAAATGAATTTCTCACAGAAATTTTTTATTAATACAAATAATAGCTATTTATATTTGTAATGTTTATACTGATGTAATAATGCCGGCACTGGTGGCGCAGTGCTGTAACCAAGCTACTTTGGGACAAAATGTTGAGGAGATTGTAGGTGATAGGTTCTATGCTTGGTCGTCTTAATACCATCACAGCATCGGCACAATGGTTGCCATGAACGTGGACACTAATAGGGAAGTCTGGGGTGTCCATGTTGGATGGTAGTCAAGGTTCAAATATTGTGTAGGGAAGAGAACGGAGTTTCAGGTTAGTAAGTTAACTGAAAATCAGACCAACACTTTGGGTTCAGATTCCACGTAAAGCTGTAGGTCCCTTAGTTGCCCTATATATTGGGCTATTAATAAAAAGCTCTTTCTGAGGAACAATGACTACACTTGTTCATCTACACACTTAATCACTCCTCATATTCGCCTACATCTTGACGCTAGGCGTCTTAATAATGAATCATTGCATATTATAGTAGGGAAAAAAACCGTTTGATTTTTTCCATAATAGTAAAAAAAAAACCACCTGTAACACAAAAACGATACTAAAAGTTTGTTCTGTTGCTATTAATAGTATTATAGTAGGAGGCAGAGATTTACTGACCACCAGTATTACTGTGGCAGAGAGATGAGTTGACATGAGCATAGAGACTGGTGAGAAAAGCACGGGTGTTCTCTAGTTGTTGTATTGTTTATACTGTGACAGTGTTCATTGAGTAATGGTTTTATATGTGAGCACTTCAGCTCTATTTGAAATTACAAGGTATTTCAGGACATTTGTTGTTATAATACCACCACTGAAATATTGTTGACACATTCTGCATGCTCTCTGGTTTCCTTAGCGTATGAAATTACAGCGTATGAGAGTGCAGTAAACCTTATTTTATCCGGACTAATGTGGCGGTATCCCGATCGGGATAGATATAAAATAGGATTAAAAAATACAAGATAAAAATTGGGTAAATGTGGTTAAAAGATGCCTACATGATAAAATAGGTAATGGATGCAATCTATACAATAGCCTACATTTTGTTGAATATTCTTGTGACTAAGATGGTCTGGAAAATAATAAACGTCTGGATAGGAAGGTCATATAAATAAACGAGCTTTATAAAATAGCTTTTAATAACGTTTCCCAACACTAGAAAGTATTTATTCAACACTATTCAGTATTCTGCATATTCATAACCGTGCTATAACCTTAAATGTTTACGTACACAACTCAGCGGCAACTAATAGAAACAATAAAAAGCGTGCGACAATGAAAGAAAATGCAAGGAATTCTTTGCAATGAAAGAAAATGTGCTAATGTGGGTTAGGCAGTCCAATGAAGGACAGAATAATGTTCATGACAAATCACAAAGTGGGTGGCCTTTTGTTGGGGATGATGACCTAATATCAATCTTAATATGAGACTAGATTATAACATTAAAAAGAAAAGACAATTTTGGTTTTGTTTCATGGTTAACTTTAAAAATCATTAGTACTTTTTTCGATGATACTGTACTTTTGTTGGCTTCCAAAAAGCTCATAGACGTGAAAGCAATCACATTGAATTGAGAGAACCTGTAAATTGAAGGTAAAATAAAAATTATGATTTAGTATCTTCTAAACTTTGTGATATTTTACTAACTCATCATCACCTCTTAACACAGATTTCAGTGTTCTATAAAATCTGCATTACATAAAATTATCTTCTGTTGTTATTTCTTAATTTCTTAAATTTTGTAGTACTCCTGTGTTTATTATTTATTACTAAACCATCTGTGTTGCTCTACTGCTTGAGTCTATTACATTATTGAGTCTAATCTACATACTGTACATATAAAAACGAATGTAAGAGTGTTTGTCCTTTTTGCATTACTAAACCACTCATCGGATTGCCATGAAATTTTGGGAAGTTGTGGAGTTCACTCCCAGGAAGGTTTCTGGTATGGTTTAATTCACTTCCAACTCAAAGGCTCCACCCCAGTGGCCTTTAAAAGTTTCAATGATAATGTAATGGAGTTACTTTATTTATTTGACACCCTCAGCTGTTGATAAAAACAAATAAAATTATCACTTTTGAAAGAGGTCTAGTGATGATTACTGACATTGAACATTTAAAATAAACTAAATAAATGGTTCCAAAGAATTGGCACACACTTTCCCCCATATTAAACACTAAAAAAAAAATCAAAACTGAAAATTACAATTTTTATTCCCAAATATATATATATTTTTTTTGCCATAACTCAAACACTATTCAAGTTAAAATCATGTAGTTTTTACTAAAATATTTAAATTGTAATTAACATCTTTCCTGAAAATTTAATCAAAATCGTTAGAGCGGTTTTTGAGAAAATTCCATTTTTGTATGTTTTTGCCCATAAAAATAAAAAAAAACTAAAATTTTAAAAATTGAAAAAAATTTCTGGAGATATTGGCTAAATACACCTACATACTGAATTTCATAAAAATCTTTCTATTAGTTTAGTCTTACGCGAAGTGCACAGACATACATACGGACTGACACCAAACATTATAACAAAAAAACGCTTTTTTTAGGTTCATGGGACTCTAGAATGGATTTTTAGACCAACTTGTAAAAAATTTTGTTTGGACGATCAGAATAACTTTCTCTATGCTAACGCATATAGGAGAAAGTAAAAATTACTGTTTATATGATAATCTCGTAGAAAGCCACAAGTAAACAGCTAGTTTACAATAAAACATTTGGAATATATACTTTGCTGTTACATTAGTTTATAAAACTTTAGTGAAATTTGATACGTCAGTTAAATCAGATTGGAAAATGTTAAATGAAGGCTAATGTTCCATAATACCACCTACTTTTGTTTACAATTTGATTGTCACACCTATCACTTTCCTTACTTAGCTGGCAGAGTTAATTATCAGTCCGTCTCTGTCTACGTTATTTAAGCTAGGAAGGATAGTTTAATTATTAGTTGTTTTTTACAATTAAGGGCCGTCAGTAGTTTCAACGTGGTTAAGAGTGTAGAAATGTACAGTGTCTGAGCATTTGTAAATATTGTAGTGAATACGTTGAATTACTGACCTAACATCACAGGCGGTTATCGTCATTCATCGGTTATCGCCTATCAAGAATACTCGGCTGTGTCCAATTTTTGTAAGTTAATTTTATATATTTGTTACATTACTTACTTTTGAGGTTTGAGATATTTGTGTAGGTTAGTGAGTGTTTATAGCCTCGTTTACTTTTGCTATCGAGTTTGCTATTTTCAACTTTTTATTTTATACCCATTACCACTAGTTGTTATTGGATCTAGTTTGAATTTTTGTTGTAGAAGATAATTGTAAAGTCTTAGTTATTGTTGTAGATGATTTATAATAATTTTTACAAACCTAAACTAAATGAATGTAGTCTTTATAAAAAAATGTATAAAGTAATTTTTCCATTTTGTAAGTGTTGAGAGGTTAGTAATATTTTGATCTGTGATGATGCCTCTGTTACACGGAGCTGGTACCCACCAGTTGGTTCTCTCACAGCTTGAACCAGCTGCTTTCTCCAGTGTGCTGAAAGTCTGGTCAGACAAAGCTCGAGAGGTAGCTTCAGTCTTCTGTTGTGGTTGGGACTGTGCAAATCGTGCATGATTTGTTTATAGTGTAGTTTGTTGGCATAATACTTGATGTTTTGTTACATATTATAGGTTAGGTAGAAGGGCACTAAGCCAGGAATTAGTATATTCATTACGACATCAGCAAACTTACGTTAGAAGACAAGTCCACTAACACCACAGTAGTACTAAACAAATAAAATGAATCACATGTACATGATTTTTCAGTGCGTCTCTCTTTCAACTCACCTGAAGAAAGTGCTAGTGGCACTGAACGTTTGTGCACATCTAATTCTTTTGTATTTGTTTACTACTATTGTGGTGTTAGTGGACTTGTCTTCTAAGGTAAGTTTGCTGATGTCCTGTCTCTCCTAAAGAATTTGTTACATATTAGAATCGGAGTGCATGATGCATGTTTGGGATTATAATTGGTTCACTATTCAACTTCAAATCAGACATAATATACGGATAAAGAGAAAAATAAGCGGCCAACTGTGCTAAACTAAATATATGCTACAAACTATGCGCTACTTGACTGAAGTCGAACCGAAGAGAGAACTAGCTCTGTTGTCACAGAAGGCTCTGCAATTGGACTGCAATGCAGCTAAATCAGTGGCTAAGCTGTGTTAGTAAATCTAAAAGCAATAACAATAATAAACATTTTAAACCTTCCATCGGCTGGAGATGCCAGTTCGTGTTAGTGTCTCCAGCCGCTAGAAATTCAGTGTCTCCAGCGCTAGACGCCAGTATTCTGCTGGTAATAGCTGCTTTTTACTAGCAGTGAAAAACTAGCTCCATATGACAGAGGCTTGAGAGATTTAAGATATTAACACTCCAATGGAAAGCTTGCTTAAAACAATGCTGTGTTGATTAAATAATATCAAAGGCTAAAAGATAAGACACTAGAATCAGTTATATATTCATTGCACTCAGGTTTACATTATTTTTACCTTGGAGGCAAGTGTTATAAGACTTATAGTCTGTATAATGAGTTGTTAATAATTAATAATTGTTAAATTTTTGACTATCATTGACAGGATATCACAAAAAAATTCTTTTCATTAGAATATTCATGTTAACAAGTATTTTTGCACTAGATTTGCAATCATTATTAAGTCATGTTGCTCATTTTGACATGAATTCAATGTAAATTAACTTCAAATGCATCTTAAAATGTGGAACCTGTGCAAATGAAGATGACAGCAGATCTTCAATAAAATATTATGAATAGTTTTAATTTACTAAATGGCTGAGGTAGATCAGAAGTTGATTGAATTAAATTTATTATTGTCTGCCAGCGGGTTATTAGTCCATCGTTTATTAGGTTATCGATTTTCGGGTCATCGATTCGGGTTATCCAATTTTTATTAGTCCATGACTACAATTACTTAGTTTCAGACTGTTGCAAATATCCATATTTTGTATAAATTTAGAAAATGTACAATTTTGTTATTGGTAATTTAGTACCGGTACATATATTTTCTGAAACAAGCAGAAAGTATGTTACTTTACTAAAAGAATTTCTATTTTAAGGATTCGTTCTGTAAATATAATCGCACGGCAACACAAAAAGCATCACTTTGATAGGTGAAGAACTATTCTAGGGGACTATAAAGTGGTTTTGCAAAAGATTTATAATTTGTATATTTTTACAGCTAAACAAATGAAACTTTAAATGTAATTCTTGATAATTATTTTAAAATACAAAACTCATAATGTATATTTATATTCCATTAGATAGTATTTTTTGTATAGTATATTATTCAATATAACTCATTATAATTGTAAACACAAATTGTTCTGTTGAATTAGAACAGCATGTTTTGACCCGCTGACGGTTAAGACTGTATGTCTACTATAGAGCTCTCAACTATTTAGCGGTGGCTTGGCAGTTTGGGAAATGGCCATCTTGATGTAGACTGCTGTCAAATGACTAATAAATCTATAGAAATGATGTGTTTGTGTTATGTAGAACAGACAACCAATTATATTACAAATTATTTTACAAGTACATATTTTAAAAAAATGAGGTGTATACAATATTTTTTAAAGTTCGGTAAAGGATGTCAAAATGTTAATTTAACGGCAGGTCTGTGGAAAAGCGTAGTAGCACATTTGAAAATAATGTTGGTGAATTTTTTTTAATTTAATCTTGAAACATTCTTGAGTAGGGTTCCCAAGACCAGGGTGAATTTAAAACTAAGTTCAAAAATGCATTTAAAGTATGTTTAGAAATTTAAATTTGTTATGGTTTCATAAATTTCAATTTCTCATTATAGTTGTGAAATTAAAATGTTCTCTTTAGCTTCTTATTATAATTTGGGAAAACAATATGTAACATGTTTGAAATAATTTCCTAATTTTTCTGGTAACAAATTGTTATAACTCTTTTATACATCAGCAACAATGTGCTTTTTTACATAGACTGATGAACAACTATCTGTCAATTAAAATGTGCTCTATGTTTGCACCTAGAATGCTTTGTAAACAAGATATTTCTGAACTATGTAAGTATTAATTCGTTAAATTTTCTTTACCTCACATATAAACTGCTACCTATTTCACATTTAGAAGGCACAGTTACAAATCTTCTTTACTAATATCACCAGGATTTTTCAAGTAACTATTTCTGTTATAAATTAACTTTATAATAGATTGTACGTTATTTCTCCCAACTAATGCATAGTAATTATATGTTTCATCTAAATTTTCGTAAAGTTATGTAGAAATCAAGGCAACAAATAAGAAAAATTTTATTTTCATGCAAATTTTTAAATCACCATTTGAATCTGTGAAAACGTATGACAATTTTGAACGACATTTTGAAGATACATATTAGACATTAGACTAGAGGTTACTATGCTAGCTAAGTATTAGCAAAATGTGAGAGTGAGGCACAAGCAAAATTATAGAGAAATATACAATAATGTAACGAAAATACATCAATTAGCAATGTTTTTTATTGTTACTTTCTTTTTAATTTAAAATTAGGAAGCTGCTTGTGAAAAAGTAGATGATTGCGAATTAGTCTGGTGAGAGAATGAAGCCTCTATCACAGAATTTAAGTGTCGTTATTTAATGAATAGTCCAATCACAAATTAACAATCAACAAAATTATTATATGATCCATTTAAAAATCTTTTGCCTCACCGACATCTTCCTCGGATGCAGTGGCATAATTTGAGGACGTCAAAGGTTGCCACCAGCATATGTTACAGTATTTTTCCACCCAAGATTAATCTAGTCCATTGATTCGTAATTTATCATATCTACTTTAGCAGAGAAAATAAAAATAGGTGTTTGAATCCCTTATGTTATGTAGTATAATAGAAGAAGTGAGGTAGAAGGCATAACAGAAGAAAAAATAACAAACATTAGGTGTGTGAAGAATGAAAATTAGTGATGTCGTCAGCAGTAAAAATAAATTGATTTATTTAAAAAAGAGTTGCAATTTATGAAGAGAAGTCTTTGCAAATGTTTTTCTTCAGATCCTTATTCTCTGCCTTATAATATGAGATGCCAATACAATTTGTGTACAATTTTAAGTCCAATATGAATGAATACTAAGTGTAGGATGAGTGTGGATCACTTATGTAGTCTGGTTACTAACTGAGTTTGAAAAGCTCCAAAAGGGCCATTTATTAATAACGCAAGAGCCAGGGGAACTAAGGGATCTACAGTTTTACTGTATTACCTTATTACCTTATTCTTACGGATTAAGAATGCGAACCACTTACTATTAGTCTGAATTTCAGATTATTGACAGCTCAGTTCCTTCCCCTACACAACATCCGAACATTTACTACCACCCAACATGGACACTTAAGCCTCGCCACTTTGTCACACATGTTACTGGTTACAAACACTGTATTTTCTCGAAAATTACATGATTTGTATCTATAGCACAGAGAAAATTGACAGAGGTACACTAATTTATAATTTTATGAGTATATATATGAAAATAGAAGGTAATTAAAAATGTACTAATAAAAAATATAATTTGACATTCGAAGGGGATCGCTCAAATATACTTTGATAATTATAAATTAATTGAACTGGAAAATACCTCTTGTAAATATATCAGTTAATTGATTAATGTAAACTGGAAATATAGAGGTCTTGAGTTTAAGTTTTATGAGTGTAATTTCACAATGTATAGGTCTTAACTCATGTTTTAATTGATGAAAAAAAAAAAAAAAAAACTAGTAAGTTAATAGATTGTTAATTAATTTTACTTTTATCACATTTTTTTAGAAATTACACAAACTTTCTGTGATGCTAACCTTAAAATGAAATGTGTTACATATATTCTCTGTAAAATCATCACATTACTGTAATATTAAAATTTTAGAAAATTAAAAAATTTGTATATTTGGAAATTTAAATTTCTTAAGGCTGATAGTATATTAAACAAATTGTGCGCTTATACCTAAAAACACATCACATTAACATTAAGATAAATTTACAGTAAAATGTTATCTGTATATTACCGAAATTCTGATGCATATTTTCATGGGTATTTATTTGTAAAATAAAGCGTTTTGTAAATAATTTGAATTATTATAATACCTAGCAATCATATTGTCTCCCACAATTTTATCCTGTATTCCTTTCAGTATTGAACCTTTTTAGCTTGCTAGAATACAACATTCCTGAAAACCCTTATCTATGTCAGTCTAGTAGACAAAATCAGGGCAAGAGCCTTCACATATAAACCTCCATTTGTGGATTCAAACATGGACAACCGTTAACCTTCATAAATGTGCAATACACTTATTTACACCAAATCAAACATTGATGAATTTCAAATAAGACAGGAGTTAAATAGCTATCACACTAGGAGAAAAAATACACTAGATATTCCACTACACAGGTTTGCTTTATCGGGTTTGATTTTTCAAAAGTTGTCTGAATCTTTAAGTCTATCAGTGGGTGTACCTAGTTTTAGATCGAAAGAATACATCTGGCTCACAATAAACCCCTTTTACACAATCAAGGAATTTCTTTTATCTCATGTAAACATTGTGTAAATAAGTTAAGAATATATTGTTACAATGCCTATTTCAATGTATTTATGACTCATTGGCAATCAAGAGTTTGTCTATGACTTTAATGATTGCCAGATATCCTTTGTATTGATATAGTATGAAAGTATAGGCAAATGATCTTAAAAATATCCACTAACGCAATAAAAAAAATTCCACACAATACATAATACAAATTTTCAGCACCACTGGCATCTTCTTTATGTGAGGGTAGACACTCGATCTAGAGCTGTATTTTAGGAACTATAAAAACATATTCCACTTATTCAATATGTACACTGTCTGCATAGAATACTGTCCTTCGATTGAATCTGTTCTTTACATTACAACATATGTTTATATATCTCCCTAAGTTTAGAATCTGTTATAGTTTTTTGCAAGCTGCTTACTATTTTAAGAGAACCACAGAGTTTTTTTTCTAATCGAAAAACATATCATCATTTACATAAATTTGTTTACTTGTCTAAGGAAGTGGTAACCTTGAAGAGTATCAGAAGTACATGTTTATCAGTATTCCTATTCCTAATGTCAAAATTAAATTTTTTGCCGAAATAATCTATAACAAACCATCCTTCTGTAAATTTCTTTTTCAAAATATATGTACTAAAGACTGAAATCTTTGACATGAGTAAAATAGCTACTAGACAGGTAATGATAGATATTTGTGGCACCTATTTAATTTCCTGTGTCTATCAATTTGAGAATACTTCATTGGCCCAGCCCAAGAATAATTGATGCAAAACAAATGCATCTTATTGTTTCCAAAGCCCAACCGAACCGGATTAACTGACAAAATCAAATGGATTGTAAATTATTAAAACACAGCCTGATGATGTGCCTACTTTTATTTACTTAAATCTATCTTCTTGCCTCTTTTCTTTTGTGAAGTTTTAAACGAGTCAGTTCAAAATGTAGCCCTTCTTCAGACGCTATGAGAAGAAAAAATTTAGAATATAAGGCAATCATCCTTAAAAATGATATTACTTCATTTGTGTTCTGTGAGCTTAACCATTGAAGTCTGACTTAAATTTTATCTTGTGTTTAATGAAAATGTAGGAACATAAAAAGGGTAGTGTACTATTTGGAAAAAAGAACATTTAATTATTTGAATATTATTCTCCTTAGTTTCCAGTACTTCTGATAGGCTACTTTCATGATCTTCATTTGAAGAACTCACAACTGTTATGCTGTCTTGTACAAAGCAGTCAAGAAATATTCTACAACAAACTCTCAATCAATATCTGCCAGGGTGCTTGTGTAGATATAAATTGGCCACTGTCTGTGTATGGGTGGATGGATGGGCCTTCTACAGCTGTTCTCAACAGGCTTCTCACCAGTTCATTTTTCTTCTTCTTTCAATTTTTAGAGTTTCCCTCTCTTCACCACTCTCCTCAATACTTCTTCAATTTGCTCTCTATCTTCCCATCCTATTTTCTCTATCTTTATCTAAATCTATATCTCCGCTGATTCCAATCTCTTCTTGTCTTCTTTCCTAGGAGTTCATCTTTTCGCTCCATATAGTAAAACACTCAAAATAAAACATTTCATAAATCTTTTCGTCAGCTTCTTATCCAAAGGCCACAAAGTAAACTTATATTTTAATTAAATTTTTCTTCTGCCATAGCATTCCTTACTTTATTTCCTTTCTGCAACTTATATTTTGAGATAATACGTGTAGATATTTAAACTACATATTTGTTCTGTTGGTTTTCCCTTTGGTTTTGTATTTAATCTTTCCTCCCCTCTTCCTATTGCCATATTCTTTGTTATATTTATATTAATTTTTTCCTGTACTCTTCATGTTACTGTAAATCAATTAGACCTCATTGTAATTATGTTGGGTGGGAGCCAGTGTCCTTGAGCGTTGAGCCTTATGAATACAGACAGGCTCACTTCCTTCAAGATTACATCGGTTCATCCTGTGTTAATTTGCCAACTATTACAAATGGAATAATTATGTTTGTTGAACAGTCAAGAGAGAAACTGTTTCATTAGTGAGATCCTTTTACTGCGGTGGACTTACCACTATGACGAGGAAAATGGCTTCAAATAATAAATTTTATTATTAAAAACTATTTGTTAAATAACACTATTTTATCAACCATATATTATATTTAAACAATTATTCTTTTTTCATCGAAATGTTAGACAAATTTTACAATAAACAACTGGTCATCTATCTCGTCACATCAATGTTGTATAAACAATTCCTTGTCAAGTAATTGTTCATGGTGGTCTTTAAGGCATGCTCATGTAGATTTCTGATATTTTATTGGTAAACATAAAAATTTTATAAAAACCTTAATATCATGAAACTCATAAAATTTTTATGAGTTTTAATTTTATACCTTGAATTTGTATAAAATTAATATTTCTGATAATAGGTCAATTACAAGTTAGTAAAAAGTTGTTTGGTAAAAGTTTTATTCAAAAATAAATAAAATTGTATAAAAATGATTTGGGATGCTGAATTACATTAAAAAGAGGACGACTGGTGGTGGAATCTTGAACATTGGGTGTTATCTTCCGTGGAATCTGCAACACAACATTAATTCGTCATTAGTATAAAAAGGTGCTTGAAAATGCAAATGAAGTTAAAAAAAAATGTAAAATTGACATGGTCTACTTATGATTTATTGAGAGAGGACAGCTCAGAACGCTTTCCGAGCAAAACAAATAATTCTACTACATAGGCGTTTTTAAAATGAACACTTATCTCGCCATGGAAATTGGGGATGAGTGGTCTAAGGTTTTTAGTTTAAGGGTGAGTAGAAGGGTGGTAAATTCATAACTTAAAGGGTAGGTGGAAGGTTAAAAAAATATTTAAGATTAATGAGCGGTTTTATTAGAATGAGTAAATATAGTTCAAACTTTAGGGTTTTTAATTATAATATAGATGTTACTTTTAATTTAATTTGAATTAATAAAGAACAAACTATAAGTTACAATTCTTATAGTGTTCATAAGCTCATCAATGAAAACAGTTTTACAGTCAGAGTTGCTATTATTTTTTTTTTACTCTGCAAATGAATATATCATTATTAATTTTTGCAAGTGAAATGACCTACATCTTTTAATTCTCTCCAAAAATTATATATCTAACTGTTAATAACAAGCAGATTAAGCCAGCGAATGAGAAATTGCAGACACTCAGAGAGAAACTTAATCATCGACTGATTTGCAAAATTAATGATACATAATTAATCGATTTACATAGCTAATGACTGTGCAAAGACTTGCTAAACAGGATTTCCCCGTGCAACCCAGAAACCCACAACTATCCAGGGTCAGTTCTACAACATCTTTATCAATTGTAAATAGTAAACATTTGAAAAGGCAATATTTAGTATTGGTGTCCCTCTTATTTTTTTTGAATAAAGAAAACTCATGTATATCTTCAGTTATAGATATGCGAATACACCTGAAAAATTAATTAGACTGCATAGCATAAAGTATGTTTAACAGTTTTAAGCTGATGGAATTTAGATGACTAAATATAAATACTATTACTAATTGACTTTTTATGTTATGTTAAAGGGAACTAGGCCAGGAATTAGTACATTAGGAGATCAGTATTAAAATTACTATGTTAGGACATCAGCAAACTTACCGAAGAAGACATGTCATCAAACAGCTAGCAGTACAAAACAAGGAAAGACAAAACACTTAACACACGTTTTCAGTGACATTGGCACTTTTCTCATGTGAGTACAGACTGACTTACCTCTAAAGTATTATATTAATTCAGCAATAATAATTCAACCAACAAATTATGTTGGCTAGTCTCTACTCACCTGATGAAAGTGCGAATGGTACTAAAAATGTAAGTTATGTGTTGTTCCCATGATTATTTTACTACTACTGTGGTGTTAGTGGACTTGTCTTCTTAGGTAAGTTTGCTGATGTCCTATCTCTCTCCTAATATACTAATTCATGATTTGAATTATCAAATCAGTGTGTATCACTAAATTGTTTATTTAAGAACCTTATCTAATGCAATACAACTGTCTTACACAAATTTACTGTTTATATTATGTTTTAAAACCAAATAAAACATGTGTGTGGTGATTTTGTCAAATGGTCTGTGAGCATACTATTATATGAAATATTTTACCCAAAGTTGAAAGTGTATCTATCTATTTATATAAAAACATCACTTCAGTGTATTTGCTTTTGTGTAAGACCAAAGTGAATAGATTCACTTGACATTTTTACGTAACATTGCATTTATTTATAAGTGTTTCTTATACATAAATATATTTGGTTCCTAAAATTGTAAATGAGCACTTTAAGCATTTTCTGACCTACCTAGATTTTACAAATGAAAACAAATGTCAGTGCTGAAAAAGTACTACTGTGACCAGCTCATTTATGTGAAATTTTATCCAAATTATATCCTGCAAGTTTAATACTGTGACCAGATAATTGTTTATCTATAAAAAACAACTGCGAGTCACTTTATTTAAGATAAAATCAAGTAAACAGTCAATCTTTATCGTAAGTTTAGTTTGAATACTTTACTTTACATCTTTAATAAAGTAATGGAGATATAATAATGTAAATATCAGATCAAAGTGAATATGAGAAAGGGTGGTTGGATTTAGCTAGTTCTATTATAAAAATGTATATGCGTAATATTATGTAAAATGTGTACAGTAAGGTTGGTTTCAAACATTGTTTGTATGAAAGCCGGCTGGAAAGATCTATCAAAAACTGTATGTATCAGTTATATAAAGTATGTATAAAGAAGTACCTAGGACTGCTTACATGGAGAGTAGTATCGATTTTATTAAAGTAGGTAGCTTTAATTATACCAAAATACGTTGAATACATAATACATAAAACTTTTCTTTGCATTAAACCGTTTGATATATTATGTAGTGTTATACCCTGAGAATTCCATATTTATTTTACTTGCCTTCATTCAGAGAAGATAAAAGTTGTGAATGTGGAGTTTCTCAGGGTTCAATACTTTGGCTACTTCTTTTTTGTGCTACATAAACGAGACTCCAAAAATTATATTTTATGTGTTCAAAAACTTGTTTGTGTGTACGTGGATGCCATAATATAACAATTTCAAGCTCGACAGTTGGGAAAAGAACTAGAGTTGGGGAAATGACATGAATGAAATTAAATGTTAAAAAGCGATTTGTTCTTACCCTCCGCCATCAGCAGAGCTGGAAGCACTGGATTGGGCTTGGCTCTGTGAGAGGCTGAGGGATCCTAAACCAAAGGGAGCGTTAAGGCCAACAGATTGGCTCGAAGCGGAACTCTGTGCCTGGGACTGAGACTGTGACTTGGATCCACCATATCCACCTCCAGGACCATAGTTGTTGTAGCCATTTCCACCATAACCACCATACTGTGGTCTGTGATGGTGTTGTGGGCGGTGGTGGTGATGGTGACCACCATGTCCACCTCCATAGTCTCCTCCATAGCCTCCTCCGTAGCCTCCTCCGTAGCCACCTCCGTAGCCACCTCCATAGCCACCATGGTGCTTTGCCTCTCGCTCCACTCGCAAGTGGGTTGGAATAGCTAGAAAAGAACAAGGTATTAAAACTTGATGGTCTTTACTACAACCTTTTCAACATACATGGTTAAGCTAGTAGGCACATTCCTAGCATGCTTAGAAGTAAGAAGGAAACTGACATTTATAAGTTTTGAGATTTGTCAAATTAAGAGTCTGCAAACCCTGTCGGCCATGTTGATTTTATTCCCATAAGAACAATGTTATTTGCGAATCCATATTTTTTCATTATTTATGGACAAAAATGTATGTATGAGGTGTCATTTTAAACGTTATGATATTGCGCATTGGGTTTGCTTTTTATATTTTGAATATATACGCTTAGTTTGGAAAAGGTGTAAATAACAATTTGAAACTAAAGATTTTTATATTTTTTTCTATAAAACTAATTAAAAATTTGCAAAGCAATTCCAAGTGCAATTTCATTCTTGATAAAATGCAAGTTGTTTGGAAAAATCTGTTAAATAATAACTGTTTAGTTTGGATATATGTGATTGTATGTCCGATTAAAAAATAAATTTGTCAGCCATATTGTTCTTAAAACCAACATGGCTGACAGTTTCCGACAGCCTCTGCAGACTCTTAATGTATTTGGTTTGAATTGACCAAAAACCTTGTTAGTTTTGTTTTACATCACTAATACAAGAATTTCCCAGTATGTCTTGGCTAAAGATAGGGATTTTGGTATATTTTTTTAAATTACAATTGGATATTGGACTTATATTTTAAGCTTTATTTAATGAAATGACCAACAATTTATAGATCTAAAAAAATTATGATAATTATATTATTTTGTTGGTATTTTTAACAATCGATATAAACGTGTATATAAAAACAATTATTGTTGTATCTACAATAGTTTCTTATTATGAAGATTTGTTAAATTATAAAAATATAAAATGACTTAAATTTGTCAAGTTAAGAAGAAAAATTATTGATCAACAAACGTTTCAGAGTTAACACATTTTTGTTAAAATGTACTGTGCTTTAAATCCATTATGCTAGTTTCCCAGACATACGGGAATATCTCAGTTCATATGGTTTAGCTTAAGTGATTTGATTGGAGAAGCACTGTTTTAATGGAACTTAAGTAGATTTTTGTAAATAATTGAAACAAATCTTATTTTAACTATCTTTTTAATATTAGTTTATTAAACAATATATTACTCAAAATAATTTAAATTTTTTTTGTCTTCATTTGTCTAATGTAGGCGCAGAAATTATGTGCTCCCGAGTTTGAAGGATGTTTTCTAAGGAACTAAGAGGCATACAAAAAATCTACTCATACCATTGTTTTTTTTCTTGTAATTGTACGTTATAATATATGAACTTTTAAATTTTATTATTTTTATCTTAGCTGGAACAAAAAAAGTACCGGGATTTCAACTAGTTTTCACTGTACATCAAATTTATACAGTTATTACTAAAAAAAACCGCACATGAATCACTTTAATATTTTGATACCATTTTAATGGGCACGCTTTCTATAAGTTTTATACATTTTAGAATTTTAACTTTTTGAGAAAAAAAAGTTCCTATCAATTCTCTGAAACACTATTTTCTTGGTTTCTAGAGGATGTAAAATAATTAGTTGGTCTTGTTGTAATTCTTACGACATGTATAGTTACGATAAATTACTTCCATTTGTGTAAGTAAATGCAGTGATTTAAATTGATTTCAATATAACATATTATGATTGAAATGTATACAGAAAATGTTTTTAAATTTTGAAGCTTAATCAACATTTTCTTTAATTGAGTAGAGAGCTGTTTTCAAATTTTAATTGTTTACTTATAATTTGAAATGTTTATTTTTTTTATATTTTTTATGTGTAGTGGCCATTAAGAATAAACAATATTTACAATATACGTAGGTGATTTTTTGTAAAATACTTTATTAGGAGTATTTTTATGTATAAATTCGTGCTTACTGTATTATTATTGAGTAGTTCTTTTTTCAATCATCGTATAGGATAATTTTTATTTGGCCATGACAGTAGTTACATATTATACAACCCCTAAACTGTCAATATACTTAGTTCTATAAAATGACTGTTTAATTATACTTTCAACTTTTTCGGACATTATTCAACTTTTTATAGTTATGATTGCTTATTTTTGTAATTTAAAATTGTATCTAATTTTTTTCCATTTATTGGTTTATATAAAGAAATGTAGGACTGAATATATGTAAAATATATCATTTTCAAAATCTTCAAGTTATATAAAGTATTTAAGTCTTCGTAAAACATATATTACAGAACTAACTCTTTTACAGAAACTATCGATAGGAAATTCCAATTTAAATTTCAAGAAATGATTTATATCGACATGACCAAAGTAGTATATCCTAATAATGAAATAAAGACTTTGCACGTTCCATGTCAATATAACGAGGGATGTGCAAGCAGAAGCAAATAATAAAAAGGAGTTTATCATAGACACATCATTTTGTTTTGTACTAGTGTACGGATGTTAAAAAAATGTAGGGCAATATTTTGGGATATGGTAAATATTCAAGTAAAAATAATCACAACATTTCCTCTAACACTAAGGCCTATCTCGCTTCGTTTAGCGTCTGTCTGTATGTTTTTTTAAAATTATAACTTGAAGCCGATTTTTATTTTATTTTGTTTTATATATAAACTTTTTTACGACTTTTCAAAACAACAGCAACAAATTTGCATTCGTTTTTTACGATAATCTTCTGTTTTATTAGATTTTGCAATCTGTTGCTAAGCAAAGGGAAAATGTTGCTTTCCTTATGTTTCATAATTGAGATTTTTTCTATTAACATAGAAAATTATTATTATTTAAGTTTAACAAATGACTGTTAATTTTCATGGTTAAAATTATTTTATATTGCATCCAAACATTATTATCATCAATGGAAAATGAGTTTAACGAACAGAGGAGAAAAAATTGTGAAACACATTAAAAAGGGCTCATGAAGAGACAACGATTTTAATACCTTATATGTTGCAAACGTATAATAAATAATGGAATTAATACATTTCTACTATTTGAAATAAGCAGTCATGAACTATAAGAAAGTCATGTAATTTTATTCTAAACGAATGTATTTTGAAAATACATACATGTCTGTAGTAAAATTGTATTAATTCCATTATTTGTTATCTGTTTATACCAAATAGGGTATTACAATTTGTGTCTTTTCATTAGCTATTTTTAATGTTTTTCACAAATTTTTCTCCTTTAGTCTGTTTCCATAACATTTTGCTTTAAAGTATTAAGAAGGCCCCAGTTTTGAAAATAATGGCGATATTTATTTTTTATTTCAACATAAAGTTAGATTTTGATGAGATATACAACTAAGTAAAATTACAACGCTGTAACTAAAACCGTCTTCGAGTTATATATGAAAAAAAGAAAAAAAATATATATAGACAGACGTTAAACGAAGCGAGATAGACCATAGTGTTAGAGGAACTTTTGTGATTATTTCTACTTGTTATACTATATCCCAAAATATTGCCCTACATTTTTTGAACGCCCTGTATATTAAGCCAATCTTAGGCTTATGGAGAAATTCATTTTCCATTGATGATAATAATGTTCGGATGCAATATAAAATAATTTTAACCATGAAAATTAACAGTCATTTGTTAAACTTAAATAATAATAATTTTCTATGTTAATAGAAAAATCTCAATTATGAAACATAAGGAAAGCAACATTTTCCCTTTGCTTAGCAACAGATTGCAAAATCTAACAAAACAGAAGATTCTCGTAAAAAACGAATGCAAATTTATTGCTGTTGTTTTGGAAAGTCGTAACAAAAATATATATAAAATAAAATAAATTAAATC
Source organism: Stictocephala bisonia (assembly GCA_035578905.1). Taxonomy (NCBI): domain Eukaryota; kingdom Metazoa; phylum Arthropoda; class Insecta; order Hemiptera; family Membracidae; genus Stictocephala; species Stictocephala bisonia. The sequence continues at coordinate 250,219 of JAQJVL010000856.1, forward strand.
AAGAACAATAAGAAAGAACACGACTTTAAAAACTCACCTTGAGCGAGAGTAACAATGGCTACAGCCACCAGCAGAACATGACACCCAAACATCTTGAACCTCTGTCTGCCAGGGAAGCTTCTGACGCTGTTTATAAATCGTGCTTGGAAATGACCGGTTTGAGCGGAAACCTCACGGAGTCGGCCGATTCCGCCCCAAGGTCCCAGGGAACCATTCCCCACGTGAGGGAACTGTAGAGTCCGCAATCTAACAGATGACGTCATCAGTCAGATAATTGGCGAACGAGTTTTTAACTTGATGATTTCTACTAGTGGAGATAATTTACTAAAAAGGGGAATTCTAAAATGAGTTGAGTGTGCTGAAATTCTATGTAATCTTGTAAATTAGGAAGTTGGATAAGGAATTACTATCAATTAATAAACCAGTGTCAACACAAACTGGAATGTCGAACATGAACCACATATTTCAGCAATTTTACTGACCTCAGAAAAAGATCATGTTCTTATCGAAAAAAGATCATGAGTTTTAGCCCTTTCTGAAAGTTTTGGTTTGCTTGGGCCATAAAGTTTTTGAATTTATTGCGATATCTAAGTAGCTGGGAGATAAAATGTTGGGACAGCTCAGCAGCCAATATTGTTGTTAGTTTAGCAGGGAGTTTGACAGGGTGTACGTACAGCAACAGAGAAGAAGGAAACAGAGGTCGCATCCAATAGTGCGCTGCATTCATGCGGTGTCAAGTTATAGAAACTTGGTGTGTCGAGTAGTTAATTCTCCAGTTTTGTGTGTTGATGGGCCAGCACCTTGTCAGTCCCTTCCCTTATTCCCCTCCAAATCCTCAAGGATAAACGTAGTAATTATTTCTACAAATTTATATTACTGGTAACTGCCAATGAGGCCTTCTTTGTTGTCATAAGAAAGCGGCCTCTGTTTCTTTTGTTATCTGTGGTACAGCTTACCCTCCAGTCGACCCCCCACCCCCATATCCCACGGATAAGATATCGATGTTCAGCTAGGTTCTTGAGAGTTATAAGTGGCATACTTAGCTACCAGAGCCATGTAATGCAGCCTCTCTAGAGATACGTCAAAAAAAGTTCGGCAGAAAGGGTTCAACAAGATCTTGAACGCTCCACAACTCCCCATTAAAAGTCTACAGGTGTAGTCACAAAACCGGTTTATATCCCATAAGAGCAATGTCAAACGCGGCACAGCACTGTGACTCAACAACTTATCGCAAAATTAAAATTTGTGCATTTAAAAGAGCGTGGGTCCAATTTTTAATTGTAAAAAATATTGATCTGTGATCATATAATATATTTTGAGTTTTAGTTTCTAATTTTTATGAAAATACAAACGAGCAATCAACATCTTAAAAAGTGGAGCAATTAGTAATTTGTACACTTTTTCAAACGATATAAAATTATAATTTTCCGACAAATCGTCAATTCTCATTGTTGTAAAAACTTAACACCACTCTCTTCTTCGTAAAGATGGACTTTGTTGAATCGTTTCCGAATTGGTAACAACTGAACATTTAAACTGGGCTTGACACAAGATCAATCAAGTGTTTAAGAGGAAGATATCCAAACTATTGATCATATGGTTTCATACTAAGCTACTTCTCAGAGGAATAGAAACATTCACAAAGTTAGTGGGGGAAGGATTTAAATTCATGACGAGAGACCATTTATTCTTTAAATATATTTGTTATTTTAAAAACTAACCTTTTAACGATTGTATGAGTAGACAACATAGGGTTGATCCATGCCGAGAGGAGTGTGTATAAAGGCTCCCAAATGGGTAGTTTAATATGGTCAGTCTACGGAATAGAAACCCGAAACACACGTTGGCGAACGGTCACACCTGTTGATCGTACGGGGTCAAGGGGAGCCCTGTGATTTCCATCATCTAGTTGTCGTACCCTCGCCATTTGTGGTTAGTGGCAGTGGGGTACTGTCATGGCACTATGTTCTTCATACTCGGACGGGGTAACAGGTAGGGATGGCAACGATAGATCGATATCTCGGAATTATCGATAAATATTTTTCAATATATCAATAATTGATTTTTTTCTTTCGACAATATCGGTCATATCGATCTTTTGGTCCGATATATCATATCACTAAATAATGACGTTACTCTCTCTCCTAAAAATCATTACGATTCGGACAAATATATTTAAATTGTCTCTTGTGCATACAAAACATGCATTGAAATAATAAAGTAATTTTATTTAGTTTTCTACGTGAAGTTAACGCACTAAAATGTAGTTTATTGTAGACCAGTGGGAGGAAGTTTAGTGTTTAAATGAGGGCTAAAGGCATTTTTAAATATGAAAAATAAAAATAACACTTATTACATTTTTCTTTTATAATTGAAGGTATGATAATTATTCTTATTTTTTAATTCTTTTTCATTCAACCCCACAAACCACCACTTGTTTCGAGTAGATGATTTAATTTTTACATGAGGGTATTTTTAGTCATGACATACAAGTTAGTTTTAAAGATATAAATAATTTAAAATTCGATAGAACGGTCACCCGGTATATCGATATTTTTATTTCGATATTATCTTTATATCGATATTTGGTTTGCGATATATCGATATGTTGAAAATATTTGTCATCCCTATCTCGGAGGCTATCTTTAGTAAAAAGGATTTATTTAAATTACTAAATTACATAAAACACACAATGAACAGTCAAATTTGTGCTATTACGTGGTTTTTATCTTATTTCTTTGTGTTATTTAACAATATTTAATTTTATAACACCAGGCTTTGTTTATACTTAAGAGTTTAACGTTTCTAATTAATTTATAATTACGACCTCTAAAGATAAAAAATATGTTCGTATGTGTTTTTTTTTTTTTTAGCACAAAACCAAAGGAAAATGATGCTCTTCCGTTATTGGCAGTCCTTGATATTGTGTTTCACACCTACAGTTATTGGGTTTTTTATCTTCGTCCTGAAGATTTATACGTCTTCAGCCCGTTATTCTCAGTGTATTTTCGGTCATGACATAATAGTTAGTGCATGGCTTTAAACAGATAAATCATTTACAGTTCGATATATCGGGTAACCCATACACCCGATATATTTGCCATCCCTAGACAGGTGACGCTGAACGTGGATGCGATAGCACCCTATCCGGAACTAGATGTCCTAGAACTGTCGCCTCTACTCCGAGCGCAAGGCCATAACATTTTAACTCCCCCGGAATAGGCGAAAGCCTCCTCAAGGGTTGCCCGGCAGCGTAAATATGGTGGCTGCCGTACACAACATACACCGTGTGTAAAACACTAGAATTTAGTAGGGTTAATGTCAACCCCACCCATTTATCACATGCTTAGCAACATAAACTATTGACATAAAGTCACCTTAATAGGGAGTGATTTGTTTATAAGTCTGGACTTTGTCAACAACATTTTAAATAAACTATTTTGAAGATATTCTGAACACTACTACCCACCCTACAAATACTGGCAAAGGGAGAAGACACTACTACTCATAGTCCTTCCATACACTCTACAACAGATGTATTTATTTTAAAAACTATTTGAAACTGATCATGGAACTATTTTTACTAACAAGATGAGAAAGCTCTTAAAAAGATGTATGATTAGAAAAACCCACTACCACATTCTATCATCTGTATGTTGAGATGTGAAGGGTGAAGATCTGCTGCTAACTTAACTGTTGCGACAGAAAAAAATAAACAGAGGTCGCTTTCTTACGGCCACAGAGAACACCTCAGTGGTAGTTTTAAATAAATTACGTCTAACGTACATTTTTACATAATAATTATTTTGTTTATCCTTGAGGATTTAGAGAAAGGACTGACAAAGTGCTGGCCCTGCCATTCAAATGGCAGACTGAAGAAATAACAACTCGACACACTTTCGACCTCTGTTTATTTCTTCTCTATACTGCTGCCAAACAATTCTCAGATTAACCAATACAGGAGAATACTTAGAAATAAAATTATGAAATACGAATTGGTTTGTTGATTCGAATCATTCGATGCTTAAAAGCATCGGTTCAGCCAATATTCAAGATACTTGAGTGTATAAAGATATTATATTTATTTTAGCTTAATAAATATAAAATATATACTTTTTAAAATATTAAAAGTGACGAAGTAAACGTATTTAGTAACTAACGCTGATAATCTATATACCTTAGGGGTAAAACTCTAACTTTACAAATAGTTACAAATTAATTTATTTCCTTACTCTAGCCTGTTTATTGAAACTGTTTTTATTTTTAAGAATCTTTTCTTATACTCATAAACATGTCTAGTGCACTGGAAACAGCAACTTTTGGTAGTAATAATATAATATGCGATTAAACAGTGCAAGTAAAGATTGCCAATGTGAAAAAGGTAAACATTGTACTTTCTCTTGCAAGTATATTAGTCACTTTGAGATCACTAATATTTTACAGTTTTATAATGTGAGCTTAAAAATGAACTATTCCATTAGAAATCAAAATAAAATCTTAAATAATACCCCTCTTGATTTTTGTAATGATATACTATAAAATATGGAAACTATTAATTAAATTATTAAATTCCTTTGTGCATGCATGTATTTCATAATAACTGCAGTAAGTATGTGAAATAATGTTATTATATCTAGCAGTTTATACATTTAATAAGACAAATAATGACGGACTTTTATGAATGAATCAGCGACTAACCTAACCTAACCAAAGATCACTAAAACAGGATGTGTGCGCGCGCAACCTTGATATTGTGAAACACAGGTTTGAACCAAGCCAATGACGGGTCTTGAGTAAAACAAGGAAAACGTAAGCAATTTTATTGTTGATTCACCCAGAAGACTTGGTAGGCATGTAAAGATAATTGTTTGATGGTTTGATAATTGTCTTGAAAAATAATCTTTCAAAGAAAACAATGTCATATAAGAAAACAATAAAACCTATTAGGCATTTATGAATGTGAAATGGTGTTATCATTTCTGGAATATTTTCAGGTAGGTAGGAGTATGTCTAGATAAATTGAAAATATAATTTTATTGTTTGTTTTGATCTGAAATCCTATGGAAAATTCGCGCAAAACTTTATACTAACTTTACAGAACAAGTTAAACTCATATACTATAATATTCAAACAACATGTTTTATATTAGTTCCACCAATTAATATGCTAATTAAGAAACGATATGTAGAAATCAACAAAAGTTTTGTTTATGTGCAAGGAAGATTAGATAGATATCTATAGAAATAAACAAATTCCAGCTTCTAATTCTTTTTTCAGGAGGGCAATAGGTGAGAATACCTTGGAAAATTTGTTTCAACAGTTCGTTTTCTTTGTTACGTTAGGTGTGTTTACGTTTTGTTAGGTTAGGTTAGGTTATGTTTCGTTAGGTAGGTTAGTTTTCGTTACGTAATATTATGCATGTTTCATATGTTTCTTTCGGTCAAAAAGTCAAGTTAGGTTAGTCATGATTAGCACATCCTTTTAACAAAAAATAAATTGTATTGTATTTTGCTTACATAGAAATTATGACACGCAACCAAAAAGATTCAATAAAAGCTTTATATACTATAGAATCGTGGACAGATGTTTCAAAATGTTAAGATAGTGTAATAAATCAACTTTTTCGTGACTATAAACATAGGTTTTGGAACATATTTATCAATGTGTTGAAATAAAATTTATAAATTCACAGCTCTGTAAGTATTTTAGCTGGCTAATTACTGGTTTTAACCTCACATTAAACAGTTTGTGGTCTGGAGTCAACAAGGTTACGTGTAATATTATAGAGGAACAGAAAAGGCAAATCATTAGAAACACTAAGAAGAAAGAAACATATGTCGCATCTAACAGTGCGTAAAATGTGTGTCGAGTAGATAGTTTTCCAGTTAGCAGTGCTAATGGCAGGGCCAACTCGGGGCTAATAGAAATAATCTAGTAGAAATAATAGATTCTATTAGATCTGTTTTATTTTAGAACATAGTCCCTACCTTTATTCCTACCAAATCATCAAGTATAGATAAACTTAGTTATTATAACTACAAATTTAATGGTGTACATTGGTAATATCTCTTTAACTGCTACTGAGGTGTTCAATATGGTCATAAGAAAATTACCTCTGTTTTATTCTCTCCATGCTAGGATAAAATAGGCTTTATTCTGCCAAACTTCTGGAGTCTAGAAATGAAAGAGGGGATGTGTTATTTATCACTGTTTACAAACTAAATTAAGGAATAATTATCTTTTAACCAAACTAATTAATTATCTAAACGTATTTTGTACTAATATTGTTTTAAACTTGTGTTCTATGACCTAACGCGGTTCTTATTACACCAATACGTTATATGATATTAACGACTAGTGTGTGACAATTCTGTTGTTTACCTTAGCTATATTATTTTATTAATCAATATGACATATATTATAGCTCGAAAAGGGAGTGTCACAAACATGAGCATATGGACATATAATTAAATTATATTTAATATAAAAAAGCCTTACTATATTTTAAGAAATAAATATGACATTCATAACCATCGCTATCACTACCCACTATATAACCACTATCATTAACTAAAGGGGTCCTCAGGGATGTGTTTTGGGACCAATTTTGTTTATATTTTCTATTAATGGCATGCCTTCATATATTTAGATCAATATTGAACATTAATGAATGCTGTATAGTAAGAATGAAGTATAATGAAATAAAAATGATGAGAAGAGGCATACAACAGTAATTTATAGAGTATTATTTCTTAGTATAGTCATAAATAATATATTACTAAAAAAATTTCGATGTAGAAAAATTATTATTTAGTTGTACTCAATATTTTTCACTTGAAACTGCAATTTCAAGATGTACATGTATGAAAATGAATCCAAGAATAGTATACATTTACATCACATTCATTCCCATTATTAATAATAAAGCGTAAAAACAGTTTGTTCAAACACGCAAATCAAGTGGATATCCTGAAATTACTCATTTCTGTTTTGAATTTTCATACAAAGATATTTGACCAACTTAAAAAATGATTCGGTTTTCATGATTTAATGAACATTTTTGAACTTGTTTTAGCGTAAGAACACTATAAAAATTATTTACGCAGACAAGTCGTTCGAACAATTCATCTTATAACTATATAATTTGTTAGATAAAATTTAAAAAAATACAAATTTTACGAAACAAGTGAACCATACACGCGTTTATATATTACTACATAATTACATGATATAAGTGCGTTTTGCACTTATATTGCAACAAATTTTTGTTGAGTGACGTTAACTTGTTTTGTATTTATACTCACAGACACTATGTGATGATTAAAAGATTATTTATTTAATTTAGTACATAAATAAATAAAAGTTAAGATGCTCCAGAAGTTTTGAAAACAAATAACATGGGAACTTTCTTCCAACGTTGACATATAAAAAGGAAAATACTGTTTACTTTTAACGCTTAATTTTAAGTTAGTATAAACAATTATAGTCAACTATTTTACTGTGAACAATAGTCACATTGTTAGTGATACATGTTGTTTAAATTGGTTTAATAGAAAATCAAACATGTATTTTCTTTATAAACAATAACGTGATTAAAAATGTAACCATATCAAATACAAACTTCTTATGGAGTTAGTAAAGATTCCTTTTGTTGGCTCTTTTGATTTCTTCCAGAAAAAAGTTTTAAGCGAAGAGGGTTTTTTGAGCAGGCGTCCTCAAGGGTCCGTCCTCGGACTAAATTTTTAGACATGTAGTAACGACTTTTTATTAATTCATATTATCAAATGTGTTTAATTTAAAGATAAGACATATGTTTTTTATGACAATTCTGTTTAAAATACAAGAAAATAGATTAGATTTGATTATTTATAACTTGTCGATGGCTATTGACTTAATACAAAATAAAATGAATTACAGTCATTTACGTGTTCCGCATTAAATGTCCAGTTACTATTCACTCCAGCGTTTGACTGTCCAGAATAGTCTATTTCCAGGAGGGAACAAGTTCTGAATTTAACACATATATTTAAATTTTACTCTAAACAGATTCTTGCACTTCGTTTCCCTGTGAACATCATTTTGGCCAGTGGGCAAGGACTGGTTGGTCATTAGCATGCAGGAGGCCCGAGGCCGCAGGCCGTCCTTCGGACTAATGAGTGAGCGAAGTAAATGGAGAGAACAATCTCCAGCCAGAGTCGTACAAGGAAATACCCGACAAATCTTCTTGAACCGCACGGATATATTCGTATGCCGTATGTTCACTGTTTAAGAAGTTTAGGTCTAAGATATATCATAATGGATATCAATGCCAGCTACAAAAATAAAAGGAGGAGGAAAGACAAATTATAAATCATATAGAACATTTGAAAAATAAAAAAACACCATCTAAAGTACAAAGTACCCATGTCTTAGCTGGTGAGACCATTATCTGCATTAATTATAATATAACAATGGCTCTCAACTTTGTCACTTTTACTTCAATAATTAAACATACAAACTGGTCTTTTGTGGGAATCTCTATATCTCAAACATTTTGAGGCTTCAAAAAAGAGTATTAAGAGTAATGTTTGGTCGTTTATCAAGATAATACTACAGAAACTTTTAATAAACATAATTAGAGGAGTTTTTGAGAAAATTAAATTTTAGTATATTTTTGGCCATACAAATTTTAAAAAAACTAAAATTCGAAAAAATGAAAAAATTGTCTTGAGATATTGGCTAAATACATACATACATATATATATATATATATACAAAAATGCATAAACATTGATCCATCCATTTAGTCTCTAATGAACTGCACATGCACACAGACAGACACACATACGGACAGACATCAGACTTAAAAAAATAAAAATAAAAATAAAAACCTTTTTAGGTTCAGGGGACCCTAAAATATATTTTCAGACAAACTTTTCAAAAAATTTCTTTTGGACGATCACAATACTTTCTCTATGCTAACGCATATGGGAGAAAGTAAACATGTAAATTGCATTTTCTGCCAATCCGTGATTTTTATTTATTTATACTATACAAGATATAAGGATAGCATCCTAACACCCATGTATAATTAAAAAGAAACTGCTAAGGTGGCCTAATATTGTCCTACATTATGGTGTTTGTGGAGTTAAATAATAATTAATAAACATTATTCAGACGTGCTCTTCCGGGAACTACAAGATTATTACGACAGATTTAAAAAAAATTAAAATTTTTGTCTACGATCACACATTTTTACAAAGTGACAAAAAAGGTTCCTGATTGGTAAGACGGTAGTATTGAGTAAATTATAATAGGTAAATGATAAGCTATAGGTTGATTTCCCTTATACTACATAGTATCACTATTTGTAAGGTAGTTTGGAATTACTACGTCTTCTTCCACACTTACTTTGTTGCAGTATACAAAATTATTAAATGATTAATTTAAATTATTAATTAGAGAACGAGAACAGAACATATTTTTGGTGATTGTTAAGTAATGGTTAGGTCGATAATTTTTAGTCTGCTAAATTCAGCCTTTTGACTACCGACATGGCGTCCGCTTGATGGTTGCTATTGGCGTGGACACTACTAGAGAAGCTTGGGGTGTCCATGTTGGGTGGTAGTCATTGTGCGGATGTTGTGTGGGGGAGATAACTGAGTATCAGGCTTGTCAATTAGCTGAAAATCAGACCAGCACTACGTGGTTCGGATTCCACTTAAAGCTGTAGGTCCCTTAGTTGCCCTGGCTGTTGGGCTATTAATAAATTGCCCTTTCTGAGGAACAGTTGAACTCAGTTAGTAACCAGACTACCCTCATCCTACACTCATATAACCATTCATATTCGCCTTAAAATACCAACATCGCTGTGTCGGCGTCTCTTAAGTAAGAATGTAAGAATATCAGAGGAGAGCCTAGCGCTGTTTTCCTCCCCTCCCGCTCCTTATGAACAGCTGATTGTCGATGTAACTAGCTGAGAGGGCTAGGTTCTGTCCACACTCCGCGGACCCTGCACTGCTTATTGCACATTGGTACAATACACAGGGTGAGTTTTAAGTCATCTACCCACTAACTTGTTTCAATAGTTTATAAAATATTTGCCTTTTACTTTCTCCTATATGAGTCGGCATAGAGACAGTAATTGTGATGATCCAAAAAAGACTTTTTTGCTAGTTGGTCTAAAAATTCATTTTATGTTCCCCTAAACCCAAAAAGTGGGTTTTTCGAAAAAAATGTTGGTGTCTATCCGTATGTGTGTCTGTCTGTGTGTATGTGCAGTTCGTTTTAGACCAAACGGATGGATCAATTTTTATGAAATTTGGTATGTAGGTGTGTTTAGCCAATATCTCCAGACAATTTTTTTCACTATTTTAAATCTTATTTTTTATGGGAAAAAAACAAAAAAATGGAATTGTCTTAAAAACGGGGCTAATTATTTTGATTAAATTTCCAGAAAAGATGTCAATTACAATTTAAAATATTTGAGTAAAACCGCATGTCTCTAACTTGACTAGTTTTTAAGTTATGGCAAAAAACATATTTGGTAATGAAACTGGTAATTTTCAAAGTTTTGATTTTGTACTGTTTAATATGGGGAAAAACTTGTGCCAATTTTTGGAACCATTTATTGAATAGCCAATGTACTAATATCAATTGATGGTAAATTTATAACATTTTTACCGTTATTAGGGATCACTTGAGGTCGAAGATATAGGAGTCAACTTCAAAATTCAAATAGGAACGTTATCATATGATATGTCGTTTAACACCGCCAGTTCAAGCTGTAAACGATAGTGCAACTAGAATTTAAAAATGGCATGTCTTTCTTTAGTATTAAATTATTTTTTAATTTTATTTAATTGGTAGTCGCCTGCGTTTTCCTATATAAAACTGGATGCCATTAAATTATTACTACCCCACTACTTTAATAGTATTTCAATGCTATTAGTGATCACTTAGGGACTAATATCTTGGATTAAGTTTTCAAAATTTTAAATGGGAATGTGATCATGTGATATTTCATTTAACACTGTCATATAAGTTAAGAACGATAATTCAATCACAATTTAAAAATGTTTAGTTTTTAATTCTTTCGTTATTTTATTTAACTGTTCATCGTCTATGCATTTTCCTAATTAAAACTGATCTGTTATAAAACTGCTAACATAACACTAGATTTTTTTAAATCGTTTTCTAGGGTGTTTTAGCAACGCAAATCAGCTGTAATTATAAAAATACACAGGCGATGTCCAATTAAACAAAATAACTGAGGAATTAAACATTATTTTTAAATTTTGATTAATAGATTTATTAAAGATAAGCGACATATCATAAGACCATGTTCCCATTTTACATTTTGAACTGGACTCTTAAATCTTGGACTTCAATATTTGGATCCAACACTTGGAATCCAAGATCCCTAATAACATGGAAATAATCTTAATTTAATGGGGGTTAATATTAATTTAATGGTATATTCAAATAGCAAATGTTATATAAACTGTGGAATTAAACTAAGGATTAACTGACTTAAAACTCACATTGTATAATTTAAGAAGTAAATAATTGATTCTTTTTTTTAATTTGTATGGTTAGTGCACTATCTCCAGTGACTTAGACCGGAGGGTTCCGACTTTATCGCAAGATAACGGAATCAAGCAACATCAATTGTGGCTGTACCTTGGATGGGTGACCGTCTGAATGATCCCGTCCTTGCACACAACCAGCCTGCCTGGTCGTTGGTGGTGGTGGTTCGGAAGTCACCCTTTAAGGTGTTGGTCTCCAGGTTAAGTGTTAAAGAGGGCTTCTTAACCGTAACTTCGCCTGGTAAAATAAGACGATCTTTAACTATCAGTTTAGACAGAAAAAGATACTTGTATCGTGAATTAACATTTATATAATTAGCTGTTCAGATGCGTTATGTATTTCCATTTTTAATATTTCTTGTGGGTTTCTTCAGTCTGCCTTTAGCCTTGTAGGTTCCTCTGTTGAATAATTTATTTTATTGTGTACAGATAATAAATGTACATACTATATATCCATCATTGTCAGACTGTATATTTTTAGTTTTTATGTAATTTTGTAGACTATGTACTGTATGATGCATAGTATTGTTACTTATTATAGTACAGTATACTAAACGTTTTAACATAAAATACAAAAATATTTACTAGTCAATATTATGTATTAATTTATAAAAACGAATGTAAAATATTAGTTTGTAACCTCAAAGTTGATTTTTAAATACTTTTTGTGGCATTGTTGGGTTTTCCTCCTTACGTATTCTTGGTCATTTATGAATAATATCACTCTCTGTTTGTAGGCGTATCGGAATAATTAGTAAATCTAAATTTACAAGAACCCTACATTATTAGCAGAAGAATATTTTAATTCATGTTTGTCTTATTTTCATTAAAAAAAAACTATTTTTGTATTATTTTATAAAGACTAAGCCTAAATATGCAAATTGAATGCGACATATATAATCAAGCTAAGAATCATGCTAACAATCGATTTTTACTGCAGATGTTGCTGTAAATGAATATAATGCCGGATTAGAGTTTTTGGTAGCTATTGCAAGATATAGTAGAATACTCTTCCGTACACCCATACACGCTCAGTGGAGATGACCCTCCCACCCACCCATACACGCTCAGTGGAGATGACCCTCCCACCAACTATACACGTTCAGTGGAGATGACGCTCTCGCACATCCATACACGTTCAGTGGAGTTGACCCTCCCACCCTCCCATACATGTTCAGTGGAGTTGACCCTTCCACCCACCCATACAGGTTCAGTATTCCCCCAAAATTCCTCAATTCATTGACTGTGGGACTTTCTTATTTCCTTTGTCCACTTTGCACTATTTTTAGTTTAAGTTTGACTGTTTCAAATTTGTGTCGGTCAACTTTTTTCCGGAGAAATTTCTGCCTTGTTTTTCATGTTCTTTTATGTCTATATCCACTACGTCTTTCATTAATCCAGCACATTGATTTTTGTGTGTTCATTATATCTGTGATTTGTAGGTGGGTCGGTTGGTGTTCACCCTTTATTCTTCTGATGTACCCGAAAAATGTCAAGAGGGGAATAAAAGAGAGACAGCCGATGGATAACTACGACTCGAGACCCCTTGAGCAAACTATTGGATGCAACTACTGTTCCTTTCTTCTCTGTGTAAGATCACACTTACGATATTAATGCTCACTATCTCATAATTTCAGTATTTTGTAGAATATTTATTGTAATTAATTTCATATGAGAATATGTATTTTTATATAGTAATGTGTAAGGATATAATAGCCTATACAATATTTATAAACCATAACGTAACGCATAAATGTTTAAAAGTTCAACGTAAAAGACAAATAATATGCTGGCATTTTTAGGCATTCTAATTGTTTGATAAAAATATACTCTAAAAAAACAACATTTGTTTGCTAGAATATTAATTCCGAAACATGTCCCTGACACAATGATAACGTATGAGTCACACTTTTTATAGCTCCAGCAGGTTTTTTGGTAAGCACGTAGCTCATACTTTTACCATGGAAATCTTTCTATGTTGACATGTGGAAATCTTGCAACAAAAGTTTTTCTTGTTACTCATAACTAGTTTTCTAATTAATAAATTGGTTTCTTAAGGGGGAAATAAAAAGAAATAACTAAATTTTTGAAAAAAAAAGAAAAAAAAAAATATATATATATATATATATATATATATATATATATAACTTTATCATATGTATTTAAGAAGGTTATAAGACAATTTTTTGGGGTATTTCCACCCCTTATTGTTTTCATTGCCTTAACAGGGGTTGATTTTTGTTCATAACTGTTTTCTTATGACAACTGCAACTTAAATACTAAACTAGATATGAAGTTATTTATTTTGTACTTTCAAGGAAACACATGTACAACTTGTAGGATGGGATTTCATATGAGCATTCATATTTTGAAATTATGAATTTTAATAAATTTATATCCATGAAAATATGTTTATTTTATAGTTTTTTATTATTTAAAATGTTTGTATGTCATGTATTTGAGCATCTTATTCTCTACAAAACAAAAAAAGCGCTAAAGGCTTTATGTGGTATATAAAAGGAGCTACGACTGTCCATGTACTTTAAAACAAGCTAAAATTAAACTTTCGGAGAACGGATAAACTAATGCATGTTATTTTACTTATAAAATGCAACTGTATCATGCACGTAGTTATTACCAAATATAACTTGCAATAATACATTTGTTTGTAATAATGCATTGTTGCAAATGCCAGGCAACAAAATAACACAAGTGCCTGTAACTTCATAATGAGTTACTATAATGATAAGTAATATATGAAATTATAGTGTGCTCCTAAATACGAAACTGGAAAAACATGTAGGTGCAAGATGTTCGTAATGAATTTATAAAAAATATTTATGAAGAGTTTTTAAACAGTATTTTTACAAGGAAGTGTTTAGAAAATGTTATTTAATAATAAACTTAAATAAAAATAAAATGTCATATTTTTTCATAGTGTAACCATTTTTGGGTGGACTACCATAGCTTAATAAGTGTTGCTAGAAACACAAATCAAGTAAACACCCTAGTGTTTCACAAAAGAAACATGTGATGGGAGATTTGATCACTCAATGCTTATTTATATCAGAAGCTGAGGACTTCAACAGCATTTTGGACATAATTTTACATAATTAAGTGATGTTGTTCAAATATCTTCACTGTGGTATATCCTTTTGTGGTTTTAGACATAGAACATCTACGGTGTATGAAGGTATTTAAAACACTAATTATGATTGTAACTAAACATGTAGATAAGTTTTATTCATAAATAAATAAAATAATATAAACATTAATTCAAGTACTAAGAAAAACTAAAATAAGTTGGTTTGGGCTGTCTTGGAGAATGTTATTTTTGAAATCTGAAACAAAACAATATATCATGATTAGCACGTTTTGTTGGTTAAGTGATATTTGTTAATCATAATTTAATTAAGTTTATTGTTTTTATTGATCATTACCTCGTATAGCATATACAGGGTGTCCCGTAAGTAACCAGCCAAACTTCTGGAGGTCATTCCTTGGGTTAAAACAAACAAAAAATTTCATGTGTACAAATCGTCTATCTCGCTCCATTATCCGGCTATCTGTCTGTATGTGTTTTTTACTAAAAACTTAATATCTCAAAGGTTATTTAAGATAAAACCATGAAAATTGATATGAATGTTGATCTTTACAGTGTGCATGTACTATTTAAATTTCATTTTTTTACAACAATATTTTTTAAAATGGTGGCCATTTTAAATTTTTAAATCCAAATATCTTAATAACCTTAAATTTTACTAAAAACTTGTAAGTTACCAAAAGGTTTAAGAATTTATTTCTATAAATAATTATATAAAAAGTTTTAAGATTGAACAACTATTAACTGAGAAATTACAATTTTATCAAATAAAAATATGCTTGATATTAATAAAATTGAAAACTTTAGTGGTCAAATTCGATAAAAATTGTAATTTCTCAGTTAATAGTTGTTCAATCTTAAAACCTTTTATATAATTATTTATAGAAATAAGTTCTTAAACTTTTTTGTAACTTACAAGTTTTTAGTAAAATTTAAGGTTATTAAGATATTTGGCTTTAAAAATTTAAAATGGCCGCTATTTTGAAAAATATTGTTGTAAAAAAATGAAATTTAAATAGTACATGCATACTGTAAAGATCAACATTCATACCAATTTTCATGGTTTTATCTTAAATAACCTTTGAGATATTAAGTTTTTAGTAAAAAACACATACAGACAGATAGCCGGATAATGGAGCGAGATAGACGATTTGTACACATGAAATTTTTTGTTTGTTTTAACCCAAGGAATGACCTCCAGAAGTTTGGCTGCTTACTTACGGGACACCCTGTATAATAAACTAGCCGACAGCTCTTGCTTCGCTACGCTACAGAATAATCAAGTCAATATAAAAGCTCAACCTGCTGCCGTTCTTCTAGACAACGAAGTTGGATGATCTAGAAAACCCTTTAAGTCTTTAGGTGAATTTCAACACGGTTATCTCAATATTCTGAATTTCCAAACAGATTTTACACGTAATTGTATAGAGAAAAAACATATATAGGTAAATTTTAATTAATTTTAAACTCTAAATGCATCAGTAGGATAAATGTCAAACATACACAACTATTTAAAAAAAACAGCTGTTATTAATGTTTTCAATCAACTCAATGTTATCCTTATGGAACAATCCTTTAGGGATGGTTTCTACCCCTTAGGAGAATTTTATCATGATGAGAATACTTTAGTGTTCCTATTTGGCGTACAAAAAACATTTGTACCAAATTTCAGCTCTATAAAATTACGGGAAGTTGGAGAATTTGAGATGAGTTAGTTGGAGTGAGGATTTTCTATTTTATAAATATATACAATACATATTTAATTAAATTTGTTGTTTTTTATTTATCATTACATTTACAGCATATATACTGTAATAAATAAAATATACATAGTCATATTTATATACAATTTTATCGTTTATATAAGATTTCATTTCATTTGTTTGTTATGTTATTTATTTGTTCCCAATTAAAGTTGTGTTAAAGAAAATTAATTAATTATTATTATTAATCCATTGGTCAGTGTTGTTGGCTTAGTTGTACAGTACAAGTAATAGAATTAGTAGCGGTTACAACTGAATTAATTAACTTAATAATAATTTATATTAGCTATCAAGACAATTAATATGAAAATTTTTAATGGATGTATTTTTCAATATGTTAGTAACAATGACTACACTCGTTTATATATACTCATCATACTCATTCACCTCTAATATTCGCCCATATCCTGACGATCGGCGTCTTATGAATAATAATAATAATAACAATAATAATAATAATAATAATAATAATAATAATAATAATAATAATAATAATAATAATAATAATAATAATAATACAAAGATTTATGATTCAAAAGTAGTCATATCAAAATGTAGTCGATACGAGTTTTACATATTTTTATAAAATTTCCTGAGGTAAACTTGATTATTGTTATTTTAATTGTTTAAAAACTATCTATACTTATTATAAGGTATTTTCATACTAACTTTTTAATTACTAACATGCTTTATAAGTGAGACCCATCCCCCCCCACCAAAGCTGGAAAGCGTGCCAACCGGGGGGATGGCTCAAAACAAGTCGAGCGATGGGATCACAGGTGGCAGTTGGAGGGTCAAAATAACACTCGGCAGCTGAGCAAAACTAATTTTATTAATAAGAAAACAAACTGGCAGGCAGAAGGCCACAACAAAAAAAGCAGAAGGCCACAATATAAAATCTGCAATTAAATAAATAACAATAAACACAAAATTTAACAATATAACGACAAAAGCTACAAAAACACTTAACGCTACAAATACCAAAACTACAATTAACAAACTGTATGGCCTATCTGCAGTTTTGGCCTGAGACACCCAAAACGTAAGACAAATTATTAAAGAAACAAATAAAAGTGAAAAGAAAATTTATAAAAATTTTGATAACCCCAATTAAGCCGGCAATTTGGCCCACATCCCTTGATTCCACCGAGGCCAGGGAGTAAGCCGGATTCCCTGGGCAGCTCCGAATAGAAGTTAACTAAAAGCACAATAATCCCCTTTTGGTGAGTTTAAAAATTAAACAATTTAAAAAAAAATATAACACGGTACCGTTCTATTATCCCCGGACATCAATAATACAATTAACAACGAAAAAATAAATAACGATCACTAGGCCTAAACATAACAATAAATAACAACAAAACTTAACCATAGGGACCTAACAAAATATAAAATCCAAAAAATATAACAATAAAATAAACTAATTAAATAAATAACAATAAATATCAACGTTTTCTTCTTTTTTTTTTTTAATTGTAATGTTTGAAATGTCCCCATGGCTGTTTCTTCACTTTGTCCAAACAGTTTTAGGCCTAGGCACAAATATATCCACCAACTTTTTTTCTTCTTTTGTTTTTATATATTTTTTTGTTTTTTTATAAATCACCCCCAGCTCAGCCGCCGGGAAAAGATGGAAAGAACTGACCTGAGGACTGAAGACTTCTACCACCAAAGATGTAGGGCGGGTAGCGGGCAACTCCAGGCTCCAACATGGTCCTCAGGCCAGGCTAGCAGTGGAGAATATCGAAGTTCCCCCCGGACGGCAGGCTGAGGGCTGAAAGTCCCACTCAAGGACCCTGGACTGAAAGTCCAAACACAGCAATTAAAAACAGTCCAGCCATCACCACCAAAAATACTATACATAACCCCTAATACATGACATGGCAAAACAAAACAGGAACAGACAACATTGTACATGATTAAAGCACACTAGAAAATAAAAGGCCTATTTTTAGGCTATGAAAATTTATGTTGGAAAACAGATTTAAAACAAATTACAACTTAACAAATTATAAAAAACGTAATTACGTATATGGAACTAAAAATGACAAACTGAAAACTAGGCTATGGATACATGAGCAATAGGTTATAACATGAAAATCAAAGAGTACAGCTAGGCTAGGTTATTGGCAAAGAACAAAAAATATGGTAAATCGGTAACTACAACTGTAAAAAGGCTCAAAAACATTATACAGAATTACAATTGAAAATAAAGGCAGATATAAAAAGCATTAACGGTAATTAAAGGTAAAAAGTAACATGGAAGCACATGGCTTTAACCTAGTCTGAGAAACATCTAGACAAAGAACACAAATTTAACAAAACCCTGAAAACACAACTAAGCCCGATTAACATTTTCAATGAAACAAAAGTATTTTCACCAAAAGGGTGATTAGATATTAAAACTTACAAAAGAACACTTACGTTTTGGAGCCTCTCAGCCGGCAACCATGACTTGACGAACGCTGCAAAGAACAAGTGAACAGACAGGCCAACTTGACCGAAGCTGCTGGAACACGGAACGAAACGGAACTGGGCCAACGGCCACCAACTACGCGAAACGCAAGGCAAAAGCGAATCTCAGGCAGCCTGGCAGACAACGACGAAAAAACGAAACTGTACCGGTCCAAGACCCGGTACATAAGTACGTGCTTAAAACTACTGTTTTGAATTAAATAAATGATAAAACAGTTTATTATTAAAGACATAACAAAATCATAGAAATATATATTTAACTAAAAACCGTAAAACAATTATCAAACAAAAGTACTGAGTGATTCATGCTAATTACATGGTGGGACAAATATGGAAACGTTTTTACAAGTTATTTTTCTCCACAGGTAATTGAATTTGTTTGATTAATTGTGTTCCATAAAGTATAATTTTTGATCAGAATAATATACTTAAAACCGTTAAATAGTGGAGAAATAACATTATTCAACTTAGTTACTTTGACATTCAAATGACCGCTACTTTGGAAAGGATAAACCTTTTGAAGTCCGATTTGCGGCAATTAATTTCTCTTGAATAGACCTTTCATTTGATACCAAACTCGACCTAGGCTTACGTTCAAGATTTTCGTTCAACTCCTCGTGGGACGTTCCCCTGAAAAGAGAAAATGTCGCTAATGGCGTCAAAAAGTATGTTTTTTGTAACCATGATCATGTACATGATTTCACTTTTACAAGGAAAGTCGTACAAAAGTTTTGAAAGCATTTCCATATTTTTTCTACCTTGAATAATGATTTGTGTGAAAAAATACAATTGGTAGGTAACGAGTGTCATAAACATGTAGATTTTGTAAAATAGCAATTTCCAGTAGGTACCTAAAATTTTTTTTGTTTTGTAAAATATTAATATGGATCTAATGCCAGTCGTACATAATATCAATACACATGCATAAGAAATTGTACATTGTACGTATAAACTATGCATAATAAGTGTTAGAAATAATTGCTGTGACCATAAAATATAAATAATTGCTGAATATTAGACTCTTGATATTAATACACAAGGTGTTACAAAAGGTGGGGCTGGCTTTGCATTTTCAAATTCTATGTGTGATTTTAAGCTTAAAAATGAATAATAATATTTTTTCAATTTCCACTTTGTTTAGCAACTAGACACCATTTTGTTTTTTCACAAAACAATTTGTATCATTGTTGCTATCTTTACGATTGTTACAAAACTAAGTAAATTGGTTTCATGTTAAAAGGTAGTATTTGATAAAAAATATTTTTAAATTATCTTGATTATTTTCTAAATTTATCTTGATTATTGTCAAAATTACGGCCACTTTGTTATTATTTTAACAAATATCTAAAAAACCACTAGTGGTAAAAACATTTTGTTAGACACAAAACAGTTTCTAAATAACCTTTCCAATGAAACATCATTTGTAAAATTCAGTTAAGGAATAACAATTTTATGAACTAACATTAAATTACGTGCAAACTAAATGGCTACTAACTTTTTTAACTGCATGTGAATTAATGTTAGTTCATATAATTAATATAAAAATAGGTAAAGTTATATAAAATAATTTTGTGTCTTACACAATTTGTATAAAACCAGTGTTTTTTTTTATATTTGTAAAAATAAAAACAAAATGGCTATAATTTTGACAATAATCAAGATAATCTAATACTATTTTTTAATCAAATACTACCTTCTAACACGAAACCATTCACCGAGTTTTGTAACAACCGTAAAGATAACAACAAAGATATAAATTGTTTTATGAAAAAACAAAATGGGGTCTAGCTGCTAAACGAAGCGGAAATTGAAAAAAGTATCGTTCTTAATTTTTAGCTTAGAATTACACATTGAATCTGAAAATGCATAGCCAGCCACACCTTTTTGTAACACCCTTGATATGTATATTATATATACAAGGACTTTAAATATATTATATATACATTTTATATATACATATATATACATTTTAGTGATAGGCCTACCCTCTAAGGCCGTCTTCTGAGTTGGAAGAGCCCCCCTGAGACTGCGAGAGAGAGCCTTGATCCAGAGTATCGATGGATGGATTTTGAGCCGAACCTTGAGACTGGGACAGAGTCTGAGAGTTGGATCCTCCACCTCCAGGGTAGTTGTTTTGTGAAGGTCTGCCAAAGTCTCCACCTTCGACACCACCAAGGTCTCCACCTTCAAGTCCACCGTTGTTGGCAGAACCATCCTCAGGCTGGTTCTGTGAAAGTAAGGGGTCTTCTTGGTCCATGGTTCCTGGCTGGTTCATGGATGGATTCTTAGTCCCACCCTGTGCCTTGGACCCGCCACCGGAACCACCTTTAGAACCATACTTTTGTGGAGGTTTGCCATAGCCACCTTCGTAACCACCATAACCGCCACCTTCATAGCCACCATAGTGTCCACCTTCATGACCACCGTAGTGTGGGGGTGGTCCATGATGGTGATGAGGTGGGGGAAGATGGTAGT
This sequence comes from Stictocephala bisonia, assembly GCA_035578905.1. Taxonomy (NCBI): domain Eukaryota; kingdom Metazoa; phylum Arthropoda; class Insecta; order Hemiptera; family Membracidae; genus Stictocephala; species Stictocephala bisonia. The sequence continues at coordinate 271,602 of JAQJVL010000856.1, forward strand.
GAGGTGGAGGATGGCTGTAGTCCACCTCCGGTGGTGGATGGTGGTAGTGGGATGGATGATGGTGATGGTGGTGATAATGGTCGAAACCATACTCGTCATGGTGCTGCGCCGCTCTCTCCACTCGATGGTTGCCTGGGAACGCTACAAACACACCAATTATTTTTAGTTTTGACAAAAGGCATACATACTTCTCAAAGTTTGCACTGCATATACTATACATATGCTACATACGCTCCATATACTTAGAAATATGGAGGACAGTAAAAACTAGACGCTGCCAGTTCAGCAGAACAACCAAAACCATTGTTAAGTTTACAAAGAACTTGTTAATTTTGAGATATATATATATATATATATATATATATATATATATATATATATATATATATAACCATTAGACAATAAATAATCACAAAACGGTAGGTCCCAGTACGGTATGGTCACTCGCCCATCGATAGATGACTTCATGTGTACCATAAAATGTGATCCCTTTTTTTCTCTCACATGCGTCAGCATAGAGAAAGTATTATGATCGTCTAAAAAACCTTTTTTACAAGTTGGTCTAAAAATCCATTTTACTGTAGAAAAAATCGTTTGGTGTCTGTCTGTGTGCAGTTCGCTAGAGACCAAATGGATGGATCAATAATTTTGAAATTTGGTATGTCGGTGTATTTAGCCAATATCTCTAGACCATTATTAGCTTTTTTGAAATTCCAGTTTTTATGGGGAAAAAAACATAAAAATAGCTCTAATGATTTTGTTTACATTTTCAGGAAAGATGTGAATTATAGTTTAAAATATTTTAGTAAAAACCGCATGTCTCTAACTTGACTAGTTTTGAGTTATGGTAAAAAGACTTGTTTGGAAATCAAACTGGTAATTTTCAAAGTTTTGATTTGTTAGTCTTTAATATGGGGGAAAGTTTGTGCCAATTATTTGGAACCATTTATTTACTTTAGTCTACCCATTCCCCTTAAACTATTGATCTGTGCCGGGACTCAACCAGACTGAGTTAGGGGAACAAACTAGTACAGTCAATAACAGTTGAATATTAACGATAAAAACTAACAGTCAAAGCTAGGATTTGAGCCTGCGTTGTCCCTAACTCAGGTTAAAAATCCTGAAGCATTAGACTGCTCGGCCACCGTCTCTTCGTCTTTAGTTTCATCTTGAATTATAAAGTACATTTAACATTTCAAAAAATTTTGGACTTTCAAGATCTTTAGATGGATAACAAATAAACATACGTGCAATACACAAATATATAATTCATCATTGTTTAATGTATAACTAAACACACAAAATATGATAAATAGTTCGCAAACAAAAGTGACTAGGTTACTCCAAAACACAGGGTGTTTCTTTTAAAACGCAACCCATGATTTGACATGGGTTGAATTTCAATACAATACTGTACATACAAAGAACAATACATCTAGTTAATAGGCGTATAATGAGTTCAGAATACTGTTTGAAAGCATCTTGACATGAAACAAACGATTTTGTTTTAAAATACTCCTCCACAATAAACACTCTCTGGTCTTTGCTCAAAACCATATTTCTAACCTCAAATTAATGATATTGCACGAAACCCAAATAAAGTGAGCAACAATGCAACAATGTAAATCAGCTGATAGCCAAAGACGAAGAAGAACCAGTGCTACCAACCTAAGAACTTTTACTTATCTTAAACATTCATTTTCTGTAATTGTAAATAGGGATGTGTTTTAAAAGACACTCACTATTATAAATAACTACTTGAACTACTAGCCTTCATCTACTTCAATTCATGTACTTCAGTTGCCATATGGAGAGAACAATCTATAACGTGTTTGTTTTAATACTCATTGTCTAAATTTTAAGTAGATTTTATATTTATGTCCGTGTATTTGGTTTAAAATGAATATTAATATATCTTTGATGATTTGATTTATTAAATTCATTCACTTATATATTTGCCCAAGTAGAAATACTGTGCAGGATTTCTTCATAAAATAATTAAATATATAATGGTGATTAGCATATGTTCACTTGATACGTTTTTACAAATAAAATGTAAAAAATCTTAAACAGGATGAGTCTAAAACTACTTTTATTTTTATTATTTTGGTCAAATCAACATATATTTTCACTATGAAAAATTATTTGAAACCCCTGATACATAAAGCTATGACATATAAAAAAGTGTAGCTTTTCATGTAATTTATGAACACGTTCATTTTTATTAAAATCCTAAAACTATACCTTCATTTACATGTATTTTATTCTAGTTATAAAATATATCGTATTGAATTCAATACTAAAGTCGATTATTAACTAGTTTTCAATATACTCTAATTTAAATTTAGAAACAAAGATCTTGAAAATGCCAACACTTATACAATCGTATTGGGGGGGGGGGGGATAGTGGTACAACTAATTATTTGAATCATGATTAATAATTATTATATAAATTAAAAATTAGTGTATTAATGATAATAGATATTAACAAACAGGAAATTAATATAAATGCATTATTATTTTCCTAAATAACGCATTTTATGTTGTATTTTGAAGGTAGGACTATACATTGTCTAAAACAACATATTTAAGAGTGTTACAAAATAGTGGTCTCTGTGGACTGTGGAGGTATCTGTCCAAGGTTCGAATCACCACTGAGCCAACAGTCGGTACTTCACTCGTTGAATAAAGTTCACGCACAGGTCTGCAGGCCCATGAGAACTGGGGAATGAATAATAATAATAATAAAAAAAGAAACTCAAACGTTATAAAAGTTTATAGTTATTACTGAACCTTTTTAAAATTTGTCAATGAACGAAAAAAAATATAAGAACGCGTTAAATATTTGGACAAACTACCAACAAAATATAAAACCTTTAGTTGTTTTTGCTCAAGTTGGCAAAAAATAACTTAAAAGAACAAATTTAACATTTAGAGTTATTTAGTCTAATTATATTTATTTTTATTGTGTATTCTATATTTGTTTATATTTTTTAAAACATTTTCATTTTAAAATAACACTATTCCAACCTGGTTTAATACCAGCGATGGAAACGTTTTGGGAATATATATTATCATTACGATTTGGTTTTTAGTAAAATTCCCAAATTATAAAATAAGAATCAGATATTTCATTGTTATGAAATATATGTTTGGATACATGAACATAATAATAAATAAATTATACAGAAAAATCAAATAAAATAATAAAATTAAAAAGTACGCTCATGAAATAAAGAGAAAACTTAACAGTGATAGTAAAAATTTAACTGTATGTTTTAAATATTATTTCTTATTCTTGTGTTTTGAGTATATATTAGTATTATTATTGGAATGTTTACAGAAGTAAATAAAATTAATAAATCAAATAAACTTACCCTGAGCCAGAGCCACGAAGGCCGCAGCCCCTAGGAGCACTTGACACCCAAACATCCTGAACCTCTTTCCTCCAGGGAAGCTTCTGTCGCAGTATATAAATGGGGGCTTGGAAATTACCGGTTTGAGCGGAAATCTCGATCGGCCGAGGCTGTCCAAGGTCCCAGGAGGCTTCACCTCACGCGACTGATATAGATCAATCAATCAAGACGCCAATCAACACGAGAAATCAATAATTATGCACACCGTCTTTTGTTCTAGCAAGTTTTGTGGCTAAAAATCTTGGTAAAAAGCATGCTAGATTGTTATATTAAAAAAATATGATAAATGATCTAAATACTTTAATTGCAACTAAACTCGAACTGTTTTCTACAGAAATGTATTTCTGGAAAGTAATCAAATGTGCAACACAGCATAACTTAAACCTACCTAACTTAACCTAATCAAACCTAACCTACACTAATAACCTAATTTAATCTGACATATCATAACCTAACCTACTCTAACGTAGTCTAACCTGACCTAACATAACGGAACCTAACCTATCAAAACATAATATAACCTAACATAAGCCAATATTACCTAACATAATTTAACCTAATCTAGCTTAACTGACCTATCATAATCTAACCTAACCTTAGAATAGAATAGAAAATAGTTTGGGTTTAATGGCAGCTAAAGGAATTTGATTCGAGAAATAAAATAATTAACAATGGCCTTTACTAAGACGTAAGATTTAAGCAAACACACATATGCAACCAGTGGATCTTATACTGAAATGTACGTTATTTATAACTTAGTTAAATGTAAAGCATTTTTTTACTTTCCCTTTTTTAGGATGGGGTTGAAGAATTGCTTAAATTAAATTTGAAAATTTGTACACATAATCAATTATTATAATTGCTAGCCTTAAAAATAAAAACTTTTACGTAGGCTTCTATTTATTAAAGTACCGAAAATTTGTTTCTGTCTTAACGATCATGTACAAGTACGCAAAAGTGTTGATAATTAAGAAGAACATATTTTTTTACCTTTTTTATGCACGGTTAATAACAAATAATTTGATTTATTGCCAAACTAATGGTTCATTTCAGAACATAAGGACATCAAATATACAGGGTACCCTTGAGCTACGCCCCCAAACTTAAGTACAGTATACGGTTTTTGTGTTAAAATAAAAAAGTGTTTGATAAATTAAAAAAATAAAGGTGAGAAACACATTGTATGGTGTTTCTTTCAAGATACCACTCACCAGAACCAACATAAACAAAAGATCAATGATCATTTTTAACTTTAAAAATATTTAAAAAAATATTATTACATAATAAAAGATCATGACATCTATACCACGTTTGAAAATTTTCACCTCAGAGGTTCTTAAACAGATTTCATTGATAAACTACAGATGGACACAACATTTTAAGATTATATTTTTAGGAACGATTTTCTTATTCGCAGTTTAGGGGCACTCTTATATTATACATATTTTAAAACATTTGTAATGGAACAAAATATTTGTTTATATCCAAACAAAACCTAGTCATTAATGTAATGTGTCCGTCCAGTAAGTAACAAATTATGTAATTCATTTACTGTAAAACAAGTTGAGGCTCATAAAAATTGTGCTTCACTAAACTCAAAGATCTTTCTGTTGAAATGTCTTAAAGCTGTGAGAGTTACGGTATGGGTATATTGTGTAGATATGTATTTAGGTGTAGAAAAACATTTTACTGAAAATATACACCCATACAATCACTTTAAATGTTTTATTATACGATTAACACATTAATATAAAATGCAATCAGTTTTTTAATGTTATTTACGTTTTTTCTACATCGAGAACGGTTCCATATACAAATGGAATAAACAAGTAGAATAGTGCTGACATAAAAATACGGTACAAATTGTACAGCACTATGACTTAGTAACTATAATATATTTACATAATATACATATTTTATGACACTATTCATTGTTGAACTATTGGTCAACGGTCATATGAAGTTACTATGCAATACGGTGTCCCATAAGGATCCGTACTCGAGCTGTTTTTATTTCTAGTAGGCCTGTGTAATAATGGCCTTCCTCTTGTTTGAACACCCCTGCAATACTGTATCTGCAATAACAAATACACTGACGTATTTTTTCTCGATCTTTTATTTTCATATTAATATCTTCAACAATGATTATTCTTTGTTTATGGAATATTTTGTAATATAATAGTTGTTTACCCATTCTTTGCTAAGGGATAAACATATAAAATGTAACCTTTTTTAATAACATATTAAATGCTAAATTTCAATAAGCGTTACTTGGCCTATATTGTAAGTTTTAATTTAATTTATTTATGTTTAACAACTGATTATTGATTGAATAAATAACATTCCTTTGGATTGCCATTGGAACACTAATGGCCAGTGGGTGGAGCCTTACAGTCGGATGTGAATAAAAAAATTCTTAAAGCCTTCCCTGGGTAAAAATATGTAACTTCCTAACGTTTTATAGGGATCAGATAAATGGAGTTGAAATGCTTTAAGGACAAACATACAGAGAGACAAAAATACATTCATTTGTATATGCACTTCTTACTGTATGTTTGCTCTTAATGATACACCATAAATTCGATCGCCATAGATATTTGGGAAGTTATGTATTTTTTGGTCTTGTTTGGTATTTTTAAAGTATCAATGGTAATATAATGGAGATATTTTATTTATTTAATTGATCATCGGTTGATAAACATGAAAAAAATGAAATTAAAAGTCATGATAGCAACTAAATTAAGCAATGCTTATTGAAATGTTAGCATTATTTTTTTATTTAAAAGTATTATTTTCGTGTGCACATTTTATTTATAACTTGAAAGAAATTATTATTTTACAAATATGAGGGGTTAAGATTAAGGAAAATGGTAGTTTACTCAAAAAACAAGTAAAACTTTCAAAATTGACACATAACTGGTTCCCTGAGGAAAAGGCCTGCGCCTACCAATGACGGGGATCGGAATGAAATAAGGAAAACGACATCAATCCGGTTGTTTGATTCACAATGAATACCACGTAATATCGTCGATTCATATGTAATTTTAGTCGATTATCAGTAATTATGAATCTTCTATAAGCAATATTCTATTTTAAAAATTCAGTAATTATTTTTGCATTTGGTTTTTGTCAAGTTTGTATAATTATTGAAAAAGTCGATAGGATACATACATGAGTACAAAACGTATAGCTTGAGGACAAAATACGTTTTGAACGTACTCTCATTTGAGAGCAAACAGTTTGAAACGAAGATAAAAAAATATATACAAAATAAAAATAAATAAAAGTGTATTTATCAAAACACAGAATCGTTGTGTTTATAAATATTGATATGGAGTATACCACACGTTTTGTTATGAGCTGGACTTCATTTATTCTAACTTAATCAATATGTATTGTGATATTTAGTTCTTTGGAGAAATAAATTGGGAGATATATTTCAGTCCGATGAAAACTAAATCAAAAGGCTTTTATTCAGTAACTATGGGATGTAGTTTTTAAAAATGTGTAAAGTACACTGGAAATACTGAAGCACTCAATTAGGATTTAACGGTTTATTCTTGCCAAAATGAAAAAAAAAATTACTAGCAAAATTAAAAGAATTTAAAAACTAAGAATTAAAATCAACAGCATAATGTTCTTAAAATAGGCTATAACTAAAAAAATGAATGACTAAGCAAGGTAATTGTTACGTTTTATTTAAATAATTGTATTTTTTTTAATTATACATATTTTAAACACCAATTGACTGGTTTTATTGAAATGTGTTATAACCATTTACATAATGCTCAAACTGTTTGTCCTTGGGTTTTTACAACATCCCCACTAATAATGAATAATGAATTCGCAATACTAAGAAGCGTTAACAATGAGAGTAACAATGTAAACTTCATAATACTTGGTTACCATATCAAATAAACACACCAATTATTAATTTTGTCTATTTAAAATTTATTGCTTATTTAAATAATTCCTAATAATATGACAAGTATCAAAATACTATTTATTTATTTAAAATCTTTAATTACTTTCGATATAATTACAGTTAATAATTTAAGAAATTCTCAAAAATTCCAATAAAATGCTTTATTATGTAATGCCTTCCGCCTACAATGTAGGCATCGTCAGACATCAAAATAAAATTCTAATTTTAAAACATTTGTTTACAAAACATAATAATGTAAATATTAAAAACATATGGTAGATTTTAAAAATAATTACATTTAAAGTGTGTGTATATAAATATGAATGTAAAGTAATTTTAAGTTAAAATTATACTATATAAACGGAGAATTTTGAATGGGAGGAGGTTCATTATTTACAATTAGTGTGTTAAATGTTCATGTAGAATGTTTCTAATGCATCTAATAATTGATTTTTGTTAACTTGTTTTAGAACTTCAAATTTTGAAAAATTATGTCCTTTTTCTAGAAAAAAACATAAGAAGAACATAGTCTTCTTATGTTCTTTTTGCTGATTTTTTCACATTGTCCATACTTAAAATTTGTTGTGTGTTCTTTGAATCTTGTTTTAATTTTTCTTTTTGTTTGGCCAATATACACCTTATCACAATTAATTATATATATTCCAGATTTATCTTCTTCATTTATTTTTGATTTTGGGTTTTGTAATAGGTTTTTTATTTTATGACTTGTTCTGAGCAATAAATTTATATTATATTTTTTGAATATCTTCTTTGCTTCATTTGAATATTTATTATAACAAACGGATTTACAAATAGATTTTTCTTTAGGCTCAAGTGGTGTTAGAGTTGTTCTTTTATTTTTATTCATTGATATTGTCTTCTTTTGAATGATATTGTCAATTAATTTAGTTGGATATTCATTGAATTGAGCAATTTCTTTTATCTTTAAAACTTCTTTTTTATAATTTTCTTTTGATAATGGTGTGTTGAGAAGTCTATGAATTAATGAGTTAACGACAGTTCGTTTTTGAGATGGTGGATGAAATGAACTATTCATAATAAATCTGTAATTTAGAGTAGGTTTTCTATAAATGTCGAAGTCAATCATTCCAGTTTCTAAGTTTCGTGTTAAAAGTAAATCAAGATATGGGATTGATAAATTTAATTCTGTTTCATATGTAAATTTTATTTTTGGGAATTTCTTAAATTATTTACAATTTCCAATAAAGAACTCAAAGAAGAAATGGATAATTACAGTTGAAAATATGTGGGTAAATCATTCGTATAGTTATAAACAGCAATGGACATAATATCGACCCTTGAGGTACACTAATTTCTAAATAATCCCATTCCAAATAGTACTCGTCTGAATTATTTACAATCATTGTTCATTCTTCGTAATTGAGCAAATAAGAATTTCGTAATTTAATTGTCGTTCAAAATATTAACTCTCCTGGATAACGTGTGATGCGTTCATAAAGATATAATGTTTGTATTTTAAAAAAAATGTAATGATATTACACTTATAACGATAAAGTAAAATACTTTTAGTATTAAGTTATGTAAAGTATACTCGTTTACTGAGCATACAGTCTTATTGCTCAGTCTAGCATTTATTTTGTTTCAACGAGAAATTTGCCTCAGAAGATAAATACTGTACTTACATTTTCGTTCCAGCGAGACCACTTAAAAAAATCATCGGGTTTTTTGGATATTTGTTAAAATAAAATTGCCGCCATTTTGAAAATAATAAAAGATAGATAAAAACATTTTTTTAATAAATACTACATTCTAACTTGAAACTATTAACTGAGTTTTGTAATAATCGTAAAGATAACAAAGATATAAATTGTTTTATAGACCATTTTGTAAAACCCTGTACATCTATTCTAAAATGCATAGCCAGCCCCACCGTTTTGTAAAAACCTGTATATCTATTCTAAAATTAGCTTTTTTAGCTTGCTACGATTTGGAGCTAATTTCTTTTCATTAAATGTTTCATTTTAGCTTATTTTTTCTAATTTATAATTTACTGCATTATTGAGATGTAAACTGAAATTATGATTTTATTTATAATACGGACGTTTGAGGTTTTGCTAATTTGTTACAATAAGCAGCTAAATTTTACTTCCAGGGCCTTTTTGCGTTCAAAGATTTTATCGTTTCTTATGAATTATGATGAAAATAATTGTTATTATATGGCCTTCCTGAGGAAAAGATTAACCTTAAGCAATTACGGAGATTGGATTGAAACAAGGAAAACACCAGCGATCCGTTGTGTGACTCATCACACAGATTACCGGTACGAAATATCTCGCCTATCTGTAATATATCCTTGAAAGCTGTCCCTAATTTTTTACCTTCTCCCATATGCGTTAGCATAGAGAAAGTATAGTGATTATTAAAAAAAAACGTTTAACAAGTTGGTCTAAAAATCCATTTTAGGGTTCTCTGAACCTAAAAAAGTGTTTTTTCGGAAAGAAATTTAGTGTCTGTCCGTATGTGCAGTTGGCTGGAGACCAAACGGATAGATAAATTGTTATGACATTTTGTTTGTATGTGTATTTAACTAATATCTCTAGACCATTAAATTTTTTGAAATTTTAGTTTTATTTTCCTTTTTATGTGCAAAAGACATTAAAAAATGGAATTTTCTCAAAAACGGCGCTATAGATTTTGATTAAATTTTCAGGAAAGATGTGAATTACAATTTAAAATATTTTTGTAAAATCCGTATGTCTAGACTAGTTTTTGAGTTATTAAAAAAAAACATATTTAGGAATCATACTGGTAATTTTTAAAGTTTTGATTTTTTAGTGTTTAATATAGGGGGAAAGTTTGTGCCAATTCTTCGGAACCTTTTTTTTAGCTAATATATTTTAAATGTGACCCAGCTACTTGGGAACAATGTGTTGAGGAGATTGTAGGCGATAGGTTCTATGTTCAGTCCTCTAATACCGATACGGTGTCTGCTCAATGGTTGCCATTAACGTGGACACTACTAAATAAGTCTGAGCCCTGAGGTGTCCGTGTTGGGTGGTAATCAGTGTCCGGATATTGTCCGGAAGAGAATTGATTATCCAAATTTTGGTTCGGTAAAACTATAGGCCCTTAGATTCCCTGGCTATTAATAACTACTAATAACCCTTTCTTAGTTAGTAACAATGATTACACTCGTTCATTCTTTACCATCAATCCATGTGCCCAATGATCGACTTTTTCCTTTGTCAAAATTGTATCTGGTCTCCATTGCAGAGTACTGTAAATTCAAACATTTCATAAAAAATTACGATTAACTCGTGAACGGTTGGATTCAGCGTGTTCGGGTTTTGCTCAATTTGCTGAACTAAAATGTCCATTAACATTTCAAAAATAACGTCTAATGAACGGTTTGAATTTTGAGAGCTAGAGCAGATTTTACCCCTCGAATTATGACTAGCTGAAATTTTGGAATTTTTTATATCTCTGTAACTTGGTAACGTTGAAAATTGTTCATGCTTTCAGTTGAACCTAGCCCAAACCGGCTCAACCTAACCGTTTATGAGTTATTTTTATTATTTAATAAATGTTTTAATATTTCTATACCACCCTAAGGAAACTAGATTCTATTTTGTAGGAGGAAAAATGAGTTTTTTTGTTAAGAAAATCACGCTTTATAAATATTTATATTAACTTCAGAAAATATTGTATAAGACGATAATGTATAAAACAAGACGCCTTGCTCACTGGTTGGATGAAAAAAACTCTCATCAGCAGATATTTTAGATATGTGAAATGTTACATATACAGTAGATTGACTGAGAGGGATAAACAGTGTAGTTACATTAGGATCTGACTAGCAACCGTTATATTCCGTATTGAAAAAAATAAAAGGTTTCAAAGAATTGGCACAAACCTTTCCCCCATATTAAACATTAAAAAAATTAAAAACGTTAAAAATTACCAGTATGATTTCAAAATATGTTTTTTTGCCATAATTAAAAAAAATAGTCAAGTTAAAGACTTAAATTTAATCAAAATTGTTTTTGAGAAAATTCTATTTTTGTATGTTTTTTTTCCATTAAAACAAAAAACTAACATTTCAAAAAATTTAAAAAACAGTTTGGAGATATTGGTTAAATGCACATATAAACCGAGTTTCATAAAAATTGTTCCATCCGTTTGGTCTCCAGCAAAGTGCACATATGGACAGACATAATTTTTTTTTCTCGAAAAAACACTTTTTTGAGTTCAGGGACCCTAAAATGGATTTATAGACAACTTGCAAGAAACTTATTGGACGATCACAAAACTTTCTCTATGCTAACGCACATGGGAGAAAGTAAAATCGTTGTATACTAATCTGTCCATTAAATATGGGATTGTCAGTAAAAACAAATTCGCATTCAAGTAGGCCTACGTATTGTTTCTTATGAACTGAGTATTCCAGATTATAAACCGTTTTCCTGGATATTGTAAAAGGTCAGTCTACACACCTTCCAGTGGTAATTAGGTTTTGTTATGTGCCAGTTTATAATTGTATATCGCTTGGCTGGTTCGAGCGTTGTGGGGAACCCCAAACCACAGTCAGCGACCTTCTCACAGGTGCGCTGGAACGGCAGTAGGAAACCGGCCGAGCCACCTTGAACTTGTCCTCCAGGAGTAGAGATGGCAATGATATATCGGAAATATCGATAAATAGGTTTCGATATATCTATATGTTAGTATCGATATTTTCTTTCGATAATATCGACCGTGCCGATATTTTGACTCGATATATCTTATCAATAAATATTTACGTTATTCTCTCTCCCCAAAATCATGGCGATTCGAAAAAAAAACACATTTAAATTGCCTCTTATACTTACAAAACATGCATTGAAATAATAAATTACCTTCTACTTATTCATTTTATTGTTCCAATGGCTTTTGAAGAACACTCACTCGTTCCAAAGCTGTAAATACTGTACCGGAAAAACGAAACAGACTAACTGGACAATTGATTTTCTTTTTTGATCAAATTATATTTTTAAATGATGTCATGACAAGTACTGGAAGTAGGTTCAATGAATTAATTTGTTTAAGATTTAGTGTTTATAAAATGTGAAAAAATAACACTGTTATTACGTTATCCTTTTATAATGAACTTAATAAAAAGGTATGATTATTCTTTATTATTTTAAATATTTTGAATTGTATTTATTCAGCCCAACAGACCACAACTTGTTTCGTGTAAATAAATGTATTTAATTTTTACATTCAGTAGGCTATTCTAAGTAGTGAAAGCAAAACATGAATGTATTTTTGGTCATGACATAGAATTAGTGCATAGTTTTAAAGATATAAATCATTTAAAATTCAATAGATCGGTTACCCGATAAATCGATATTTTTCTTTCGATATTATCGTTATATCAATATTTGGTTTGTGATATATCGATATGTTGAAAATATTTGCCATCCCTATTTAGGAGGCTATATTTAGTAAAAAGGATTTATTTAAATTACTAAATTACATAAAACACATAATGAACAGTAAAATTTGTGCTATTACGTGGTTTTTATCTTATTTCTTTGTGTTACTTGACAATATTTAATTTTCTAACATCAGACTTTGTTTATACTTATGACATTAACGCTTCTAATTAATTTATAATTACGACCTCTAAAGATAAAAAAATATGTTCGCATGTGTTTTTGTTTGAGCAAAAAAACCAAAGAAAAACGACGCTGTTCCATTATTGGCAGTCCTTGATATTGTTGTTTCACACCTACAGTTATTGGTTTCTTATCTTCGTCCTGAAGATTTATACCCCTTCAGCCCGTTCCTCGCCGGGAATTCCTCGCCAAACCGGTTCATATCAAGGTCGCTATTTGGTATATTTTCCCCGACATAATATCTTCATTTTATTATATAATGTAGTAAACACGGAATCTTTATTTTGCGTGGACGTCAATATTGAGATAAGCTGAACGGCAAAAACACAATTTTTGAATTCTGTTTTTTAGTATTGATGTTGACAATGATAATACACTGAGGCGTGTTTTTTTTTTAAATGGGCTTAAGAGGTTTAATATGTTAGTAATATAAGGTTGTTTAGAATGAGACTAAACTATAATAATACAGTCAGAGATATAAATAAGTAATGTTAATTGTAAAATAGTTTAGCATAAATTAATTTACTTACTTGAACCATGACCTTCTTGTTTGTATGAAAAATATACGGAGTATGATTTTAAAGAAATAAAAACTAAAAAGAAATATATATATATATATATAAGCAAAATAGCACTGACTGACTCATTGACTCATCACGAAATCTCGAAAACCACCGAACGGATTTACACGAACTTTCTAATGAAGTTAGCTTTAATATGGAAGTGACCCACTAAGAAACGATTTTCCGAAACTTTATTCCCAAGGGGTGCAAAAAGTCTCTAAAAATTTCCTTTTTTCCATAAGAGTAACATTGGCTTTATTTTAATATAATAACAGCTGTTTTGTAAATAAATAAACATGTTTATTTTGTAGGTTTGACATTATCCTATTGATGCATTAAGATTTCAAACTTCAACTGTCAAAAAAAAAAAAAAAAAAAAAAAAAAAATGGAATCAACATTTTTAAAATAGGCTAAGTAACACATTTGATTATTTAAGGGTAACACCACTGGGTATTTATAGTAATAAATAGGCAACAACGCAAGTAGTGTAGGTGAGATACTGTAAATAAATTTATTATTGTGATTTTTTAGATACAGTTAATCTACTCTTATTTGTGGTTAAAAGTCACATACCGCGGCCTAAGGCCGAGGTGTACCGAGCGCAGACAGAGCTAGGGTTGGCATGTGAAGCGTGCAGGGGTATCCCCTAGTTAAGTAATAAAAAAAACTGCATTTGAGATGGTGATAAATAAACATAACATTTGCAAGATATCTAAGGCTACAGGTTCCTGTATTAAAATCAAAGCCACATCCTGTAGACTTTTGTATTTTTCTTACCGACGGCCCAGCTTCGCTTACAGGGTGGATCTCTACGCTTGCATACTCTTCCCTCTATGGTTCTCTCTAAACTATCATAAATAAGCTCAGACTACTGCCGTTCTCCTAGATAACAAAGTCTTATAGTCCAGAACACCCAAGAAAACCCAACAAGAAGTCTACTTTAGGCCGATGCAAAGTAGTGCAATCAAGTCAGAGTTAGTGGGATATTTGTCAATGAAATGAAACCCGATTCAGCCAAGCCGAATTCATGTTTATGATTTTTGAATTATCTGTTTGAAATAAATTATTAAATTCAATTAATGCCAATAATATTTTTATGGAAAAAAGGAAATGTTAAGGGGTTGTTTCTATCCCTTAGGAATGAACAAAAACTAACTTCCCTCCAAATGGCATCAACATATATTCAAAATGGTTCTGACATTTTGTGATGACTGAGACTTGTTTTTCGTTATGTACTATTTCCAAGATTAATTTGATAGGATAGTAAAGACTGATAGTTCAATTGTTTATTTGTTGAGTTAGGTTATGTTTTAGGTCCTTCTGCTATGTGTATTTTAAGTGTATCTTGGTTCCATTTTACTTGATGATACTTGGATCCTGATCAATACTATTTCAAACAACATGTAACTATTGAACTCTTGGACTCCAGGTTGTTAAGACGTCTCGAACTCTCTTTGTGGGAGCTCCCTTTTTCCAAAAAAGTGTTGGCCAATTCGGTTTTGGGATTTGTAACAAGTGGCATGTTGTGTCTTTTCCCTTTAACACAAAGGGCAACTGTTCTTCCATATTTGAATTATTATTTAAACACCGACCACGTAAAAAATACACATACCAAACAGAAGCCATGTATGTGCCAGACAGACTAGACAGAATCATATAAACGTCAGATATATCTCAAACACAATGAAATCAAGGAAACAGGTCTAATAGGAGAGTAAACAGATGCCATATAGAGATCAGATAGAAAAATTCTAAACAAAAGTCACGCATGATCCACAGAAAAGTTCAGCGATAGATGAGGCCATACAGAAAACAGAGGTTAAACAGACGATAGACAAAGAATATTGAGTGACATTGAAAAAGCAAAACGGAGGATAAACTGAGACTAAGAAAAAAGTAGACTAAGGCCAGATAGGGAGTGACCTTGCAGAAGTCAGGCAGAGGATAGAATAAGGCTAAACAGAATATAGACAGAGGCCAGACATTGAGTAACTTTGCAGAAGCCAGACGGAGGATAGAATAAGACCAAACAGAGGTCAGAGTATTAGTGACTGCAGAAAATAGATGGAGGTAAGGCGAAGACTATGTAGAAACTAGACTGAGGCCAATACTCAGTAACATTGTAGAAGCCAGATGTAGACTAGACGGAGACTAGACGTAGGCCAGACATTGAGTATCCTGCAGAAGTAAGATGGATGCTAGACGAAGACTAGGCAGACACTAGACTGAGAAAAAAGATTTAGTAACCTTGCATAAGCCAGGCAGAGTCCAGAATAAGGCTAAACAGAATATAGACAGAGGCCAGACATTGAGTAATTTGCAGAAGCCAGACGGAGGTTAAAATAAGACCAAACAAAGGTCAGACTTGTGCCTCTGCAGAAACCACATGGAGGTAAGGCGAAGACTATGCAGAAACTAGACTGAGGCCAAACATTGAGTAACCGTGTAGACACAAGATGTTGGCTATATATCCAAAACTTTTTTGGACGATCACAATACTTTCTCTATGCTAACGCATATTGGAGAAAGTAAAAATATATAATCATACATTATCATGACTCTGAGAGCAATGGTAATTGAATTACTGCTACCACAATATCAGACGTGATAATCATCATGACCATTGGGTGGAAGACGTGCACGAACGACCGGCAAGTTCTTTGAATATAGTTGGCAAGTCGTGGGCGGCAGGCGTGTGAAGTCAGCGGCATAGTTTATGGCTGAGTCTAGTGCGGCTGGCAGCAACACCTAGACAGGTCATAGAACTCGTGTTGCTAGATGAATTACAGGACATTCTGTCGTATTTATTGGTTGAAGATTTACTTTGTACCTTAGGAATCAAACAGCCAGGTGATTCGAATCACCATAGGTTGGACAAGTGTAACTGTTTCATTTATTTCTGATATGCTACAGATGACTTCTTAGTACGGATACGCTTAAAGACGCTGGATACAGGCTGTTTGGTCAAAAAACATTTTCGATTTTTTTTCGATTTTAACTACTTTATATCAGCTATTAAACACCTCCCAAGTAGTTCTTTCATTAAAATTGTGTTTATAGTTATAAATATATCACCTCTAAGATGCGAATTTGGGCTTTCTTGGTACATGCAAAATTAAGAAACTATTTTCCGATTATTCCCAAATTTTAAAAACAGACCCTCACAGGACTGTTCTTGCTCATTGCTTAAAATTACGTAATTTTACTGCAAATTAGTAGTAAGTTTGATTTAAAAATATTAATTTTATTTATTTGTTTTTATTTTATTACGACAAGAAATAGAATGTTTTGTTTGGTATCTTATGTTTTTTAATATCACACCATTTACAACATTGATTAACTTTATAAACTCAACTGGAACTTGTAAGTTTACCAGCATTTTATATTACAATCCATTCGCTACGCACACGAACAGTGAGACAGTACACGCACCCTCAGGATCGTGCTTCAACGACTTCCTGCAATTATATAGACGGGGAACTGAGGGGTCGCGGTCAGACGTACAGCTAGCACGCGTAGCGGAATTCAGTTGTCCCTAATGCCGGCCAAACCAACTTAACTTAAATACGCTTAAACACGTCGGCACTAGTGGCGTAGTGCTGTAACCCAGCTACTTGGGGACAAAGTACTGTGGAGATTGTAGGTGATAAGTTCTATGCTTGGTCCTCTTAATATCAACATGGCGTTCGCTTAATGGTTGCCATCGACGTAGAAACTACTAGAAAAGTCGGGGTGTTTGAGTTGGGTAGTAATCAGTGTCCGAATGTTGTGTAGAGAAGAGAACTGAGTATCAGACTTGTGAATTAACTGAAAATTATCCAAATACTACGTGGCTTGGATTCCACATAAAACTGTACAACCCTTAGTGTCCCTCGCCATTCGGGCATTAATAAATTGCCCTTTATAAAGAACAGTGGACCTTAGTTAGTAACAATGAGTAAACTCGTTCATCTACACTCACCACAATCATTAGCCCTTCATGTTCGCTTGTACCAATGAATATATATAGAGATATGTATTTATTTCATGTACCTTTACTATTGGCAATTCAGTAATTATAAATGAATACATGGCAAATAAAAATACTTTTTTTTAGTGTTTAGTTATTTAAAACGTTCATTACATGCACTACAAATACAATCCATGAAGGATGAAAGAACACTTTAAATACTGTATTATTGTATAGGTTTTTATATAAATTAATGCTCCTTTGAGACAAAATTTGATATTTAAATTTTAACAGTTCAGACAATAAATAAAGACTCATTTTCATGTAGCTGAAGATGAGATTAGACAACTTATGTCTAAATGTAGAAATATAATCGATCGTTAAAAAGATTACATATAAAATTAAAGAAAACAACGGTTTTTTGTTTGAGGACCAAATTACAAGAAATGCGAAATATGATTTTCGGTTTGTAGTTAATCAGGCTAAAAAAAATAATAATAAAAAAACACGGAATCTCATGAAATATGATGAAGCCTGTTAACTAGCTTTAAAGTTCTTGCTCCTTCCTCTATAGTACGGCATTAAATACATATTATATAGTAATAATATAGATAAATATAGACTATTTATGGATGTTATTTATTTTCAGTCATTCAGTTTGCTCATAAACGCAGGTTTTTTAGTGTTTATTGAAGTTGATTCTTGCTTGCTGCACTCTGAAGGCTTGACTTACTGCAAAGAGAAAGCATCTCCAAAAAATAAAAAATTGAAGTAAATCTATATATTTTATAATATAAAGCTGGATTGGGATCACTCACTCACTGACATAAATGTTTACCCACTTCGGAGTGCTGGAAAAGTTTGAAATTTGAACTGAATGGTATATCTAACCATTTCTACCCTAGGAAAATTAAAAAAATTTCAATCTTCCAGTAAATAAAGGTTGTTTTGGGGGGTTGAAAATCAAATATTTCCTATAAGAATAGCATGTTCCTCTCACAAAATAGTAGTTTTTATAACCTAACTTGAGTAAAAAGCTTGAGTACAGTTTCCAAACCTGCACAGTTCTACAGAGGTAATAAACGCGCACCTTATATACGAATTTCAGCTTAAAATCTTAAGAATGTTGGGCATTGGGAGCAGAAGTACTGAAATCTTTGAAAAAGTAAAACTTTTTAATGCATATATTATCTATTTAAGTTGAGTATCAGTTTAAATCTATTTTTCTCCTGAATCCAAATATACCATCAGATTTTGAAAAGGGCCAAAAATAAGCTGTATATGCCCAAAAACAAAACAATATCTCCGAAAACCAAGAAAGGGTAGTACTAAAATAAAACGTCCAAGTGGGGTGTTAAACTATAGACACTTATCTATAAAATCACATTATATCATTAACGTTTTGAAGTAAAAACGTTTAAGGGCTATGCCCCCCGCCCCCAAATAAAAATTATGCCCCAAAACCTAAAATTGAGTAATGTTAAACTAATAAACCTAAAAGGGGTATTCTTTTTTTTTTTTTTTTTAACTTCACTTGCCAGTTGACATGGGCCTACAGGCCTGTGCGTCAACTTTATTCAACGAGTGAAGTACCGACCGTTGGCTCAGTGGGGATTCGAACCTTGGACCTTGCCCTCCACAGTCCGAAGCCTTAGCCACTGAGCCACCACGCCGGCTTTTTAAAATTACATTGGTAATTAAATGTTATTACTATGTTAATTAATACTTCAGATTTGAGAGAAGACTGTATATGGGCTCCACTGCCCCAAAAACCAAAATTCATAGTCATACTGGTTAAGAATTTTGACGAGGCCATAAGCAGATCTTCCTTACGAGGCGTAATGCCGAACTACACAAATGGGTCTGTGGCAGAGCGTCTTAGTGAGGCCGCAGGGCGAGCTTCCCTCACGAGCGTAGCGAGTGATGGGGTTGGTACACGAAGTGTGCAGGGGTGTCTCCTAGTTTTTATATATAAAAGGCAAAGCCCTGGCTGACTGACTCACTCACGCATCCCTAATTCTCCAACTTCCCATCAAGGTAGAGAGCTGACATTTTGTACACTGTTTCTTTGGGTCTTAAATAGGACAATTAAAGTATTTTCATCTTGATAAAGTACTCCTAAGGGGTAGAAACCACCCCTGAATGATTGCTACATAAGGATAGCATTGGGTTCATTTTAGTAAATTAATAACATATGTTTTGTAAATAAATAAACATGTCTAATTTGAATGTTTGACATTGTACTATTTATGCGTTTTTAATATTTTACTTTGCGTTTAATCTTCAGGTGTTATAAAAAAATAAATAAAATAAACACGTTATAAATAAGCTAAATAGGTGGCAAAGCAAGTAACGTGAGTGAGATACTGTAAATAAATTTAATATTGTGATTTTATATTATACAGGTAATCTACTATTATTTGTAGTCAAAAGTCACAATCCGGGGCTGAAAGGCGTGGTATATCGTCGGGGTTGGCATGCGAAGCGTGCAGCGTGTTCTCTAGTATATATATATAAAAGGCAAAGCCATTACTCACTCATCACTAATTCTCCAACTTCCCATCAAGGTAGAGAGCTGACATTTTGTACACTGTTTCTTTGGGTCTTAAATAAGACAACTAAAGTATTTTCATCTTGATAAAATACTCCTAAGGGGTAGAAACCACCCTTAAAAGATTGTTCCATAAGGATAACATTGGGTTGATTTTAGTAAATTAACAACAGCCGTTTTGTAAATAAATAAACATGTTTTTTTTTTAAGTTTTACATTATAATATTGACGTATTTTTAATACTATACTATGTATATTTGATTTTCAGCTGTTAAAAAAAATGAAATCAAACCCAAGCGATATCCTAGGATATTTATACTAATAAATAGGTAGCAACGCAAGTAGTGTGAGGGAGATATTGTAAATAAAATTAATATTGTGATTTTGCTTTATACAGTTAATCTACTGTATTTTTATAGTCAAAAGCCACATGTCAAGGTCGAAGGGTTGCCGATCGTCGGGGTTGGCACGCGATTGCCTCTTCTACTGTAAAAACGGAACATACAGGGTGGAAAAAATATGGAAATGTTTTAACAACTTTTGTATGACTTCACATGTACATGATCATGGTTAATAAGAACATACATTTTGTCACCATTAGCGACATATCATGTTTTCTGGGGGATGGCCCATGAGGAGTTGAACGAAAATCTTCATTGTAATTCTAGGTTGAGTTTGGTATGAAATGAAAGGTCTGTTCAAGAGAAGTTAATTGCCGCAAACTGGACTTCGAAAGGTTTATCCTTTTCAGAGTAGTGGTTATTTGAATTTCAAAGTAACTAATTTGAACAATATTAATTCTCCGCTATTTACCGGTTTCAAGTAAATTATTCTGATCAAAATTTATACTTTTTGGAACAATTAGTGAAACAAATTCAATTATCTATGTAAAACAATAACGTTGTTGTAAAAGTGTTTCTATATCCCCCCCTTTATACATATTAAAGTACAATACCTAAAATGCCTTTTCTACTGTAAAAACGGAATATATTGCACTATCGGCTGAAGAATGTCACTGCAGGGATCAGGTATGTGTTCTCCTTTTTGTCATATACGCTTACAGTACTTTTGTTATCTTGGGAATTGCTTTGCATTCGTAGACAGAATCTCTCTTGAGCATAATCATAATCTAATATCAGGTTGCTCTTTTGTTTTAAACATGTTTGTTGTCTATGTATTAAGTAATATACTCGTGGAAGTTGGATAGAAAAAAACAAATCAAACGTATAAGTAAATTTTAAATAATCATTTATATTTTCTTGTTACCTTTTCACAAAAAAACACGATTACTTCCCGTAGCTGGAGTTTAATATCAGAAGATCACACACCTCTGGGGAAGCCTACTTTATCATCAAGCAAAGAACTTGCTTCATTCAACATTTATCATTAAGACGCCGATCATAGGGATATGGGTGAATATGAGGGGTGAATGAATGTGGAAAATGAGTGTAGATGAACGAGTGTAGTCATTGTTACAAGGGTTGACTGTTCCTTAGAAAGAGCTATTTATTAACGTATCTACGTCGATGAAAATCATTGAGCGGACGCCATTTCAGTGTTAAGAGGAACGAATATAAAACTTGTCACCTACATTCTACACAACACTTTATCCCCAAGTATCTGGGTTACAGCACTGCGCCACTAGTGCCGACTTAACCTAACCTTACGGTATAACTTAAGGCTGTATAACAGCTTAATGTTATAAAATATTCATGCCAAGTGTAATGTTCAAAAATTCAAAGCCTTAAAGTTAAAATTAATTACGTGAAATGTTGTCCAGTTTAACTATCCACACTCTAGCTACCGTGTTTTCAGGCCTATTCTCGTCAATGGATTTTCCTGAACCAGATGCAAAAAATGTCTTCTAAGTGGACATTCCAAACTGATCTGTCATTTCCGTATTAATCATGATAATCTACACACAATGTTTCCCGTTTATATTATGAGTGGGCTGTAGAAAAAAACTGCTCGCATTCTAATAACTTACGTGGTTCGGATTCCACGTAAAACTGTGTTCCCTTAGTTGCCCTGGCTACTGGGCTGTTAATAAATGGCCCTTTCTGAGAAACAGTTGAACTCAGTTAGTAACCAGACTACACAGTCCAACCACACTTATCCTTAACTCATTTAATTATTAATATCACCTTAAAGTAAGCACAAGATTGTGTCGGCGTCTCGTATCTAAGAACCTAATCGGAAACTGTTCACCGAACAAACGTCAAACGTCATTCAACAATTGGCTCAGGAGACATTCAATAAAAGGAACCAAATAAGGTTTTTGAGGTATTTAATAATTTGTTTAAAACTAATGATAAATATTATACATATAATATGATTAAACAATGTTAGCAACACAGATTTAAATGGTTTGATTACAACGTATATGAGCATAATACTACTAATTTAACAATATTAAATATCTGATTTATATTAGTAATGAGTGAATATGCCAGAACTTGTTTTATAACACAGCTGAAGTGGAATTTCAGGCATTTTTTTATTTGGAAAACGTAAGATTTTGTTGGATAACTATACAAATTTAATTTATTATGCCTCTTGAAATTTTTTATAACTAGACGGATTTTAGGTGTGGTCAACAACTGACGTTTTGAATATCATTCCTGACAATTTTATTTTTCCATCATGAATTACAAAGTAGTACTACCCCAGCTTGTGTAAATTTAAAATATCCAATTTAAAACGATCTTAGCAGTGTATATTTCCAACTTCTCAAGAGTTCTGCTGTTTTGTAACATTAAACCATTATTGAGTTTTAATCTCTTTTAATCAAAACAGAGATATCATATAATGTTTAATTTAGTTACATGTATGTTAACGAGTAAGCTTAACGGTGTCAAACCAACACTAGGCTACGTGGTTCGGATTTCTCGTAAATATGTAGGTCCCTTAGTTGCCCAGGCTATTGGACTATTAATATATAGCTCTTTCTGAGGAAAATTCGACCTTAGTTAGTAAAAATGTACTATACTCGTTCATATACAATCATCATACTCATTCGACCCTCAAATTCAGCCATATCTTGACGATCGGCATCTTAATAATGAATAATGATGGTTTAAATGATAGCAAGAAACAATGATATCGTCTTTTGACCAGGAACTACACCCAAACTGTACGTGCATCGTGATATGTTGAGGTTAAGAAATAAATATATTTTCAACGACTATATAAAAATATTTATTGATACAATCTACAAACTAGTCCTAAAGTAGAGTTCCTAGAGTAGTGTCACAGTGGCAGTGGCTGTTGGTGGGGGGAGGGCGGTAGTCGTGGGTCTAGCGGCGGTGTCCCTGGGTTGTGGGGGGAGATCCCCCTCCATAGGCTACGGCGTGACTGCTGGCCACCCCACTCCGGCCATGGCTTACACTGTTGGCGATCACAGTAGTGTGGTGGGGGTAGTGACTTCCTTGGCTGCCCCTAGAGTAGCCTCCCTGGCCACCTTCCTCCCCTTGGCTGCCGGGAAACATCCCCAGCACGATGGGGAACCAAGCGTTGAACGAGGCTGCAGCGTTGCCTCCTGAAATGAAACGTAACACAAGTCTGCTATAGTTAAAGCCAAGATACAAGTTCTGAGAGCCAAAGACTAACCCTTCTTAATTACTTCAAAAATTTGACGATAATTACTAGTCCCGATTGCCTGTAAATACAGTTGATACATTATTGACGAATCAAACTTCCATTACACTTACATTTAGTGATAGGATCCTTGATTACCCTTAAAAATTACGTAGAATAATTGAGCGTTCATTAATTTTTCCATAATATTTCTACAAGATTTTTGCATAGTTATAATTTAATTTTTATTTTTATTTATTTGTTATAGAATTAACTGCGTAACAGATAAAATAAAACAAATTTATACTATATATTGGTAAATTGAGTTTCATGTATTGGTTTAAAACTTATACGGTCATGCTAATTTAAGTAATCCTTTTTAGATTCTAAACTATTAGAAATAATGAGACTAAATATGATATAAATCCCTGTACATATGATATAAATTATCAGCTCTTTAAATATAAATTAGCTCGTAATTTAAATAACTTTGATTAATGTATACATAATTTAAAAAATAATGAGTATCAGCATAAACAATTATTAACTCGTGACTAGTCTGAAATTCAAGAAAGTTTATAAATGTATAAAAGAATTTTAAAATAAATATATTGTATTAGGCATAATGATATAAAAGAATGCATTAGATTCAAAAGTCGATAGAAAAATTATAAACAATGACTATAATGTATTATAAACTTGAAATATTATTGATTTTATATATCTTTACTGATTAGGCTTTAAGGGTTTAGGATTAGAACAAGAAGTCTCAGAAGATGAAGCTGCTGAACTTCAAACAACTTCGCTATCAGTAAATTATAAATCACTATTAAGTTTAATTAATATCGGATAACTAAAATATGAGAGTGGGTCGTTATTAATATTCACCTCCTCGGAAATTAAGTCTAGTTTCTATACTAAATTCACTAAACAATGTAAAAAATGAGCTATTGAGAAAAATCGTCTAATGTTCTTTTTATCTCCATAATTAAAGTTTTAGCTCCATAAAATTTAATTTCTAAAGAGTACCCCCACTTACCCGATCTGCTGGGTTTCTCGTATTCCTCTTCGTCTTCCTCTTTGGGGGAGTATTTCTTCTTGTTCTTCTTAGTTGGTCTACTGGGCTCTTCTTCTGTCTCCTCAGGCTCGTCTGCAGTTTCAACTGCACCCTCGGCCTCCGGCGTCTGAGGTTGTCCCCAGGGCTTGCTACTGCCACGCTCTGGAGGCTGTTCGACCGTGGATGGTTCTTCGTGGTCAGCTCCTCCCCAGCGGCCCCGGGGTCGGTAGTAGGGGAAGTCCCCTGAGGATGCGAACGCACTCAGACCACTACCTGGCATGAACCCGCTGAACGTCATCGACCTGCCGGGCTCCCTCTTGTCTCTCACTAGCAGAGTGGGGCTCCCATCTAGGATGCCACAAGAAAAATGTCAGTGAAATGTTTCACTATGTTACAAGAATATACGTTATCAAATTATTATGTACAGGTTATATGGTAAAAAAATACCATTATATCCTTCTTACGAGTTTACACCTTATTTTAATAATTCAAGTATTTCGCTGATAAATATTTGATGGTGTTAATTCTTTATGTGCTATTGTGTATTATACCATTGTTTCTAATATTGTTTGAAAATTTATATTTATAGTGGATGCACGATATACTATATTTTCATTACTTCTTATTTTTTTGTTTATTTTGGCGTTGTTATTTTTGTTTTGTTACTATTTATTTCTTTTGTTTGTTCATTTCTTATGTCTTGTTTTTTTTGCACCTGTTGAATGTATGCCTTAACTATTTTTTTAGTATTTTACTTTGTAATTTTACAGTTTTCCTGTATTTTTTGTTTATTTGTTCTTTTTTGTGTTATTAATTGTCATGATATTATTTGTAAATATTTATCCGAATGAACTTTATCCGAAATGACTTTTGAAGTCAAGTAATAACAATCTGAAACCTAAACAATCTGAACATGAATGTTAAAAGATATTTACATAAGTTTCCATAATTATACCCCCATAATTACACCCCTTAAAGATGGTTCAACACTAATTTTAGTTCACTTTGGGGAAAGTAACATGCACTAGGACGTAACGGTAGAACGTCGTACCATTAGGTTGGTAAGTCTTGAACACTTAAGTGTCATTATTTATAGTTTCACATCGCCCTTAGATTCTAAGACATTGTTCCTTAATGTTTTTAATTAAATTAATGGTATAAGAATCCGAAAATAGAATAAAAATTTTGCCATTTAACAACTATATTAAAATTGAATAAAATAAATAAATAAATATCATGCAAAAACATTTATAGATGTTGTAAAATCATTGCAATTTAACAAATATATTAAAATTGAATAAAATAAATAAATAAGTATCATGCAAAAATCATTTATAGATGGAGTAAAAACATTGCCATTTAACAAGTATATTAAAAATGAATAAAATAAATAAATAAAGAAGTATCAAGCTAAAATCATTTATAGATGGAGTAAAAACATTGCCATTTAACAGCTATGTCAAAATTGAATAAAATAAATAAATAAAAAAGTATCATGGAACAAAATTATAGATGGATTAAAAACATTGCTATTTAATAGATATGTTTGAATTGAATAAAATAAATAAATAAAGAAGTATCATGCAAAAAAATATTTTATAGATGTAGTAAAAACATTGCCATTTAACAACTATATTAAAATTGAATAAAATAAATAAATAAACAAGTATCATGCAAAAAAAATTATAGATGAGTAAAAACATTGCTATTTAAATTTAATAAAATAAATAAATAAAGAAGTATCATGCAAAAATCATTTATAGATGGAGTAAAAGCATTGTCATTTAACAAATATATTAAAATATTTATTTTAATATATAATAAATAAATAAGTATATAATAAATAAATAAGTATCATGCAAAAATCAATTATAGATGGAGTAAAAACATTGCCTTTAACAAATATATTGAAATTGAATAAAATAAATAAATAAAGAAGTATCGTGCAAAAAAAGTTATAGATGGAGTAAAAACATTACCATTTAAAAGCTATGTTAAAATTGAATTAAATAAATAAATAAAGAAATATCAACCAAAAAATAATTATAGATGGAGGAAAAACATTACCATTTAACAACTATATTAAAATTGAATAAAATAAATAAATAAATAAGTATCATGCAAAAATCATTTATAGATGGAGTAAAAACATTGCCTTAACAAATATGTTAAAATTGAATAAAATAAATAAATGTATAAGTATCATGCAAAAATCATTTATAGATGGAGTAAAAACATTGCCTTAACAAATATATTAAAATTGAATAAAATAAATAAATATATAAGTATCATGCAAAAATCATTTATAGATGGAGTGAAAACATTGCCTTTGACAAATATATTAAAATTGAATAAAATAAATAATTTATATTAGTATCATGCAAAAAATCATTTTGTATTGTTATATATTGTAACAGTTTATTGATTATATATATTAGAAATTAATCTTAAAGTCAAACAAATTCTTATAGTTATGAAATATTTTTAAAACAAATACTTCATATTATTTTAACACAAAATGAAACGTTTATTCATCTAAAATACTCATAGTACAAAATCTTATTAAAAAAAATTTCCAGCATATACAGGAGTATTTTTACTAGAAATTACCATTTAAAGTAATAAATTAAAAAAAATATATAAATTATTCAAATTAGAAGTAAAAAGTGATCTTTTGAAAAAATATCTTTATTCAATGGATGGGTGTTTTGAAGAAATTAAAAAAAAATTCATTGTTTTTCCGTTTATATTTACATTGTAATGTTTTAATTATGTGGTAAATTAACAGACGAACACATTTGTTTGTTGTTATTTAGTTAGTAAAATACAATTTAAATAAGTAATTACGAATAATGGAACTTTAGAATTAATTTTTAGGTTGGTTTGTGTTAATGGTAATTATATAGAATTGTTTTAGAAATAGTTAGCTATTTAATATTTCTTCACTACGTTTTAAGACGTGATAGTTTTTGTTGTATTTTATTCTATGAAATTAATTGGAACATTACGAAAATAAAGTGAGTAAAATTAGTTATGGATAACTTTTGTACTCCAAGATTACTGCAATAACAGTCTGAAATAACCCCTATGGAAATAATATTACAAATAGAATATTAACACAACGATTGTGAATTCAAAACTAAGACGAAAAAACCATTCTCTAACTTGAGGTGCGATTAAATACAACGAAAAAAACAACGTTTTTTTTTTATTTTATTCTTTTACGATTGCCTACACAATTCATTATTATTCATCTTTAAGACGTAGAATTATGGGTGAATAAGAGGGGCTAATGAATGTGATTTGTGTAGATGAACGAGTGTAGTCACTGTTACTTATTAAGGCCTACTATTTTTTAGAAAGAGCCACTAACCAATAGCCCAACAGCTCGGGAAACAGCTTTCAGGCCACGTAATGTTGGCCTGATTTTCAGCTCACTGAAAAGCCTCTTGACTGCCTCCCTACATAAACACCCCAGACTTCTCTAGTAGTGTCAACGTCGATGGTAATCATTGAGCAGACGTCATGTCAGTATTAATAGGACTGAGCGTAGAATTTATCGCCTACAATCTCCAAAACACTTTGTCCCCAAGTTGGTGGATTACAACACTGCGCCACTAGTGCCGACGATATTTAGTGTAGAAAGTATGGGATATTAAATGAATGAAATAAATACGGTTCCCCTGTACATTATTGCTCAGATTCATGAACAAATCATATTCAAACTTGGAGAGAAGTTAATGAATAAAATTGAATTAAGTATATTTATTTTAAGTGAATATTGTATTCACTTACAGCTCAGATTCATACAGTTTCATAGTTGATGGAGCACGTAAATAAACCAACCCATGAAAGGGCAAATATTATCTCCTTTTTTTAATTATAATTTTGAATAAGATTTGTATTTTGGTTGAATAAATAGTCACCCGAAACATTATACATGTATTATGACTGCGATGGTCATAATATGAAATAGGATACAAACAAAATTAACAACTTTGTAATATTATGAAATAAATTAAAATATAATATTTAGTTCTCACTGGTTAGCTAAGTTATATATAAATTATCAGTACATAATTAGATATTATAAGTACATTAATACATATGAGACCATAAGTTCCTTTCAGAATATTTTTACAAGGTCAATACGTCTTACAATTAATGTATACCTTAATATATTGCTAGTCAACTATCATAATACGACGAAGGACTCACTTATTGCATATTTTATATTTTCTATAAATAAAACTCGCAAAATATAATACAAATTTATAAAGTGTCCTTAAACCTTTCGTAAGCAAGGTTTTTCACTTTTAAAAGCAACATGGAACTAAAACATAATTTGTATACATTAAATAACAATAACAGTATAAAATAAATAAGCTAATATTAAAAACATTAAACAAAGAGAAAATGGAAAAATCACTAAACAATTTTTAAGTTCGTTTATCCAATATGATTCATAAGTATAAAGATCATTTGGTTTGATAACTTCTTATAATGCATTTATGTTTGAAAAAGAATGTTTAGGTTCTAAACAATATTTGGCAATGGCTGATTTTTCTTAATGGTTATTTTTCAAATGTCTCAATGGGTCGTTTAATATAGTTTTAAGAATTCTTCTAGTTTGGCTACTATATTTTCTATCACAGTCATTATATTGAATTTCGTATATTCCTGATTTATCTTCATTTTAATTTTATCTTAGGCTAATATTTTGAAGTAAATATTTCATTTATTTGTTGAATTGTAAGATATATTTATATTATTATGTTTTAGCAAGATCTTCAGGATTAATTCTGATTTGGTTTTATAATTCATACTTTTCCAAGATTTGTTTAGTCAATAACGAACCAGGCATTTTCCATTTTTCTTCGTTCTTGAATTATTAATATTTTACGTTACTTCGGCTGATTTATTTTATATTGTTATTTTTATCCAGTACAGTATTTACAAATTATGTTCCAGTTGCTTGTTTTCGAAAGGCCTTAAGCGTACTTAATGAATTTTTATTTGGTTTTGGGGTTTTATTTATACAAACTGTCAATAACAAATTTTATTTCTTTAGTACGGAAAATAAATATAAATAATTTTATTATTTTTGTACAGTGAAAGTGAAGAGACTTTGAGCACACACGGAAAGTGTTTTAATAGTGCATGTTCCTTTAGGGCAGTTTATAGAGAAATCAAAATTTCTTTTTCATGATACGAAGTTTTCCCTTTTCCAAAAAAATATTTTTCTTGAAACACGATGAAGATATATCTATATGTATGAGTGTTTCTGAACGTATGTAAATATTTTCGATAACCTACTACTGTCGGCGCAGAAATTATGTGCACCTGAGTTTGAAGGTTGTTTTCTAAGGAACTGAGAGGCCTACGAAAAATCTTATCACACCATTATTTTCCTCGTTTAATTTTACGTTTTGGAATTTTCGTTTAAACATTTTATTACAAGTGATAATGATTTTTATCCTGTTTGGAACAAAAAAGACCGGAATTTGAACTAGTTTTCACTGTACATATAATTTTGACCGTTATTACTGAAAAACTCGTCGATGAAATTGCATTTATATTTTAATACCTGATTAATAGGAATGTTTTCTACAGGTTTTATAAATTTTAACATATTTCCTATCTTAGAACAAAAAGTTCTTATCAATATCCTAAAACATTGTTTTCTTGGCTTCTAGAGGTCGTAAAATTAATTTCTTAGTTTTGTTGTAATCATTTTGACATGTGTAGTAGTGATATACAGTATAACTTTCATATGTGTAAGTAAATGCAGTGATTTTAAATTGATTTTAAGTAACTTTAAATTGATAAATTTCAATTGATATAAATCAATATAAAACCATTGCATTTACTTACACATATGAAAGTAATATATCGTAACTACACATGTCATAAGGATTACAACAAGACGAAATTATTAATATACGACTGCTATCAGTCAATAAAACGATATTTCAGAGAATTGATAAGAACTTTATTTTTCAAAGTTAAAATTCTAAAATTTATAAAACTTATAGAAAACATCCTGTCAACCAAGTAGTAAAATATAAATGCGATACATTAACGCATTTATGAGTAATAACAGTGTAAATTTGATGTACAGTGAAAAATTGTTCCAATTCCGATACTTTTTTGTTTTAACTAAGATAAAAATTATTAAAACTCATAATGAAATTTAAAAACATATATTTCATTACGTACAATCAAACGAGGAAAATAATGATGTGATTAGATTTTACTTAGGTCTCTTAGTTCCTTAGAGATTCAAACTCGGGAGACGTAACTTCTGCGCTGACAGTACAGTAACAGTTGTTTTGTAGCTCGTGATGATTAAAGAAAAGTAAAAGATGCTTTTTTTTAAAAGTCTTTCACTAAATTTGTAATAATAACATAAGTTTATAAAGTTATTTTTATAATAATCTAACACAGATTATCCTGTTACCTTCAAGGATCGCTCCGATGATGGGAAGGCCGAGAACGCAGGTCAGCGAGGCCAGCTGTACAAGGATCACCCTGGTCACCATCGCGAGGTACTACAAGCAAGGAGGTCCTAGAATGATCCTGGGGTGCAGAAGCTCTCCTTATATCCGCCCCACCCCGGCGTGGACGTGTGCGGCCTGGCAAGTCCTGGGAGTTGGCACGGGCAGAGCCCCCAGATACACGTGACACATGTAGAGGATCACAGGTGCTTCCTGGTATCCGGGGGGCACTGGGTGGTATTCCGTTGAAATATGAAGAGAGGCATAGATGGCGTGAGTAGATTGAATTAATCCAGGACGGGGGTGTGGCAGTTGGAGACTCTTTGTAAAGTACTAAACTTCCAACCAGGGGGGGGGGGGTTTAGAACAATGGAGGAACATATTATAATGTTGATAACCTGAAAAGGAAAACGTTTAATAGTGTTATGTTAGGACCTCTTTCAGACAGCTGAAGGATGGTCTGCCATAAGGGTCTGTACTTACTCTAATTTTGTTCAACGTGTATACTTCTGTAGTCTAGTAAATTTATTTATGCAGATGATATTGTTTCAGCTTACCAACACAGGGACTTCACAGCTACTGAAGAAACACTCATAAGTGACCTTGCGGTCCTCGAGGAATATTTTAGAACCTGGAAGCTAAATCCTAACCCATCAAAAACCAAATAATCTGCTTTCTTCCACCTAAGTAACAATAGTGTTATGAAACACGACATATTTTATCTACATATGTATAAATAGTTTTCATGTAAATAAAGAATTAATGGAATAAGTTGGTAATAGTTAGATTGGTCGGTAGCGTAGTTGGTTCAATCCCAGCTTCATGTGCTAAAGGTTCTCAGTTCGATCCCAATCAGAGTCATAATACATTTTGAGAAGGATCATCTGATAAACACCGGCTGTTCATTTGTCATTGGGCTATTAATTAATGACACTTTCTAAGGAATAATCGGCCTTAGTTTGTAACAATGACTACATTCGCTCATATACACTCATCACACTCATTCGAAATCCATATTCGCCCATATCTTGACGATCAGCGTCTTATAAATAAATAAATATAGTTTAGATTGCAGATAGTTTTTACTTTCCATAAAAAAAGTACTCATGTGGCGTTTTACGTCTATACTTTCTTGAAGTAAAACGCAACATGAGGACCTCCAGTTCTTACGGTAAAACAATTTTACCTTTTTATTTACGTGTTTTTTTTTTTTTAATAAGATACTTATGGTAATTTTACTCTGCCTATTCCGCTTAGACTATAGATCTGTTCGGGGAAACATGTTCAGACAAAGTAAGGGGGTGAAATTAAATACTTGTTATACAATTTTAACAGATGTTGGAATGTAAATTATGTCTGTAATATTGTTGAGGCTAGATCATTCATAATGCTAGAAGGAGAGTAAGTGCTTATTTATAAAAATATATTGGAAGTTTAGTTTGATCTAAAATTTAATATTAATGTAATAAAACTAAAAAATCGATGTACTCACTCATAAAAAAATATATAAACAGATTTTGATTGTATTTGGAGTGAAGTTAGCTTATGCATAGTTTATACCTAATAGGAAATTATTTTTTTTTTTAAATGTAGACATAAGGAGTAGAAAGCAACTGAGGTGTTTGATTTTTCCCCGAGGTGTCAAGATGGGTTTGGCACTTCAAGTTTGTATGGGTGTCGCCTAGAAAGAATTGAATTTATTATACAATAATTTTATCTGGATTACCAAAAATATTCGAAAACTATATTGCTAGTATTTCTGTATTGGTGTACTAGTATTAGCATACTTTTTTCTTTTTCATAATATCAACATTTCTAGTAAAGTTTAGCAATCTCCTTTCCTTTATACACAATAATGCCAATGAGATAACAAATTTAAAATTTAATGTGTATTTAAAAAAATAATTCCTTGAATTAAATACATTTCTAGTAGTTCTATAATGTATACTTTTGGGTCAAACACAATAAAAATTTTTAGAAACTATTGTGTGAGGCCTTTCGAAAGCATGGCTAACTTCATCAGGAACTTCATTTTAATACAAAAAGTAAATATAAAAAATTTCAAAACATAAATAAACATATTATTTTAACGGTTAAACATATATGGTTAAATCTTTGTACTTTTTTAAACGTTATTTTTGTATGATTAAGAAATATTATGAATTGAATTTCAAATTAATCGTATTTTTAGTTGTGAAACCAAAAAAGATTTTGGATTGTTCTTTCGACTTGATTTAATACATTTTCAGAATCTCTTTTACTAATGTACCACGATTCTCATGAATTTAAAAATTGTGGTGTGATTTGTTAAAATTAAAATTGTGGTGTGATTAAATCTTGAAAATCATCGTGAAAAATTCTCTTTAAATCTGATTTGATTTTTTTTATCCTATATACTTTTTGTTTCTGCCATTACATCCCATTACATATACATAAATGAATAAATGGTTCCAAAGAACTGGCACAAACTTTCCCCTATATTAAACACTAAAAAACAAAACTTTTAAAAATTAACAATTTATTTACCAAATATTTTTTTATCATAACTCAAAACCTAGTCAAGTTGGAGACATGCGGTTTTTTTACTAAAATATTTTAAATTGGAATTCACATCTTTCCTGAAAGTTTAATCAAAATCGTTTGAGAAATGTTTGAGAAAATTCCATTCTTGTATGTTTTTGTCTTAAAATAAAAAAAAACTAAAATTTCAAAATAGTGACAAAATTATCTGGGGATATTGGCTAAATACACATACATACCAAACTTCATATTAATTGATCTATCTGTTTGGTCTCCAGCGAAGTACACAGACACACACACACATACGGACAGACAGCAATTTTCTTTTCGAAAAAACACTGTTTGGTTCAGGAGATCTTAAAATGGATTTTAAACCAATTTATAAAAAAAATTAATTTGGACGATCACAATACTTTTTCTATGCTAACGCATATGGGAGAAAGTAAAATGTGTAACATAGATATACATTGATTTATCATGTTTGTTGAACATTTATTTCATGTAGCCTTCAGACGTTTTATGCAATATCTGCTTTACTCGTCTGTATCGTTTTCGCCGTTAGAACGCCGTCTATTATAAATTGACCAGTAGCATAGATAACGTTGTACAGGGCGTTTCTTTCAAAACGCAACCCGTGATTTGAAATAACAATGACAAACAAAACAAACATAAATTGAATAATAACTGTAATTAAGTAAACTTTATTCAATTTTTATAGTAAGACATAACCTATAATATATGAACAACTAGCTATATCCGCCCGCTTCGCCGGTCATAATATTGAGTTTTGATTGTATCATTTAAATATGCAGCAACCTTTCAGTTTACACAGTATCCAATTTAGAACAGCTGATGTTTTGTGTAGTTTACTACTGTACTGAATTATTTTTAATTTT
Source organism: Stictocephala bisonia (assembly GCA_035578905.1). NCBI lineage: Eukaryota > Metazoa > Arthropoda > Insecta > Hemiptera > Membracidae > Stictocephala > Stictocephala bisonia. The sequence goes on from JAQJVL010000856.1 coordinate 306,189, forward strand.
GAAAGTTTTGCCTACCACAATTTTATTCTATTTGTTTTTATTTAACAGCTGTCAATCAAATAAATCAATCAATTAATATAGCTTCACAAGAAATCAAAACATAAAAATATAAACAGTATAATTTTGACATATTTAAAACCCACAGCTGATATTATTTTTATATTTGACTTATTATACTTTCATGCATCCTGCTATTTGATTAACATCGAAACTTTAGAAGTCCAAGGGATGAAGCCCTGAGGGATTAAAGAAACGGGAATAGGACAGAAACCTTCCCTGGTGTATATAGAACAACTTCCCAAAGTTTCATGGCGATCGGCTGGACGGTTTGGTAGCGCATAAAGGATAGACAGACAAACAAACATACATTGGATTTTATATATATATATATATATATATATATATATATATATATATAGATTATAAAAATAAAAATAAAACAGATGAAAATAACATGTGATTAGTTTAGTGTGTGGTTAAGTTGAATTTTACTTTTGACTCTTATGTTTTTTAATTTCCCTTATTTTTCCATATATAGGATTTCTCATGTTAATTTGTGTATTTAATATGTTCTGTGGTTCATTATAATTGTTTATGTATATGTGTAAATTCTCTTTGGAATTCATTTTTTCCCCTTTCTTCTCATATTCTAAAATTGTAACATTTTCATTGATTTTTTAGTAACTGTGATTTTACTGGAAAGTATGTTCAGCAAAGTTAGATTTAATTGATGTTGATTTGTTGTTTCTTATGACTTGTATTTGTTCTTTGTAACGTAAATTAAATGTTCTTCCTGTTTGTCATATGTAAAAAGAATTGCAATCCGAGCATTTTATTTTATATATTCCAGATTTTTCATATTTGTTATTTTTATTTTCTTTGTTTGATAGTTTGTTAATTAAAGTAAAAGTATTGTTCTTTGTTTTAAAACTGAGTGTATATTTACTGTGTTGAAAAGTCTATCTAATAGCCTTAATCATTTTTTAATTATAAGGAACACCGATAAATTTTTTCTTTTCTTTTTATTTCATTTTCTAATTGTTGTTCCCTTTTATTATTTTCTGCTGTATATGCTTGATGGAATTGCTTTGGTTGTAAATTAAAAGTAATTTTTTTAAATAAATTCCACAAATTTTAATTTTTATAAGAGCGCTTTCGCCAGTTAAGGCATCTTCAGTTGTAATACATTATATACAGAAAACATATGTGAATAAAAATAACAAAAAAATCACATGTAAAACATTAAATACTAGTTAAATTAAATTTAAGTGGCTAAGTTTGATAAGAATTATTATGAATTAAAATATGGCTTAGAATTTTCAATTTTCGATGATATTTCTTCTTTAATCAAAGGTAAAAATATATTACTAAAATTTAGAGACGGTTGGGAAATACATTCATCTTTCAAAACTGCCATACATGCACTTTCAATTTGGTTTCTCTTGGTCCATAAAGGTTCTTTTAAAATTACACTTGTAGAATTAAAATTGATATCATATTTTTCATTAATAGCATGTTCAACTAATTTTGATTTTTCTGTACAGTATTTTCTTTTTTATAATTGTAAATGTGCTCATTTATTCTTTTTGAAATTGGTCTAGAAGTTTGACCTATATACGTTTTATTGCAATCACAATCAATTTTATATATTACATTCTTTGTTTCTTGTAGTTTATTTTTTGGTTTTAATTTAGTTAAATGGCTTCTTAGATTGTTGGACGAATTAAATACAGTTCTGATGTTAAATTTTGAATTAACTTTACGAATGTTTTCAGATATTCCTTTGACATATGGAATCGTAACCGTTGTTAGAGGTGTCTGTTGTTCATAATTTTTATTTGTAATAAAGCTTTTGTTTTTTCTTTTTGCTTTTTCAATAATTCCTTTAGGATAATCATTTTTAATCAACAGATCTGTAGTATCTTTTTCTTCAAGTATTTTGTCTTTCTTATCTGTGACTAATGTATCAATCCTTTTAAATAAACTTTGTACAAGACCAATTTTAACATGTTGAGGATGGTTTGAATTATAAATTAGATACTGCCCACTGAAAGTTTTTTTGTGAAAAAGAGAAGTCTTAATTTTGTTATCATTTGTCTTAGTAATTAAAACGTCCAGAAAAGGAATTTCTCCATTAACTTCATTTTCAATAGTGAATTTTATTGTCGGTCTTATTTTATTTATATACGTTAAAAATTCATTCTGTATGTTCAATTTTTCTTCCCAAACACAAAAGATATCATCAATATACCTCAACCAAATTTTGGGTTTCATATTTTTCCAATCTTCAAAAATATTGGATTAAAAAAAAACATAAAACGTGTACTTAAAAATTACGAAAATGGAATTGGTAAACCTCTTGTTCTTAAGTTAAGTCCGCAACATTCAAAACCACCTCATTTTTATGGACTACCAAAACTTCATAAGGACCTAATTCCCTTAAGGCCAATAGTTAGTTCCATAGATTCTCCATCGTACAAGTTGTCTAAATATTTGTTACCAATCATAAATCCGTTGTTTGGACAAGATCAATCGTACATTAAAAACTATGAAGATTTTATTACCAAAATCAAAGAAGTTACTGTTACATCCAGTGACATTATGGTTAGTTATGACGTCAATAGTCTATTTACAAATGTACCTGTCCCTGAAGCATTAAATTTGATTAAAACACTCCTAAAAAATGACAATAGTCTTAAAACAAGAACAAACCTCTCTGTCGATTGCATAATGGAACTACTCACTGTATGTGTTAACCATAATTATTTTCAAATAGAAACAAAATTTTACAATCAAGCTTCAGGTCTACCTATGGGTGGTGTACTCAGTCCTATAATTAGTAATATTTTTATGGATCATTTTGAAAACATTGTTTTTGAAGATTGGAAAAATATGAAACCCAAAATTTGGTTGAGGTATATTGATGATATCTTTTGTGTTTGGGAAGAAAAATTGAACATACAGAATGAATTTTTAACGTATATAAATAAAATAAGACCGACAATAAAATTCACTATTGAAAATGAAGTTAATGGAGAAATTCCTTTTCTGGACGTTTTAATTACTAAGACAAATGATAACAAAATTAAGACTTCTCTTTTTCACAAAAAAACTTTCAGTGGGCAGTATCTAAATTATAATTCAAACCATCCTCAACATGTTAAAATTGGTCTTGTACAAAGTTTATTTAAAAGGATTGATACATTAGTCACAGATAAGAAAGACAAAATACTTGAAGAAAAAGATACTACAGATCTGTTGATTAAAACTGATTATCCTAGAGGAATTATTGAAAAAGCAAAAAGAAAAAACAAAAGCTTTATTACAAATAAAAATTATGAACAACAGACACCTCTAACAACAGTTACGATTCCATATGTCAAAGGAATATCTGAAAAAATTCGTAAAGTTAATTCAAAATTTAACATCAGAACTGTATTTAATTCGTCCAACAAACTAAGAAGCCATTTAACTAAATTAAAACCAAAAAATAAACAACAAGAACCAAAGAATGTAATATATAAAATTGATTGTGATTGCAATAAAACGTATATAGGTCAAACTTCAAGACCAATTTCAAAAAGAATAAATGAGCACATTTACAATTATAAAAAAGAAAATACAGAAAAATCAAAATTAGTTGAACATGCTATTAATGAAAAACATGATATCAATTTTAATTCTACAAGTGTAATTTTAAAAGAACCTTTATGGACCAAAAGAAACCAAATTGAAAGTGCATGTATGGCAGTTTTGAAAGATGAATGTATTTCCCAACCGTCTCTAAATTTTAGTAATATATTTTTACCTTTGATTAAAGAAGAAATATCATCGAAAATTGAAAATTTTAAGCCATATTTTAATTCATAATAATTCTTATCAAACTTAGCCACTTAAATTTAATTTAACTAGTATTTAATGTTTTACATGTGATTTTTTTATTTATATTCACATATGTTTTCTGTATATAATTTATTACAACTGAAGATGGGTTAACCGGCGAAAGCGCTCTTATAAAAATTAAAATTTTTGGAATTTATTTAAAAAAATGACTTTTAATTTTATTATTTTGCCAAAAATTGTCGGATTGTAACCATTTATCGAAGCTAAGTATATTATTGTTGTTTTTTCTTCTTCATAATCAGATTTTTTCAGTGGGATGTTTAACATTCTGTTTATTATTTATCTGAAACTAGGTAATTTGCACTTCCATGGGTGGTTAGAATTATTTGGAATAAGTAGGTTACTTTGGGTTGATTTTCTAAAAGTTTTGAAAGAGTGTTTATTTTCAATATTTGTGATTGTTAGATCTAAATAGTTTATTTCTTTTGCTTCGTTTTCTTTTGTAAATTTTATCTTGTCATTTAAGGAATTTAAGTAGTCTAGTCACTTTCATTTTCACTTCCTTGGAAAAAAACATATTACATCATCCACATAACAAAACCAATAGATTATTTTTGTTTGTGGGGATTTGATTCGTTCAAAATTTTGTTTTGTTCCAAATTGTGTAAGAAGATGTTTGCTATTATTCCTGATAACTTGGAATTACTTTTTTTACTGTTTACAAATATAAAAAACGAAGGCAGTCGGACAATTTTATCTTATAAAAACTATCAGGCCCTGTTAGTGTTTTATCATAACAACTTCAAGGCAGACTTTTCATAAGAGAGTGAGATTAATCGATTTCTCAAAGGCAAAATAGTCACTATTCTAGGATTGCTGTGTTCTTGCGTGGATATTACTTTGCCGGGAAAATCTAGAGGTGGATTTCACGTATTTCGAGGGATGCCGAGACCTACCCAACCCAGTCGTCCCATAGGAGTCAGAAACTTTGTTTATTATAGCTTGCGAGCACTCGAAGAAGATGCTACCGATCGTCTATCTATATGTGGTGGCTAGGGTGTTATCGCATTCACTATGAGCGTCCTGGAAGAGCCAGGTTCCATCTCTAACCCGTCCATGGATGAAGTGGAGACTAATTCTACGGGAGCACCATCACTACGAGTCCATACCTCTTATAGCAGGTGTACAACTCCGGTCAACACGTGGGATTATTCACCGACTCGTGTCTACTAATACGTAGACCGGCACCCTGTCTATGCCAAGCTACTGTACCCGGTCTGGGGGCCTATGGGTCCCGGCATGGGTCAGCCACCTGCGGAGGAAACACGGCAAGCTACAGTCCTGGCGAGATATTGTTTTTACCAGCCTCAGCCGAGGGCCCGCGCCTGAAGGAAAATATACCAGTTGTGGATTAATTATATGCTCCCACAATAGCAACCACACATTCTCAGCAGAGGGATGCTCTACTGCGTCTTCCTCGTGGTTGGGTCCAAATTCATTCAGAAGGCTTATGAGAGAACTGCTTCTCCTCCTGCCTCACATGGGCTCTTTCATGCATGATGAGAGACGGATCTAAGGTCGAAGACTTCTTCAGCCTCATCATCGGCACCAGAAGTGAGAAACGGCTCAATGACCGTAGTCTCCCTAAAAACGTCCTGTGCCGACACCTCGAAGAAGAGTAGTATCCTACAAGCCACCACAGAGATGGTAACTCTACGGTGCTGTACGGTCGGACCATGAGTCAGGATGCAGGGCCAATGTCGGGATTGCTGCCCCCTTTGAGGCAAAAACATCTACCATCCCATCGTTTAAGATTCTTATACCCTAGTGATGAGAGCTGGATCAATCAGGGTAAGCCCCTTCCTAACTTCACCATTAAAGCCAGGACAGGTCAGTACCAGTGTCCAGCCTAACCCTCGCCAGGCTCTCCCTGCCATTTGTATCCCAGAAGGGAGAAAACTATCGGCATCCTTGAAGTCACATTGATCTAAGTTGCTGTAACGTAGGCTAGATAACGTTCTCTCGATGAAGGAGTTAGCCGCAGTTCTATGCTCCACCTGGTACTAACCGGATCAGCTTTCCCATATTGTCTTCACAAACCATTACACTGGACTAATTGACGTTACCCAGTAATGGTGGGACCTGTCCAGAGAGGAGATACATGGAAGATGTGGCACCCCAAGTGTGATATCACGGATTGGGTAGCTGAGACTTCAGTAGAGGTAACCAGCCCAGAGGCAACCCTCTATGTGTGGGTCGTGGAAGAACCCCTAACTCGGTGATACCGACTCTGAGGTAGGGTCAGAACCCGGACTAGTCTAGGATTAGAAGGAGGTCAACAAAAAATACTACCTAGGAATTCAAACATTAGCTAGATTTGTTGAAGCCCTGCAATTCGTAAATTGTTTCCAAGCCCCTCCCCCTCCCCCCGTCTTCTCCTAAGGCATCCACTAAGCAGAGCTGTCCAAGTAGTTCATGAGTGTATCTAATAACTAAACTATCTTACTGGGATGGAATAAATATTACCATCATACACCCTCTGTAACCGTGGGAATTCCTTTATGCAATTCGAGTTTTTATTTCAGCTCAATGCTGAAGAAAGTTATGGTAATCGCAACATTTGAACTCATGACTCCCGAGTAGTTTTAAAACGGTCGTAAAAAGCTGTTTGCAAAGTCTGTCAAGAGAAGCCATTCGGTCACAGGCCAGGTACTATATTGTATGGCCGATGAATATATGCAGGAGAATGGTGCCAGAATCGCATCCTTTTGTATTACCGGATCCACGGGTTGGCATGCGAAATCGCCGTTTGACAGACGTCTGCACGCGCACGGCCGTGCGTGCTAGCGCGTTGCCTCAGCTGGCGGGTACACGGTTGCGGTTCAGAAAGATAATTTTAACTTTACAGAAACTGATATTTTGTAAATCAATGCAGTAATGTGCAAATAACAAAAATATATGAATTTTTTATATACTATAAAGCTTGTTGTATAGTGACTGACTGACACTAAAAGTTGAAGGACTTCCCCGGCGTCCTACTCCCATGAAGTGAAAAGGCTACTTGAATTGAAGCGCTCGGTCTGAAATATCCAGGAAAATGAACAAAAGTTTACCTTTTTTACTTGTAAACAACATGGCGGCCTTTTCATACCCCAAAACTGCCCTATTGTATTTTTTATGGAAAAATCACAAAAAGTCGTTTTTTTACCTAACTTGAGAAAAAGTTTGAGTAAGTTGTCAAACCTTCACAGTTCTACACGCTTAACAAACTTGCACCTTATTAATGAATTTTAGCTTAAAAATTAAAAAAAATTGGTTTATCGGGGGCCCAAAAAATATTTTTGAAAATAAAAAATTAAAAAAACTGATCTTATCTACTCAAGTGGGGTATCAATTTAAATATATTTTCCCCTTGAATCCAAATATAACATCAGATTTTGAAAAGGGCCAATAATAAGGGGTACATGCCCTCAAAACAAAGTGATGGGGTTGAAGTGCGAAGCGGGCAGGGGTTTTCCTTAGTCTTATATAAAATTTGACTAAAATTGAACCATTATAAGTGAGAAAACCCCGTGGTGACAATATCAATATAATCAGTTGAACAAATTTTAATAATAGATTTAAATACTCTCACAGTCAAATATCTAGGGACTATTTACATTTCACAAGGTTGTCTTATTACACCAGGAAACTTAGGGCTAAGGCTCCCTCTTTAACACTTAAACTGGGAACTAATGGCATAAGTTGGTTGGTCACCAATCCAAGGAACAGCTAAATGTTGCTTGACACCGTTATCTTGCAATAACGTCCGAACCCTCCGGTCAAGCTTAATGTCTAAATAGTGAAAATTAAATTATTACTATCTAGTGAAATGTATATTTTACTATTATTAACAAATAATGTTTTATGTACAATGCTTGACATAAATTATAACTCTAGACGACAAACACTTTCCCACGCATATCTCATTTATCCTATATAATACTAAACAGAGACATCCTAGAATATTTCTAGTCATAATGGCCGGCCAACAAAAAACTCACCAATTAAAGACCATTTAAATAGTCATATATTTACTAGAATTTTCCTAGACCAACAAGTCAATTTAAATTTTTTATTTTTATTCAAATCCATACAAAATTAACCGTGTCGTCCTGGCTAAATTATGACTGGTTTTCAATGAAGGGAGAGTAAAAATCTGATAGTAGATAAACTGTTGGTTATTGTTACTTAGAAATAAATTAAAATCCATAGTAAACTGAAACAATTCATACCTCAAATTATTATGTCTATTAACAGTTGACAATTCATTTACTTACACATAGACGTAGACCATAGAACCTAACCTAACCCAACCTAACCCAACCTAACCTAACCTAACCTAACCTAACCTAACCTAACCTAACCTAACCCAACCTAACCTAACCATATAACCTAACCTAACCTGATCTAGGCAATATATAGGCTTATTAACAATCAATATCCTTCAAGATTGAGCAGAGCTTGTCATATTACTCGTATATTCGTTTGTCCTGGATGTCGAGCTATCAATAAATTAACCCCTTTAAATCTGTAGAATAAAAAAACAAAGAAAAGAAAATAATGTAGGTTTGTTATAGTATTTATTTAGCCAAATCCCCAAGTAAAAAAACTTCAACGTATAAAATAGGCATAAACTTGAAAAATGATGCAGACATATGTTTTCTTTCTTCATTATTTTTCATGTAACGAAAAGAGGTGAGTGGTTGAGAAGGACCATGCTTGTGGACGTGAGAATGTTTATGAATTCACGACTTGTATACTCATTATATCAAAACTTATTGAAATACACAAATTAATTTTTGTTCATTCCTCCGTGAATTTGCTTGTTGGTTCCATAATTTCAACCGAACGCGTTCACTAACCATAGCGACATTAGGCACATTTGTACTTTATAAAAAGGCAAAACTACCTATATGAACCAATTATAGTAATTAAAAATGGTTCCAAAGAATTGGCACAAACCTTTCCCCGTATTAAACACTAAAAAAATTAAAACTTTGAAAATTACCAGTTCGATTCCCAAATATGTTTTTTTCCATAACTCAAAAACTAGTTCAGTTAGAGAAATGTTGGTTTTACTAAAATATTAAAAATTGTAATTTACATATTTTCTGAAAATATAATCGAAATCATTAGAGCGTTTTTGAGAACATTCAATTTTTGTATGTTTTTTCACTATACAAATTTAAGAAAACTAAAATTTCCAAAAAGTTAAAAAATGATCTGGATATATTGGCTAAATACATACCAAATTTCATTATAATTGATCCATCCGTTTGGTCTCCAGCGTACTGCACATACACACACACAGAGACACCAACATTGTTATGAAAAAAACAACACTTATTTGGGTTTAGGGGACCCTAAAATGGATTTTTAGTCTAACTTGTAAACAGTTTTTTGGGCGATCACAATATTTTGTTCTTGCTAACGCATCTGGGAGAAATTAAAAATGGCTCCATTTATTAAAAAAAGTAGCATCATTGGGTAGCATGTCGTAGTACAAAAGCCAGACCCGGAGTTGACTGTTGCTCGCCGGGGTTCCACGCGACTCAGGAGTACGAGTTTTATGGGACTATTAATACGATCAAGTTATTACTAGTGCTATTTACCTTTATAGAAAAACGATAAGTACTAGAACACATTTTTCTTTATGTTTTTATAATTTTTCCATTACGATCACATCCTTTTGGTGACCGTTCTTTTTCGTTCTCCCGACCATTTGTACAACTATAAGATCTTAAAACTGTTTAATTTAAGACGTGGAAACACTGGTACAACTGATCTCCTACGTGGGACGAGAAGCACTAACCGTAGAATGTTTAGAACACCAAAAGTAATCAAATCACTTTTTCAACAATCTTTTCTTACTGTGGTCCAAAATTGTTCAATCAAGTGCCATCAATATAAAAGAATCAACAAATTAAAGATTTTTTAGTTTTACATTAAGAAATTGGTTATTTAATTTATAATTATAGGTATGTAAACACCCAAATACAATTAGTGCAATAAAGGAGTGATAGTTGGCAAAACTAAATTTTTAATACAATACAAGTAAAAACGCCATTTATTTAATAATAGTAATTATAGGTTAAAAAATATTGATTTGTACAATATTATTGTTTCCTGTTCCTTATATGTTTCTATATTTTTTGGATAGTTAGTTGTAGTATGTTGGTATTCATTTTTATATGTTATAATTATATAATTGATAATTGGACTCATGAAAATCAATTTGCAATTATTTTGTTATAGCAGGCCATAATACTTGAGCTCGTGGTTAGTATATTTCCATAAATATATCTTTGTTTTGTTTATTTGTAGTTTAAGTGCCGAAATAATTCATTATTTCATTATTTTATTTATTCAATTTCATTTCCATTTTGGTTCCTGTTTTTTTTACGGTTTGCTCTAATAGTGAATCCCAATTATTGATTTCCTTTGTGTACATATCTTGGTAAAATATGTCTCTATATGTAATTTTTAATGTCTTTAGGTCTTTCTGTATCTCTGTTATGTTTGTTGGCTGTTTGAGTTCAATCAGGTATTCCACTATTTGTAGAGAATGTAATTTTAGAGAAACTTTTTATGTTCCTATAAAATTGCAATCGTCTTCTTTCTGATATCAAATTCAACGTTTCAGTGCTTTTCGACTACTCGATTATGTTGAAGTCTGTAGTCGTATTTTGTTCTCGTGGCCCTAGAATGTTTCGTATTTTTTACATATTAAACGTACAGTCCAGACATTTTGTGTCCTTAAAGCTGATCAGATATCTGTCAAAGTCAAAGTTGGATCAACATTTGCTGTAGTCATCTAAACAATTCAAAACACGACAAACTGATCACGTAATATTTTTTCTGAGAAGCAAGTTATATAAATAGCTTCCAGAAATGTGACCAGTACAAACAGAATATTTATCAATACAAGCTACTTGTTGGAAGTTACACCTATACACATAATATCTGGTGGCCGAGCCGGTGGCCAAGTCGGTGGACGAGATGGTGACCTTGCCGGTGACTTGAGTCAGTGACCGAGCCGGTGGGTGAGATGGTGGCCAAGCCGGTGGCCGAGCTGGTGGCTGAGCCGGTGGCTGAGCCGGTGGGCGAGATGGTAGCGTAGCCGGTGGCCGAGTCGGTGGACGAGATGGTGGCGTAGCAGTTTTTTAAAATTTGAAATTATGTAAAAGTTGAATTTTATAGTTGGACAAAACGTCCAAAAGTCATTACACTATAATAACAATTAAAAATAAATAAATAAATAGTCTATGTCTATTTTCTATATACATGTCATTAAAACCAGTCACATATTTCTAATTCAAAGAACTATCATGAAATGAAAGAATTTAATATCACAAAAATAGTGGTTTGCTATATTCAGTATTACGATATACACGTACTTCAGTATTTCCTCAGTAACATGTACTGTATCATTATTAAGTAAAGAACGTGTCTGTGGCAAGGTTAAAGAGAACCATCCAACACTTGTTTACTCAAGGTATTCTAAACACAGTTCCAGGAGACTCACAATAACCTGACAATTGGTGATGCCTTTAAGTGCACAAACCAGTAACTCGAGTAGTATGGGTTTCTCAATCGATATATAGATGCAATCGATGTTTGCTCATCATTACGAGTCATATAATCAAAAAATGACTATTTATTTTAATTTTATGATTTTTAACAGCATAATACAGGGTGGTAAAATATGGAAACGCTTTCACGACTTTTGTACGACTTCACTTGTAAAAGTTAAATCTTGTACATCATCATGGTTACGAAGAACACACTTTTTACTTCCATTAGCGACATTTCATCTTTTCAGGTTACCGCTCACGAGGAGTTGAACGAAAATCTTCAACGTAAGCCTAGGTCGAGTTGGGTATCGAATGAAAGGTCTATTTAACAGAAATTAATTGCCACAAACCGAACTTCGGAAGGTTTATCCTTTCCAGAGTAGCGGTCATTTGAATGAAAGTAACTAATTTGAAGACTATTATTTCTACGCTATTTAATGGTTTCAAATAAATTATTATGTTAGAAATGATACTTTATGGAACACCATTATAAAAAAAATAAATTATTAAATCATCTATGGAAAAAATAACTTTGTTGTGAAAGCGCTTCCATATTTTCTTTCCACCCTATATATAAATTATAATATTTTAATAAAGTATATAATTTTATTCTAATTTATAGAATTCCTCATGCTTAGATTTTAATATAATCCAATGAGCATTGTGGTTAGAGAAAATCAGAAAGATTGAAAGAACTTGATTTAACTAATGAAGATCTAATAAAATAAATAAACGAAAAGAAAATTAAATTAGATTCACGCCCAAGAAAGGCAAAAGAATTACATCAGGGTATTTTCAGAAGCAGAGCTACAACGGAGATTCCCCATAAAAAAAAAAAAATTACAGGGAAGGAATAACGTCAAATAACACTAAATGACAACACAGAAGATTAAAAATAATATTACAATAATCTTAAATAATAATAATAATAAAATAAGGAAAAACACTGTTCTTCTACAATTAACGTTTCACAACAGAACTGTGACTTGAGCATTGAGCTCTACTGTTCATAGAATAAAAATACCGACATGGCATCCATTCGATGGCTGCCATCGATGTGAACACTACTAGGGAACTCAGAGGTGTCCGTGATGGGTGCTAGTCAGAGTCCAGATGCTGTGTTGGGAGGAAAACTGAGTACCAGACTGATCAATTAGCTGAAACCAACCTCTGCTATGTGGTTCAGATTCCATTTAACATTTAGGTCTCTAAGTTGCACTGGCTATTGGACTATTATCAAATTGATCTTTCTAAGGAACCTTAGTTAACCTTACTTAGTATCAAAGACTACACTCGTTTTTACACTCATTTACCCCTCATATTCGTCCATAACTCTACGATGTCTTAGTAATGAACTACTATTAGTATTAGGAATTAAAAAAACCGGTGTAATAATTTTAAGAAACATACTAAAGTATAAATTATATAGAAATTAAACAAAATTGTTTCTTTTTCTTGAGATATCGACATTTCGAGCCAGACACTCCAACAAGCTGTATTGCCTTGATATAATACGTGTCTGCAGCTCGCCACATTTCCAAGCATGTCAGCTGTCTTGGCAATATATTATCGTGATCCACCCTGTGTACCACGTGCCCCACGTGTGGCCCAAGGCTTGCACGAGAGAGCTGGCTGCCAAGCAGAGTTGCAGGGTGCATGTTGAGCAGGGACACCTGATATATAGCTCCAGAGGCTGCAGAGAATCGATAATAGTGACACTTAGAGTGCACACGTCTCGGTGGTTGATGGGTTGGATGACTTCACGAGGATAACACCTGAGGGTTGTCATCAACTACCTCATAGTTTTGACGAGTTTTACTAATTTTAATGATAAGGAGAATTACAATACAAAGATGTAAGACAGTTGTAGACAAACTCATCAGTGTCAGAAACTGATGTAGACAACATTAGGATTGCCAGAAACTGATGTACACAAACTGAGTAATGCCAGAGACTGATGTATATAACCTTAGCAGTGCACACATCAACCTTAGGAGTGGCAGAAAATGATGTATACAACCTTAGCATTCCAGAAACTGATGTAGACCAACTGAGCAATGTCAGAAACTGATGTGGATACACTTAGCAATATCAGAAAATGACGTAGGCAGTCTTAGCAGTGGTATAAACTAATCAGCGTCAGAAACTGATGTATAATATTTAGTAGTGCCAGATACTGATGTGGAGAAACATATCAATGACAGAAATTAATGTAGGTAACCTTAGCAGTGTCAGAAACTGATGTACTCGTGTATAACCTTAGCAGTGACAGAAACTGACGTACAGAAACCTATTAGTGATATAAACTAATGGAGACAACCTTAGAATTGTCAGAAACTGACGTAGACAACCTTAGAATTATTAGAAACTGATATATAAAAACCATATCAGTGACATGAACATTGTAGGCAACCTTAGCAGTGTCAGAAACTGATTTCTGACAGTTTCTGTATGATGTAACTGATACAAACTGATGTAACCCACCCACCCACCGATACACGCACAGTGATAGTGACCCACCCACCCACCCATACACATACAGTGATAGTGACCCACCCACCCACCCATACACGTACAGAGGCATTGACCCACCCGCTCACCCATACACATACAGTGGTATTGACCCATCCGCCCGCCCATACACGTACAGTGGCATTGACCCACCCGCCCGCCCATACACGTACAGTGGCATTTTATTTGTCGACCATAACTATAGCTATATTTACTAGGTTAGAGCGACAAGGGGTGTTATGTCTTTATACCTTGGAGTGTTCCCATGTAATCCTCATAGATCCCAGACAACACGCTATAACCCTTTACAGCAGCCAATCATCACGTACTGGTTTATTGGCAAAATGTGTCCTTGTTTCAGTGTTACCCTCCCAACCACCCATACACATACAGTGATATTGATCCACCCGCCCACCCATACACGTACGGTGGTATTGACCCACCTGCCCACCCATAAACGTACTGAGGTATTGACCCACCTGCCCATTCATACACATACGGTGGTATTGACCCATCCACCAAACCTTACACGTACGGTGGTATTGGTAATGAAAAAATCGAAAATAAAAAGTCAATTTCATGGTTTTAGCCATGGAATTGTGTATATGACTAAAATGGTACAGTGCCCGTCTATCAGTTCCAAAGAATTTACATGTTGACTACATGTTTTGGAATAAGAATTCCAACTTCAGGTCATTAAAAACGTGGTTTTAGCTCCAGTCGGATTGTCGAGTATATATACAACACACATTACAATAACTATATATAATAAATATATACACATACCGTGGTACTGTATGTATGTGGTACGTGTATAGGTGGGTGGGTGGGTCATTACCACATATATAGTTATTGTAATGTGTGTTGTATATACTCGACAATCCGTTTTTATATACTGGAGCTAAAACCACGTTTTTAATGACCTGAAGTTGGAATTCTTATTCCAAAACATGTAGTCAACATGTAAATTCTTTGGAACTGATAGACGGGCACTGTACCATTTTAGTCATATACACAATTCCATGGCTAAAACCATGAAATTGACTTTTTATTTTCGATTTTTTCATTACCAATACCACCGTACGTGTAAGATTTGGTGGGTGGGTCAATACCACCGTATGTGTATGAATGGGCAGGTGGGTCAATACCTCAGTACGTTTATGGGTGGGCGGGTGGATCAATACCACTGTTCGTGTATGGGCGGACGAGTGGATCTAATTGTAAGACCCTATTGCTTTTGTATGTTTAATTAATAACACTCCAAGTGTTTGGTGAAATAATAGTAGATATTGACATACTCTTTACATGAAATATAAATGATGGTGTACTATATTCTATCATATGTTTAGTGTATCTCCATCGTGGACGTACGAATTTAATAAAATACTATTTCAGTTTGTAGTTAGTGTTAACTTTGTTAAGATGTCATGTAATTTAACAAAGTTAACATACCTATCAGTAACAGAAACTAATGTAGGCAACTTCGCTTTGTTTAATCAAAGTGAAATTTAACCAGTTAGAATCTTAAGTGCTCACTATTATTTTCTATTTAAATATTTCGTTAAACCTGTGAATTTATTTTCGCTATAATAGTTTTTTTTATTTTTGAGTGACTTAGATCTTATTAATTTTTACTCGCACATTTTAACAAAACCTATTTTAACTACGTAGTATTAAAAAAAATATAATATTGATCCTTTTGGAGTAACTAAAAAAATGTGCCACTATCCACAGTTTCGTCAATATCCAAAACTTATAATCACACTTAGACCGGACCTGGCCTTACTCAAATTATGGTAATTTAAGCAAAACTCAATAAGAATTGAAATGTCTGCTTTCATTTGGGTAATACATCATCTAACCTGAAAACTAAATAACTATTTAATGGCTGAAACACAATGAAAGCCAACAGAATCTGGGAAATTGTTTAGATTAATCTGTATGATCGTAAGTAAATTCAATAAAAAAGGCATTTTCAACATTTGACAGACTGTACTTTGGATTATTATAAGACATTAAATACGTTTTATTATCTCTGGTGCGTCCTGAAAACTTTAAGCCTTCTACAGAGGTTTTTATTTATTTCGTAACTAAAATAAAAACAACTAATTTATTTTTGCTATTCGTTTTGTGTGAAAAATTATTGTGTTTGTGTACCGTCAGCAAATATATATTATTTTACAGTAACAAAACTCTTACTTTTTATACATACTAGCTTACCATTTTGTAAAATATTGCAGTACTGTAATTACTGGTTTTATATTTACAAAGCATAACTTATACATATAATGTAAGACGATCTATAAATGTAATTTACATAAACGTAAAACGTTCTTGGAAAATCTACTAACTATTTTCCAAACTCAGATGGAGTTTTAAACCCAATCATAAAATACAAAGTAGTCAAAATAGATATAAACACAATGGCTTCGACAAGCGTCAGTTTTTACATGATAACTGACAGTGATCGTCGTGCGGTAGTAGAAGGTGAGGACGGCGTGTTTTGTTTACGACCAGCGGTCGTTCTTGCGACAGTTTTCCCTAAAAGGAAACGTCTACTGACGGCCATGTGCTTTCACTAAGGAAAGTGAGACTCAGTCCACGCCTGGCGGTGAGACTGAAGGTGAGTGTTGGATAGTTATGCCTTATTGAAATATTTTGTAAATATATAGGCGTTTTTTAACATAAATAAATAATTATTAAAATTATTTTTTCTGATTAACACATTGGGGTACGAAAAATTAATTACGTTTTTGTGCATTGCTTATTTGCTTATTTTCGTGTTCTGCATTATTATTTGACTTTTAAATGTGGCATTCGTTATTTATTCGTGCATTTTCTTCCAGTCTTGAATTTAGCTTTTTCTTGAAACATTGAATTTTTAACCTTTACTGTTTCCTTTGGTTATTTTACTATTTGATATTTCTTTTAGTAATATCTAATTTATGTAAGTCTTCTTAAACCAATTACCTTTTGATTTTCTATTGTAAAAGGAATTGAACATTTGTTTTGTGAATTTGTTATCCTATATCCTAAAGATATGTGCTTTCTTTTCCTTAATAAAAGTAGCTTTTAGAAATTTTTATAAACATTCTTTTTCATCCTAATTTTATTTAATAATTTGATAAATCGGAACTACATATCTTTTGTATTATTTTTATTTCTTTCTCTTCCATATCCTTTATCATTATGTGTAAGAGTTTCTGCAGTTTATTTAAATTAATATTATAATACTTTTTAACTATATTAAAAGTTCATAGGTTTTTAATTATAGATGCTAAACTATCTGAATCCATTTATTTGTATGTTTCTATTTGAATTTTTAATATAATTAAAAATATTTCCAAATACTAAAATCCCTGGTTAAATAATGTGTGATCGTTAACATTAGAACTATGTTTAATTAGTGTACATGATTCGTGTTTTAAACAAGAATTTATTGGCGAATTTTCGTCTAATTCATGTTAAAATGTTTGAATACTAATCATGTCAGGAGTTGGGCGTGGTGGGTTATGCCTAAGACACATATGATTTATTTTTATCAGAATACTTGTGGCAGTAGTCGGTTTATTTTGTGACTGAGGTAAAATGTGTGCGTGTGTAACAATTTTAGGCTAACTGTATTAATAAAATGTCATCAACCCTAAACAATCAGGCTTGTAAGATAGCTGTAACTCAACCCATTACTACGTGGTTCAGATTCCATGTAAAGCTATAGGTTCCTTAGTTACCCTGGATATTGGGATATCAATAAATGGTTATTTATAATTTGACCTTAATAACAAAAACTGTGCTCATTCATGTACACTCATCACACTCATTCGCCTCTTACATCTCAACGGTCGGCTTCTTAATGAGTATTTTCGCATTTGATCATAAATAATATAAATTTACTCTGAATTCATATTGAGGCAAATATATCAGATATGCACCTCAAACAACACATCAAAGATAACCATCAGCCCTGTTTCAGCGTTGTTTTGACTTGTTGAATAATATTTTGAATCTAGACAGCCCTACTACTTAATTATTTTCCCCTAAAGAGAATTTGATCTGATATTTTCATGTTATAGAGAGAGAGTTATCATTTTACTATTCATTATTAAGACGCCGATTGTAGATATATGGGTGAGTAGGAGGGGCGATTGAGTGTGATGTGAGTCGAGTATTCATAAAAAAAATTAGTAGCCCAATCACCAGGGTAACTAAGGAACCTAGAGCTGTACTGGAATACAAACCACGTAGTATTCCTACTGCCACAGTAGATTGGTCTGATTACCGGCGTGGTTACGCAGTGTCCAGGGCTTCTGACTGCGGAGCGCAAGGTCTAAGGTTCGAATCCTCACTGAGCCAACGGTTGGTACTTCACTCGTTGAATAAAGTTCACGCACAGGCCTGCAGGCCTATGTGACATGGCGAGTGAAGTTAAAAAAATAAATAAAAATAAAGATTTAAAACTAATTGACTAGTCTCATTTTTTTTCATTTTTCTGATAGTCTCATTTTTTTTCCCACAAGATATGAACCTTGACTACCACCAAATACGGACACCCTAGATTTCTCTACTCTCGGGTCAAAAAGTATAGATGATCGAGTGAGCTTACTGCGTTGTGCACCTCAGTAACCAGTGCACCTCAAAACATGAAAGATACATCAACATTTCACAAATTTATTTATGCGTATTTACATATAATTTAAACATTTTAATGAGATTTTTATTTATCCTTAAAATGGTTTGAGTGACTAAAGTACCTGTTTTTTTGGCGTTTTTAAGACAACGCCTGACTTAAAAAATTTTTAGTATAAAAACTACTAGTCAAATCGTTATGAAAAGTTAACAGCTTGTAGACCATATATTTTTACATCTAATTTGTTCATCCGAGAATTTTTACTCAATTAAAAAAAGTTGTTTTAAATTTTGTAAAATTATTTTATTTTTTGATTGGTTGAAGGTAGAAATATAAATAAAGGCTTAAAATGTAGGTTAACTATTTACAATATTTATATTTACAAAATTAATCTGGTTTGTACCATATTAAAGATTAGTCTGAGAAGCCATTGTCTGATGAGTAATCTGTAGACCTGTCATTTAGGTTTACTGTTACTGGCTCAACAGGAGGCAAGTCTATAAGATTGTCGTTTTTCCAATAATCATCTTCTATTGCTTTTGTAGTGGTAGTGGTGTCTACGTCGAAGGCATCCATCAAGCAGACGCTGTGTCACTATTAAGGGGACCGAGGAGTAAAACTTATCGCCTACAATATCCACAACACTTTGTCCCCAAGTAGATGGGTCACAGTACTGTGTCACTTGTGCCGATGAGTAATAATTTTACAATTTAGCATTTAAAATAAAATCGAGCTATTGTTTTTCTATTGTACATAATTTTGAAAAAGGCTAATGTTTGCTAGCCTTTCATAGACCCCTCGTTGTAGAATAAAATTAAAAATGGCAACCTGTCCATGTCAACAAGTCGGTAATGTAAAACCTTCAACTTTATTAAGTCTATAAATTTGTTTTTTGTTGGGCCATTGTTGAAAGACAAACCAGGAAGTGTTAACAGATTGATATTTATTTATTTTTTCACACTGACAACTGATTAAAATTCACATAAAATGAAATATTACAACTAGTACAAATGTAACAGCAATAAAGAAAGAATCTAAACTATTAACTATACATGTTTTGTACACTGAAAACTACGAAACTTAACTCAAACGATTAAGATCGTAATTTTTTACATGCACTCTTTATACAAGGTGAAAAAATATATGGAAATACTTTCTCAACTTTTTTATTACATAACTTGTAAAAGCGAAAACTTTTTTAATAGCTAGTTTTTGACGCCACTAGCGATATTTAATACTTTCATTTGGACGGCACGTGAGGAGTTGAACGATGTTCAATGGAAGCCTAGTTCCAATTTGGTATCCCATGAAAGGTTTATTTAAGATAGAAATGCCACAAACCAGATTTCGAAAGGATTATCCTTTACAGAGTAGCTGCCATACGAATTTCATGTCAAACAAATTTAGTGTTTTATCTTTTGAACTACCGGTGAATACACCTGGATCGAGGGTTGACCTGGAATTCGCACATGGACCACATTTGCTCCAAATTGTCCTCAGGCATTTATGTTTTGAGAACGTTAGCAAAATTCTGCCCAATTCAAGTTCTAATGACGGCGTTTTACGGTCTGATTTACCCCCATCTCACCTACGGTGTGGTGCTGTGGGGAGCTTCTGCAAACTATCAGTTTAGCAGAGCATTTAAATTGCAAAAACAAGCGGTTCGCATTATTGCATAATTAAAGTTCAGAGAAACCTGCAAAGAAACATTTAAAAAATTGCAACTCTTGACATTGCCTAGCCTTTACATACTGGAGACAACGCTATTTAGCATATCCAAAAGCGTTATGACAAGTGGCCGGGACATACATACACACGACACAAGAGGCAGAAATAACTACCAAACTGGGAATCACAGGACGGTAGTCCACGAACGCTTGCCCTCACACGCAGGTGTTCGTTTTGTCAACAAGTTGCCGGTTTCAATTAAGAATGCCCCACGCTCAAGGCGTTAAAAACTCGTCTCAAACGCTGTTAGCGTCTCATGCATTTTATAGTGTGGACGAGTTTATGGCATACAACTGGGAGACCGCATAATCAGAAGACTGACAACCGGTGTCGGAAGTGGGGATTTGGTATGAGTGACTATGAGTGCAACCGTAAATGATGTATGTTTTGACAGAGGCTTTGATGTGGGATGTATGTTTTAGATTTTTTATAGGGATGACGTTTGCTATACATTTTTGTAATGTCATTGCAAATAAATATTTGATTTGATTTGAACTAATTTGTATGGTTATTTTTCCATAGGGAATTTGATAATTTAATTTCTTTGAATAATTGTGTTCCATAAGGTGTAATTTTTGATCAGAATAGTTTACTCAAAACCGTGAAATCACGGATGAATAATATTGATCAAATTAGTCACTTTGACATTCAAATGACCGCTACTCTGGAAAAGATAAATCTTTCAAAGTCCGGTTTGTGTCAATTAATTTCTATTGAATAGACCTTTCAATTGATACTAAATTCAATCTAGGCTTACATTGAATATTTACGTTCAACTCCTCGTGGGCCACCTCCTGAAAAGATGAAGTGTCATTAATAGCGTAAAAAGTAGGTTATTTGTAACCACGATGATGTACAAGATTTCACTTTTACAAGTGAAGTCATACAAAAACTGTGAATGCATTTCCATATTTTTTCCACCCTGTATGTTCGTGACAATGGATTTACTTACTGGATTTACTATTTAGCTGTTAAAATGCAATAACATAACGCAGTATATCGTATGGAAAAATTATAAAACATAGAAGAACAACAATAAAAATAAAATAAAATAGTTAAACTAAAAACAACTAAATATAAACTTCAAGTAGAAACAAAGTAGGCTACGTAAAAATTTTAAGATACAAGGAAAAATTAAAAAAATAAACAATAAAAACGAAATATAAAAATTTAAAAATAAAAAAGTATTACGTCAAAATTGTAAGTAATTACAAAACTTAGAAAGTACCAAAGTATTAGGCCGTGTTTATACAGTTAACTGGTTGTCCAGAGAGGCTCTCAGACAGCCCGCGTACTTGCTGGACATTTCACCTTGACTAAGGTGTGACTTGATTAACATTAATGGCCTGTGAGACATGCGTAGCGAGTCGTGAGCCGATTTTTGATTCATTCATGAGCACCAGACATCACACTGTCTGCGATTGGCGAACTTCTCGTTCAGTAGGCTTCTTTTGTTTGTTAGTGGTCACTGATAATTATTGCCAATACCATTTTGACCTTGAAGATAGTAAATCATTCTTTGATTGCACTTACGTATAACAAGTGCAAAGTTTCACATTGCATATGACAATGGTGCATTGTCAATGTATAAACAAACTAAAGTAAAACAGATGCAAATAAACTGATACAGACTGTAAAATTAAAATGATAACAAAATATTTCAGGAAGGGTTGCTTTTATGTTAGTCCCAAACTGTCTTGCGAATAATTTTTACCTACAATGAAGTAAACATTTGCTTCGAAATTGTCTATTTTTAAAATTTACTAACTACTAATAGAAGAAATATGAGAGGAATCTCATTAAAACTATTATTTAAGTTCTTGTATACTCGGCTTTCTTTTTATGAGTCTGCAGAGGATGTCGGCCATATTAGTTTTAATCCCATAAGAACAATCTTATTTGCGAATCCATATTTTTTCGTTATTTATTGACGAACAGTTGTGTATGAGGTTAGCAATATTTTAAACGTTACCAAATTGCACATTGGGTTTGCTTTTGCCTTTTTTTTATACATACCCCTAGTTTTGAAAAAGAGGTGAAAACAAAACATTAAAACTAAATATTTTTTATAATTTGTTCTTTAAAACTAATTAGGAATTCGCAAAGCAATTCCAACGCGCAATTTTATTCTTGATCAAATGCAATTTGTTTGGAAAAATCCGTTTAAAAATAACTGTTTAGTTTGGATACGCGTGATCGTATGTCCGGTTCGAAAATAACATTGTTCTTATGGGATTAAAACCAACATGGATGACAGCCTTCGATAGCCTCTGCAGACTCTTTTAATGACGCATTGTGGATAGGGTATTGAAATCTAGTGTTTAGGAGATTATAGGCCATAGGTTCTATGCTCGGTTCTCTTAAACCGACACGGCGTCCACTCAGTGGTTGCTATCGATAAAGATACTACTACAGAAGTCAGAGGTGTCCATGTTGGTTGGTAGTCAAGATTCACTCAGATGTTGTTTGGGAAGAAAACTGAGTGTCAGGCTTGTCATTTAGCCGAAAATCAGACCAACACTACAGTACGTGGTTCGAATTCCTAAACAACTATCCCATATATTATATTGACTCAACATAGGCGTAATATATCACTAAACACACGTTAGATATGTGCTCTATGAAAGAATACTTAGAGAACAATGAAAGCTATTTAATTTTTCAACCAAACAATGATTGTGGTGATTTCTGGTTTGTTATGTTGCTCAACCTGACAAAACATAAGACCTGTATTAGAGTTGGCAAAGTGTATTGTCTAGTTGACACAGTTCAAACTGGTCTTTGCCTGTCTGTACTGGTTAGCCTTCGTTTTTTTTCACGGGAGTTTGTAAAGTCTAAAATACGTGCCTTATATTACACATATTTGGTACATTTCTTGAGATATTCTAAACATTTTTCATCATAAATAAAAAACAGTAATTGAAATTAAGTCGTTTAAATGAAACTATACAAATTTATTGGCAAACCACGGGTTTAAACTGATGGTTTCCACAGTTAATATGTCAAATTCTTCGGTAGTACACTGAAAACTTTAGAACGTTATTTCTGAGGTCTAAACGGATAAAAAAACTTCTTATAAACCTATGGACTGAAATGCATCGTTGTTTGTCCGTCTATCTGTTTTGAATTATTAAGAAACTACTAAAGGTAGGAAGTTGAAATTTTCAACAATGCTAAACTAGTTAGTACACTTAAATAAATAAAAATGCAATGTTTTTCTTGATCAACATTCAAAATGCCTCTTGTTGAAAGACTTGGACGTTGAATTCCTAACAAACTACACTCTGTATAGAAATTTTATTTGATTCATAAACTTTTATAATCTTATTTATAAAAAAAAACGGTACCTCAATTATTGAAATAGTACAAGAATTAAAAATGTCGTGGACTTTTTCTTAACCTAGTTACATGTGATATTTACAAGTTTCCTTACAGGTTAAAAAAAGAAAAACAGCATTTTCTTATTTCAAGACTTAATGAATGAAGAAAATAAAAGTAATTTGTGTTCATAAATAAACATAATTTTACTATCAAATTATAAAATGCAATGAAAAATAATCAGTTGAAAAACTTTCATTAAACAAAATCTGAATCAGCTTTCATGTGAAAACAGCTGATGAAGTCGAAGAAGTAAATTATTGCATCTACTGTATTATACTAGTTCAGTTCAAATATTTATGATTCCTCCCAATTTTTTTCATGCATCTGGAAGAAAATCCAATGGTATGAAGCAGGATTTATCAGCATTGAAAATGCTTTTGTGCCAAGGAAAGAAACATTTTAAAGATGTATATAAATAAAAAAGTTGAAATGTGTTAAAAAAGCAGATTATCCTAGATGAAATAGAAAGACGAATACTATGTATGGAAGGCAGTCATGATAAAATGGAACAATAGACGAATAAAACAGAAGTGAAAAATTATAGTCATCCAGAAGAACACTGGGTCTAGGGTACACTATCTGTGGAGGTCCTACATTGGTGGACCTCCAAAACTTGATGTGGTCCCACTCAGACTGTTCTGCCACATCATACATCTTCCTCGCCACGGAGTGTACGAAGTCACCAACGGTAGGAAGGCCATTGAATAAAGTTCACGCACATGCCTGCAGGCCCATGTGAACTGTCGAATGATGTGTTATTTAAAAAGAGAGAACATAGAGCATATTCTGCAAAATAAAGTAAAAAAAAAAAACTCTTAATAGTTAAAGATTATTAACAGCTGTTGTATATTTTTTATGTTGTAAGGGTGGACTATCAGCATTGTCCGTTCAAGTTAGATTTTTATGGTTAGTTTTTCCCTTTACATAACAAATAAGTAAAATAAACAGAGAATATATTTTATACTATAATAACGTACCCAAACAAAGCACAGAGTATGAGAGTGACAAATTACTGTAACATGCAAACATTTTTGAATTAAACTAATTTAATTTTGATTGTACAAAATTTTGGTTAGTTTATCAGTCAGTACCAGCCGATATCAGTGGCCTTGCCCCTTTGACCTTTGCTGATATTGCAGATTGGTGAGACCAGTAGAGACAACATGTGGGCTGTGGTGCTGCTGTGTTTTACCGCCTTTGGTGCAGTTTGTGCCGCCCCCAACCCCCAAGTAGCCACCCCTAGCTCCCCTAACAAGTGTAAGTTACATAACAGTATTGTTTACTGCTTATAATATTTTCATAATTACAACTATTTTTTATAATATGATAATGATATAGTAATGATATGATAATGATATAGATAATATAATATTATAATATAATATGATATAGTTGTAAGTAAAAGGAATAAAAACAGTAAGTTACATAATATTATCTGCCAATTTCAATTTTACTTAAAATTTGAAAATCTCTGAATTTACGTAGTCTTTCACAGTATTTAATTTGAACCTTGATCCAGTTATTGTAGCATTAATTTACAACAAATCTCGTTTGTAAACTGTAAGTTAGTATTTAATTAAGTAATCCTAACTCTGGTTAAGACATAACAAGCCAAAGCCTGAATACATATATGATCATTTCTAATTACTCTGTAATTACTTGTAAAATTAAATACTTAGCTGATTTTTCCAGCAGATCTATGAGACTAGAAATTGACCAATATTGATTCATCTCATTACCAAATATGACTATTGGAATTTAATTGTTTGCGTGTCAAACGGAAGTAGGTTAACATGTCAGTGAATCGGATTTGTATGTCAGGATTCACTCATTGTCACTAGTATTTAGGTTCACTTGTGAAAGTACACATATATTGCTGTTGGTTTGATCTACACATATTATAGGGTGTTTGTTTTGGTCCTCACCTCTGTAGATTCTGGTATTAAAGCTATAAAACAAACTTGTTAGTTATTATATACTTTTATTTTTTTGTTATTATTGAAACGAAACATTTCTGTTAAGTTTTCTTTTTCTTCTATCTTTTTCACTTTTGCTATTGTTTAGAAGTTTACTTTTATTCCGCTAGTTATTTTTATACACTTTTTTATTACCTTTGCCAGTTTAGTTAAATATGATGTATTTACTATTGGAGAAGGCGTGACTTATGAAAACTTGTTCCTTTCACATTACACCACCCTTTAGAGTTGTGTATAATAATGACTGATATAGTTATGTAAATAACCAAGTAATAAATAATCCTGTACAAAGTCCCAACTAGCCTGAATAAAGAACAGTAAAACATTTTGAAGATTGACCATAGAAGTATTTAAGAGAGTGTTTAAGATGATTATGAATCAATTGTTTAGAAAAATAAACTCATAGACAAATATTTTGTATCACATGGGACAAAAATGAAAAATATGATGAGAAGACATTCGATCTTGGATATAATAAAATTACAATAAAAATGAAAGAACTGAAGAATCAAAATTCAATCTGCAACGCAGTGTAGTGGTCCACAGACAGTTATCTTCGTATTTTTTTTATGGCCGGAATACTAACCAGTGCTATCTCTAATCCAGGTACCGAGTCCTCGGCCACTGGCTCTCCAAACGGAGGAAATATTAAGTATTTTATGTTTCTCTTGCAGCCGCCTTCGTCCCTGCCTTCGACGAGATCGTGGTGGAGTCAAGTCTCACGGTGAAGGGGAGGTCTGGACCCACGTCTCCCTCCCAGCGACAAGGGCGAGCCAAGCTGTTGGTTGTGCCTACTCCAGGCACCCCCTTGGACGCCGGAAACTCCACGTCAACCTCCTCGACAACCACCACTGAGAAGGCATGAGGAAGTTCCAGTTACTATGTTGTTCCCATCTTTTAGTTAGGAAAAATAACTAGTGGAATAGTTACTAGTAGTTCTCCAAGTTCCAAAATATAGATGTGTAGTTATTTTATGATGCATTCGATATTTTGGCACAAACAAGATATCTTTAAATTGGATATAACATGAAAAAAACGTTATTAATTAGTGACAATAACTTATTTTGTTTTCTATACCGAAAGAATTGGCAGGCCTTAACCCACAACTATCTTTACGTCTATAACGAAATATTTTTCAAATTGCATCCTTTTATGTAAACATGATAATACCAAATATATTAAATTTTATGATGCATTTTTAAAATAAATGTCTTCTAAGCAAATAGGTTGAATATTTTTTATATGTTTTACTTTTTTCTTTGATACAACACTGTCAGTTTAATACAATTGTAAAGTAAAGTATACAAAAAGAAAGCTAGGTTAAAATATAGAATTATGTAATTTTGTTATAAATAATACGAATAAATGTTAATAAAGTGTAATAAATTGACAAGTTAAGTTTGTAAATTTTAATTGTGTTACATTCGAAATAATGGAATGAAATTACTTGTTATAGTTTGGTTATAAAATGTAATTTTTAATTTAACTGTAACAATTTTCAAATTAATGCTCGGTTAAATTGCCGATAGAATTACAAACATAACCTCTAAAAGCACGCCATTGTTAAAAAGGTGGTTATTAATTATTGCTAAATGAGCCATTGTACTGTTGAAGTAAAAAACTTTTTAAATTATTAGACCTTCGTATTCTTAATCATGAAAACTTGGAAAATACTTAGCATATTCTAGATAAAAAATGATGTACTTTAAAATAAATTTAAATAAGAGTGTTTTTTGATTATAAAATACAAATATTCATAATTGTATTGTCAAATTGTCTTGTCTTGCGTACAGACAAGACAATTTTGTTAGTAAATTGAAGGCCAAATTACCTTCTAATAAATTCCATAGTTACTGCAATTCCAAAGCCTTAACTTGTCAGGTTTTTAATTTCTTTCTATGCTGTTTATTTGAAAAATAAAATATTTGAAAATGAGATTACAACTTGGAAAATCTAGTAATCTTTATTCATTATAAGGTAAGATGTTAAACTAAACTATTTTATTGTTAAAAAACAAATTTGCTGATTTAATTTACAATTTCCTTTTAACATAGACTACAAAAGGGTAAAAATAAAAAGTGATCGATTTCGGTAAATCACGTTAACTATTCTCAGACCAGAAGGATTTACAAAGGAATAGGCTGAGTATGGTAAGCGTAATTTACCCTAACCTGTCACTATAAGTTTTAGAATGATTTTGTAATAAATTTGTGTTTTGTGACGTTTACTTTTTATATCCACCACTTATAAAAATGTTATAAAAGACACTTATAAAAGACGCTTATATAACATATATATACAGCCTGTACAGCTTCACCTGTCCCAAATTTAATGGGGTTGTTTGTCAAGTCAAAACAAGCATAGGCTATTATGTTATAAAAAATGTATCCTATCTCAATCAATTTGCTGTTTGAATGTCATTTTTATAAACATCTAAATATCTCAAAACCGTTTCAGACCAAATACAGTTTAAATAAATGGTTCCAAAGAATTGGCACAAATCTTCACCCATATTAAACAATAGAAAATCAAAACTTTGAAAATTACCAGTTTTATTCCCAAATATGTTTTTTTGCCATAAAAAACTAGTCAAGATAGAGACATGCACCTTTTACTAAAATATTTTAAATTGAAATTCACATCTTACACAAATATGATCAAAATCGTTAGAGCAGTTTTTATCGTTTTTTTTTGCAAGAAGATTTTTGTATTTTTTTGCCCATAAAAATAGAAAAATGCTAAAATTAAAAAAAGTGAAAAACTGATTGATGATATTGGCTAAATACATCCACATACCAAATTCCATAAAAATTGATCCATCCGTTTGGTATTCAGCGAAATGCGCATACACAGACTGATACACATAAGGACAGACACAAACCTTTTTTGAAAAAATACTTTTTTTGGGTTCAGGGGACCCTAAAATGGATTTTTAAACCAACTTGTAAAAAGATTGTTTGGACGATCACAATACTTTCTCTATGCTAGCGCATTTTGAGAAAGTAAAATCACTTTCAAAAAAATAATGTTGTACTTAAATATTTTGTGTCAGGCTATATGTTTAGGAATAAAGGCTCTCTAAAAAATTAAATATATAACCTAAAATCATTCGTTTTGAAAGAAAAAAAACGTTAAAGATCAAGTTTGTCGACTATTTTACGACATTTCCAATGGTTTATCACCTGAATGGTTGAGCATACCTGGATTTGTATGCCTTAATTCAGTCAAATTTAATTTTCTAGGTTATTTTTCATTTGATATGGATCATTTTAGACAGAAAACCTCTTTAAATAGATTTTGTGTTTTTAAGATTAACTAATGATCGAAGTGAACATATGTTGCTTTATTTGGTTATTTCGATATGAAAACAATTCCTTAAAATACAGGGCAGTCGGAGCTGGACGCACTGAGACACATCTCCGTTGTTCAGTAAGAAGCTGGAAGGTCCAGTAAGGTGTTGTATTCAGGAATGTGGGGTGGTCCACGGTCTGGCGCGGAAGTAAGCCAACCTTCGGATATTTGCGCAGAGTCGACTGTGAATGATAAGCCGCTAAGGCCTCGCCCGTGGAACAATGAAGAATGTACGGAGTTGCGTAAAACGGCCGTGAGACACTTCCGTCAAGCATGCTGGAGGCGGTAGCTGGAGGTGGTGGTCTGTAGGCGTTCACAGGACGCGATGGTTTAGAGTGGGATTTATATAAATTATTTCATCTTGGAAAAGGTCTGGAATAATCGTAGACAATATTAGACCTATAAATACAATTTATTGTGATTCGTATAAACAATATTTTTTAATTCGAATATTTTAATAATTTCCACTTCTCAAAAATCATTATTTTGGAGCAGATAATCTTTTCTAAATATCCCTAGCTTTTATCGTGGTATATTATATAAAATGTATATACATGGAAAAAATATGGAAACGCGTTCACAACTTTTCTATGACTTCACTTGTTAAAGTGAAATCTTGTACATCACCGTGATTACAAGACACCACTAGTGACATTTCATCTTTTCAGGGGGACGGCCCACGGGGAGTTGAACGAAAATCTTCAATGTAAACCTAGGTCAAGTTGAAAGGTATATTCAAGATAAATTATTGCCGCAAACCGGATTTCGAAAGGTTTAATCTTTCCCGAGTCACTTGAATTTCAAAGTAACAATTTGAACAATATTATTTCTCCGCTATTTAACGGTTTCAAGTAAATTATTCTGATCAAAAATTATACTTTATAGAACACAATTATTAAAAAAATTAAATTATCAAATTACCTATTTAAATAAATAAAGTTGTTGCGAAAGCGTTTTCATATTTTCCCACCATCCTGTATACAAAATCATGTATTTATGTATATCTGTTTATTCATTAATAATTCGCCGATCATAGAGATATGAAGGGTGAATGAGTGTAGATGAACGAGGATAGTCATTGTTACTAACCTAGGTCGACTGTTCCTTAGAACTCTTTCTATTTATTAATAGGCCAATAGCTAGGGCAATTAAGGGACCTACAGTTTTTTTTGACCGAACCACGTAGTGTCGGTTTGATTTTCAGTCAACTGACAAGCCTGACACATCCCTACACCCTGAATACAATCCAACATGGACACCCCATACTTCTCTAATAGTTTCCACGCCGTTAGCAACCATTAGTCGGACATTATGTTGGTAAAGAGGATCGAGTATATAACCTATCGCCTACAATCTCCACAAGTCTTTGTCCAAAGTAGCTAGATTACAGAACTGCACCTCTATTTGGTAAGTTTGAAAGGGGTTTTCGTACTTGTGATTTTGGATACTTTAAAATGAAATAACACAGGAATTCCTTAAAAATGCTGTTTTATTAAAATAAATACTTTTTTATAAATATAATAATAAATATATAAATAATAGGTAGTTTTGGTGATTAATGGACCATTCTAGTAGTCGTAATACCTGGAACAAAATTAAAGTCTATCAATTGGAGAATACACAACTATAATAATAACAATCTTTATTGTCTTCACTTTTAAAAAGTATTTCACATACGACATATGAAATAGTAAATTAATATGAAACAAAAATATAAGAAAATGGAGAAAATAGTTGATAATATTCTTACAGTTTTGAAATTTAAAATCTTAAATTCGATATAGGCAATTTCTGGTCAAGTAGTTTTCTTGAGACTATCTCCTTTTATACGTCTATCGGTACTTTATTAAAAACGTTTATTGAAGTGATTTAAAAACGTTGTATTAATTTATAATTTGTATTATAATAATAACTTCTTAAACTGTCTTTGTTTCTTATACATTAGTCGTGCATACTACTTTGAAATACAAATTTATAAATATTTTGTTTGACATATAATATGCAGTGAAAAACATATAAAGAAGGTAAAGACATCGTTTCAAGTTCTTTAAAGATTGTTTTTTCCCCAGCTCACCTTTTGGGGAATATTTTTTACTATTCCGGTGGCCTTTTTTGTAATTCAAAGATTTTAAAAGCATCAGGACGAGGCTATGGATGAATGAATGGTGTACAATTAATGAAAGATCTGTATTTACATGATGTTTGACTCTTCGTAGAGAAAAAACCTCTTTTGATATTTTGTTGGTTCTAAATCAGTATGGGCGCTCCAGGTATTTATATATTCGCTTATTAACTGAAACACTTGCAACTACCTATTCACAACAATTCAACGGACAAATCCCACTTTCACATTAACTTTGGAGAAGAATCCTTCTTCACAATAGCTTTACAGACAAACTCCCTTACTCATTAACTATGCTGGCAAATTCCCCTTCACATTAACTCTGTAGAAAAAAACCTGGTTCAAATTAACTCTGAAAGTTAAACACCCATCACATTAACTCAGAAGACAACATTCTTTTTCACCTTAACTCTTCTGACGAATCCCCATTAAAATTAACCCTTCAGACAAATATCACTCACATTAACTTGTGAAGGGTTATTCACAAGTTAGTGTGAAATGGTAAAGCACCTATTCACATTAACCCTACAAACAACATTTCCCTTCAATTTAACTTTACGGACAAATCCCCTTCACATTAACTTGGCAGACGAGCCCCTCTTCACATTAACTCTATAGCCAAATCCCCCTTCAAATTATACTGCAAACAAAAGCCCCAATCACATTAACTCTGTAGATAAATCCAAATAATAATAATACTTAGTAATGACAACAATTTTTTAACTAACAACAATTTTTTTGTGTTGGAGAAGAGACGTCTACTGTACTTGGGGGCTAACTTTTTAGTTAAAAGAACTTTCTTAGTTTAGAAAAAAAACCCTCTAGCATGGCTTCCAGTGCTGTACGACATATCTACTCCGGATATAAGACGCAAAGAGGCACTTCCTACAGCGAATGTTCCCATTTTGCTGCAAGATATCTCACAGGATCAGCCGTATCCAAGGGGCCATTCAGCCGGTCCAGGTTTGATTCCTGATATAACCTTTAACAGTTTTTGCCCTGAAAATAACAACAAAATATTTCATGCTGGGTAGTTTTTATGTCAGTCCCAAACTGTCCTGCAAATAATTTGCCCTCCCGTGGGTCGGAAGTCACGTTAAGCCGTTGGTTCCCAGTTTAAGAATTAGAGTGGGATATTTAGCTCTAATTTCACCTGGTAAAATAAGAGAATCTTTCACTTTTAATTTTTTTAACGTGCAGGGTGACTTTAATCTAGAAAAACACCTCTTTGACTAGCTACCCAATTATTCTCAAATGAATTT